>CM068347.1:2157202-2353867 GCA_034769755.1 Odontamblyopus lacepedii
CACACACACACACACACACACACACACTATACACACACACTACACACACACACACACACACACACACACACACACACACACACACACACACACACACACACACACACACACACACACACACACACACACACACACACACACACACACACACACACACACACACACACACACACACACACACACACACACACACACTATACACACACAGACACACACACACTCACGCACACACACACTATACACACACACAGACACACACACACTATACACACACACACACTATACACACACACACACAGACACACACACACTCACGCACACACACACTATACACACACACACACACACTATACACACACACACTCACGCGCACACACACACTATATATACACACACACAGACACACACACTATACACACACACACACTATACACACACACACACACACAGACACACACACACACTATACACACACACACACAGACAGAGGGACCAGAGGCAGCTCTGTGTTTGACCTGAGCCCACAGACTGAACACACTGGACTGAGTGGGACGTGTCCCACAGCGTTTAGGCCAAATGAAGCTCATTGGAGTCAGCAGTTCTAAGGAACATTCTGCAACGAGGAAACATATTTGAGCCAATCAGGAGCGACCTCGGGGAAGAAAGAAGGTCTGTCAGTGGGCAATTATTAATGTTCAATTCTTAAATCTTAGGGATAAAATGGCTAAATAAAAGCCCAGGATCCTGTGTCCAGACGAACACAGCAGGTCCAGGGGAAGGTTTTCAGTGGAAGTGAAACTGCCCCCAGAGCTCGAAGGAAAGTGAAGCCAAAGGAGAAAAACTGTCTGACAACTGGACAAAAGTTTATTTGGTCGAACACGTTTCTCAGCTCATCCAAGCTGCTTCTTCAGCTCTGGTCAGACACTGGAGGCCTTAAATCTGCCTGAAGGGAGGAGTTATCTACTATGAAATGACTCTGAAACTAACACCTACTGGTGTACAGTTTGTTGTAGCTCGGCCTGTTGAACTGCTCTGGTCTGGGCCAGAATGGAGCTCTCACCTCTGGGCCTGACCTGCTACATCTGTTGTTCTCTTAGTTTGTTCTGATCTAGGTTTGAGGATGGGGTTATAAATTGATCGTTAGCGCGTTAGCGTGTTAGCTATGTCCATTTCTGTACAGTCTGTGCCTGAGGCATGTGCCGCACTCGTGCTTTAAAAACAAAGACATGTCCCTCAGTGTCCAAAGGTCCCGTGGGTCTCAGGTGTGGAGCAGGCAGGGCAGCTCCGTCCTCTGCTCGTCCATGCGGCCGCCCTGGACCCTCAGCAGCAAAGAGAAGAACACCTCATCATCCATGGGCCCCGGGGCCCTGCTGCGCTGGTCCTCCAGCCGGCCCTGAGCCTGCACACAAAACCCCACAGGTGAGACTAGAGTTTAACCCCACAGGTGAGACTAGAGTTTAACCCCACAGGTGAGACTAGAGTTTAACCCCACAGGTGAGACTAGAGTTTAACCCCACAGGTGAGACTAGAGTTTAACCCCACAGGTGAGACTAGACTTTAACCCCACAGGTGAGACTAGACTTTAACCCCACAGGTGAGACTAGAGTTTAACCCCACAGGTGAGACTAGACTTTAACCCCACAGGTGAGACTAGACTTTAACCCCACAGGTGAGACTAGAGTTTAACCCCACAGGTGAGACTAGAGTTTAACCCCACAGGTGAGACTAGACTTTAACCCCACAGGTGAGTCTTTACCCACAGGTGAGTCTTTACCCACAGGTGAGTCTATAACCCACAGGTGAGTCTTTACCCACAGGTGAGTCTTTACCCACAGGTGAGTCTTTACCCACAGGTGAGTCTATAACCCACAGGTGAGTCTTTACCCACAGGTGAGTCTTTACCCACAGGTGAGTCTATAACCCACAGGTGAGTCTTTACCCACAGGTGAGTCTTTACCCACAGGTGAGTCTATAACCCACAGGTGAGTCTTTACCCACAGGTGAGTCTTTACCCACAGGTGAGTCTATAACCCACAGGTGAGTCTGTAACCCACAGGTGAGTCTTTACCCACAGGTGAGTCTATAACCCACAGGTGAGTCTATAACCCACAGGTGAGTCTTTACCCACAGGTGAGTCTTTACCCACAGGTGAGTCTATAACCCACAGGTGAGTCTTTACCCACAGGTGAGTCTTTACCCACAGGTGAGTCTATAACCCACAGGTGAGTCTATAACCCACAGGTGAGTCTATAACCCACAGGTGAGTCTTTACCCACAGGTGAGTCTTTACCCACAGGTGAGTCTTTACCCACAGGTGAGTCTATAACCCACAGGTGAGTCTTTACCCACAGGTGAGTCTTTACCCACAGGTGAGTCTTTACCCACAGGTGAGTCTATAACCCACAGGTGAGTCTATAACCCACAGGTGAGTCTTTACCCACAGGTGAGTCTTTACCCACAGGTGAGTCTATAACCCACAGGTGAGTCTTTACCCACAGGTGAGTCTATAACCCACAGGTGAGTCTTTACCCACAGGTGAGTCTTTACCCACAGGTGAGTCTATAACCCACAGGTGAGTCTATAACCCACAGGTGAGTCTTTACCCACAGGTGAGTCTTTACCCACAGGTGAGTCTATAACCCACAGGTGAGTCTATAACCCACAGGTGAGTCTTTACCCACAGGTGAGTCTTTACCCACAGGTGAGTCTTTACCCACAGGTGAGTCTATAACCCACAGGTGAGTCTATAACCCACAGGTGAGTCTTTACCCACAGGTGAGTCTTTACCCACAGGTGAGTCTTTACCCACAGGTGAGTCTATAACCCACAGGTGAGTCTTTACCCACAGGTGAGTCTATAACCCACAGGTGAGTCTATAACCCACAGGTGAGTCTTTACCCACAGGTGAGTCTTTACCCACAGGTGAGTCTTTACCCACATGTGAGTCTATAACCCACAGGTGAGTCTATAACCCACAGGTGAGTCTTTACCCACAGGTGAGTCTTTACCCACAGGTGAGTCTATAACCCACAGGTGAGTCTATAACCCACAGGTGAGTCTTTACCCACAGGTGAGTCTTTACCCACAGGTGAGTCTATAACCCACAGGTGAGTCTTTACCCACAGGTGAGTCTATAACCCACAGGTGAGACTAGAGTTTAACCCCACAGGTGAGACTAGAGTTTAACCCCACAGGTGAGACTAGAGTTTAACCCCACAGGTGAGACTAGAGTTTAACCCCACAGGTAAGTCTTTACCCACAGGTGAGTCTATAACCCACAGGTGAGTCTATAACCCACAGGTGAGACTAGAGTTTAACCCCACAGGTGAGTCTTTACCCACAGGTGAGTCTATAACCCACAGGTGAGTCTATAACCCACAGGTGAGACTAGAGTTTAACCCCACAGGTGAGTCTTTACCCACAGGTGAGTCTTTACCCACAGGTGAGTCTATAACCCACAGGTGAGACTAGAGTTTAACCCCACAGGTGAGACTAGAGTTTAACCCCACAGGTGAGACTAGAGTTTAACCCCACAGGTGAGACTAGAGTTTAACCCCACAGGTGAGTCTTTACCCACAGGTGAGTCTATAACCCACAGGTGAGTCTATAACCCACAGGTGAGTCTTTACCCACAGGTGAGTCTTTACCCACAGGTGAGTCTATAACCCACAGGTGAGTCTTTACCCACAGGTGAGTCTTTACCCACAGGTGAGTCTATAACCCCACAGGTGAGACTAGAGTTTAACCCCACAGGTGAGACTAGAGTTTAACCCCACAGGTGAGACTAGAGTTTAACCCCACAGGTGAGACTAGAGTTTAACCCCACAGGTGAGTCTTTACCCACAGGTGAGTCTATAACCCACAGGTGAGTCTATAACCCACAGGTGAGTCTTTACCCACAGGTGAGTCTTTACCCACAGGTGAGTCTGTAACCCACAGGTGAGTCTTTACCCACAGGTGAGTCTTTACCCACAGGTGAGTCTATAACCCACAGGTGAGTCTTTACCCACAGGTGAGTCTTTACCCACAGGTGAGTCTATAACCCACAGGTGAGTCTTTACCCACAGGTGAGTCTTTACCCACAGGTGAGTCTATAACCCACAGGTGAGTCTATAACCCACAGGTGAGTCTATAACCCACAGGTGAGTCTTTACCCACAGGTGAGTCTTTACCCACAGGTGAGTCTATAACCCACAGGTGAGTCTGTAACCCACAGGTGAGTCTGTAACCCACAGGTGAGTCTATAACCCACAGGTGAGTCTATAACCCACAGGTGAGTCTTTACCCACAGGTGAGTCTTTACCCACAGGTGAGTCTATAACCCACAGGTGAGTCTTTACCCACAGGTGAGTCTTTACCCACAGGTGAGTCTATAACCCACAGGTGAGTCTATAACCCACAGGTGAGTCTATAACCCACAGGTGAGTCTTTACCCACAGGTGAGTCTTTACCCACAGGTGAGTCTATAACCCACAGGTGAGTCTATAACCCACAGGTGAGTCTTTACCCACAGGTGAGTCTTTACCCACAGGTGAGTCTATAACCCACAGGTGAGTCTATAACCCACAGGTGAGTCTTTACCCACAGGTGAGTCTTTACCCACAGGTGAGTCTATAACCCACAGGTGAGTCTTTACCCACAGGTGAGTCTATAACCCACAGGTGAGTCTTTACCCACAGGTGAGTCTTTACCCACAGGTGAGTCTTTACCCACAGGTGAGTCTATAACCCACAGGTGAGTCTTTACCCACAGGTGAGTCTTTACCCACAGGTGAGTCTATAACCCACAGGTGAGTCTTTACCCACAGGTGAGTCTTTACCCACAGGTGAGTCTTTACCCGCAGGTGAGTCTATAACCCACAGGTGAGTCTATAACCCACAGGTGAGTCTTTACCCACAGGTGAGTCTATAACCCACAGGTGAGTCTTTACCCACAGGTGAGTCTATAACCCACAGGTGAGTCTTTACCCACAGGTGAGTCTTTACCCACAGGTGAGTCTATAACCCACAGGTGAGTCTTTACCCACAGGTGAGTCTATAACCCACAGGTGAGTCTATAACCCACAGGTGAGTCTATAACCCACAGGTGAGTCTTTACCCACAGGTGAGTCTATAACCCACAGGTGAGTCTTTACCCACAGGTGAGTCTTTACCCACAGGTGAGTCTTTACCCACAGGTGAGTCTGAGCCGTACCTGTGTGTGCAGGATCATGCTGTAGAGCTCCTCCTTGGGCGCAGGTGCAGGTTCAGGTGGGGGCTCGGGCTTCTTCAGGCTCAGTTGTCTGAGGCTTCCTCTGAAGCTGCGGCTCTTGTTCTTCTGAGGAGCCGAGCGCTGGAGCTGAGCCCTCTGGTCGTTGAGACGCCGCGCCTGAGCCGTGGCCACCAGGTCGAAGAACTCCTCCCTCTGCAGCGAGGTCATGGACGAGAAGACGACTGAGGAGAGACGGAGAGCTCAGAGCACGACACACACACACAAACCAATACACACACACAGACACACAGAGCTCAGAGCACGACACACACACACAAACCAATACACACACACACACACACAAACCAATACACACACACACAAACCAATACACACACACACACACACAAACCAATACACACACACACAAACCAATACACACACACACACACACAGAGCTCAGAGCACAACACACACACAGAGCTCAGAGCACGACACACACACACAAACCAATACACACACACACACAGAGCTCAGAGCACAACACACACACAGAGCTCAGAGCACGACACACACACACAAACCAATACACACACACAGACACACAGAGCTCAGAGCACGACACACACACAAACCAATACACACACACACACACACAAACCAATACACACACACACACACACACGCACACAAACCAATACACACACACAAACCAATACACACACACACAGACACCACACACACACAGAGCTCAGAGCACAACACACACACACAAACCAATACACACACACAAACACAGACACACACACACAGACAGACACACACAGACACACACACAGACACACACACACACAGACAGACACACACAGACACACACACAGACACACACAGACACACACACACACACACAGACACACACACACAGACACAGACAGACACACACAGACACACACACAGACAGACACACACACACACAGACACACACACAGACACACACACACACACACAGACCATAGACTGTATAAAGAAGTGGACTAAGTGAGTGTGGCGTTTCCACAGCTCAGATGAGGCTCGTGATGTTCACAGTTACAGGAGCGAATCTGGAGCCTGTGTTATGAAGAGGATTTTTTTGACGGACAAAATAGTGAAAAAAAAATTCATGATCCTGTGTCGCAGGTTCATACGAACATTTTAAGACCAAAATGACGAGGCCAAAGCAGCAGGTCCAGAGAGGAGCCACAAAATCCCAACGTGAGGCAATGGGGCCAGAGTCAGAAGGAGCCTCCCGAAGCACTTCCTGTTTGGCACGCAGCAGCTAACGGGTTAGCGGCTAACGGGTTAGCTTAGTCCACTCATATGTACGGACTATGACACACACACACACAGTGGTCACAGCAGGAGCTCAGACCGACCGCACTCTGGGACAAACTCACTGCATCTGACACACACTGTTCCAGGGTCAAAGTGGGTTCTTTTCAGATGGTCAGTCCCAGTCCAGTCAGGTCCAGTCAGGTCCAGTCAGTCCCAGTCAGGTCCAGTCAGTCCAGTCAGGTCCTGTCAGTCCAGTCAGTCCAGTCAGGTCCTGTCAGTCCAGTCAGGTCCTGTCAGGTCCTGTCAGTCCAGTCAGTCCAGTCAGGTCCTGTCAGTCCAGTCAGGTCCTGTCAGGTCCAGTCAGTCCAGTCAGGTCCAGTCTGGTCCAGTCAGTCCAGTCAGGTCCGGTCAGGTCCAGTCAGGTCCAGTCTAGTCCAGTCAGGTCCAGTCAGTCCAGTCAGGTCCTGTCAGGTCCAGTCAGTCCCAGTCAGGTCCAGTCAGTCCAGTCAGGTCCTGTCAGGTCCAGTCAGTCCCAGTCAGTCCAGTCAGGTCCTGTCAGGTCCAGTCAGTCCCAGTCAGGTCCAGTCAGTCCAGTCCAGTCCGGGTGAGCACCTCGGGGGGCGGGCTTGGTGGTGTTAGGCTCAGAGTGGCACCTCCTCCTGCCGCGGGGCTCCAGGGCGATGAAGGAGCAGCGCTGGTCGTTCAGGCGGCGTCCCTCCTGCAGCGTGCACAGCAGCTCGAACAGAGAGTCTGGGAAGTCCGGGCTCAGCCGGTGAGCCTGGCACCGGAGAAACACAACACAAAACACACACAACAGACACATAACACAAACACAACACACACAACAGACACATAACACAAACACAACACACACAACAGACACATAACACAAACACAACACACACAGGGTTTATTTATTTCATTCAGATTCAACGATTTTAATTAATTAATTAATCATTGCATTTATATAGCGCCTTTCAAGACGCCCAAAGTGCTTCACAGTTCATTATTCATTCACTCCACACTCGGTGGTGGTGCTGCTGTAGCCACAGCTGCCCTGGGGCAGACTGACGGAAGTGAGGCTCGAATCTGCACCATCGGCCCCTCCCACCACCATCACTCACGCACCACTTTCACACTAGGCAGTGTGGGTGAAGTGTCTTGCCTAAGGACACAACAACAGTTTTTGCCACTGGCGCCCCCCTGTGGCACCTGGAATTCCCAGTGTCTCCATCCAAGTCCAGACCAGGACCTGCTGAGCTTCTGAGACCTGACGGGATCAGACTCTGACAAACCGGTATGGCCACGATTTTATTGTTATTGTCACCAGTAACAAAGAGATTTCCTTTGAACAGTGTGGGTGTAGCACTAGACCAGTGCAAATACTCCACATACTCTACAGAAAAATTACACAATACACCTTTAAAGTCCCCTTAAAGGGACTGTTGTGAGTTTTGTGTGGAGACACTTGTTTAAATCTTCCTCCAGTCCTTGTATTTGCAGAGGTGCTGGTGCTGGGCTAGTGCAGGTCAATGGCCATAGTCGTCCTGCCACTAAAAACAGTCTGACCCACTCCACAGACCCGAGGAAACTATTAGAACTCCAGACTGTCCCTGTGAACCTCTGTGTCACAGAATCATTTTAGAGTCAAACAGACTCTGCATTTGAAGGATTTGTGTCTGAGCAGCAGTGAGTTGTTCTTCCTGACAGAAGCTCGACAGCGGTGGACTGATATATGAGAAAATAGTCCCTCAACATGCGACGATTCAGGCGACTCCAGGTTAGTTTTATTTCAGACATGATCCTCCTCACTCACACAGGATCGATTGCTTCTGCCTTGGCATCTTGGATCTTTGCTCTGAATTTTGACTTTTGAATTTGAGGACTTGAAAATATCTGTGCTGAATATTTAAAAGGTGAAGTTTTTATTTTACATTTGAACCATATTGGAAAGTACTTGAAATTTCAGCAACTCAAATTCTGAATAAAAATAATTCAAACATCTTTTTTTTTCAGAGTAAAAAAAAATTCAGAGTGAGAAATTCAGCGGTTGACGCCACCGTTTCGATCACAGTCTCGTCTGGTGACTCAGCGCGAAGGCGTGAAAATAAAAACACAGAGAAGCACTTTCACAACTCGCACAGACCAGAGCGATTTTGCTGCAACGATAACAACAGCTACCTAATCAGTCTTACTTCCTGGTTTTGCGGATGATAAAAATTAGATTATAATGAGATGCAGCGATCTTACGGGACAGAAGTGTGTGCAGCTTCTTTTTTCGTGGCCGCACCATGATTGTGTTGCTCGTTTAGTGGAAGGAAACTTGTTTATGCGACACACTTGACATATTCACTGTTTTGATGATTAAAATAGATGTTTTATACTAACTTCGCACAAGTAGTGGAAAATAGCAGAAATATTGTTGCTAAAATGGTTTTGGTTCTTAAAAAAAACAGGAATTTATCGATTATCGCAGGTATCGTAATAATATCGTATCGGATGGGCTCTGTTGGCGCGAGGAACTGAGAAAATGTCCCGGTTTTCTTCATGTAGACGCCACTTTGTTCTTTCTTTTTACCTTTTATAAATTGCCTATTTAGACCCAGGTTAGAGCTGGTCTAGTCCTGGTTTGGATCTTGTTTAGACCTTGTTTAGTCCTAGTTTAGTCTTGTTTTAGACCTAGTACAGTCTTGGTTTGGTCCTGTTTTAGACCTGGTTTAGCCAAAATGTTGTCCTGGAGTTAGTCTTTGTTTAGTTTTGATTTAGACCTAGTATAGTCCTGGTTTAGCCCAGTTTTAGACCTGGTTTAGGTCTGATCCTGGGTTGAATCTGGTTTTATTCTTGTCAAATTCTGGGAAAACTAAGAAAATGGCCTGGTTTACTTCTTCTAGATGTCGCTGGATTCTTTCTTTTTTTCCTTTCATAAATTGTCTAACTTAATAAAAATAAAAGCTAAAAAAAAATGTCCTTGTATTGTTCTGTTCTGCAGACCCACAGTTCCATCCAGCTCCTCTGTGAGTGACTCTGAAGCTCCCGTCCCCCGTGGAAAGCTTTGGTTGTGAAGACGCTGCTGCTGAATCCACGGTTTTATTATTTTATCACATGCCCAGAGTCGGGAACTCCCCTGGAAGTCGTCATTCGCATGTTTCCAAACGTCTTCCGGGAAACACGAATCGAGTTTATCGTGAGGGACCCTGTGGTTCAGCTCTAACCTGTACGAGATATTTCCACGTATTCGCCCAGCACAGTACAGATGCATAAGCAGCTTTCGAGGTTGAAAATAAGTCTGCTGCGTAATGTCTGCATCTGTGTCCAATAACCTAACCAGGAAATGCGTGTTAGCATGTTAGCTGCCGTTAGTTTTACTTTGAATGCAAAAGTCCACACTGTCCTCATTAGGATGCTCAGAATGCATAAAGCAAGTGAGGAAGAACGTTGGACCCCTGCAAACTGTTTAAAATGAACTCGTTTTGTTTTTAATGTTTTTAAGATGATAAAAAGTAGGTGTAGCGCCTGTGAATGCACTCACCTTCTTAAAGTCCTGCAGATCTGCGCTGGCCACGTCTGGTTCAGGTTCACGGAGACGCTCTTCTGGTTTCTCCTCGTCCTTTTGCTCATTGGGCTCGCTGACATTTTTGTTCTGATTCTCGTTTAGCTCCTGCTCTGTCCTCGCTGCATCTGGAGTTTCTGTCTGAGCCTCCGAGACCTCACTACCCCCTGGGGCCTCTGCGATCTCCCCCAGGGCCTCTGCGATCCCCCCCTGGCCCTCGGCCCTCTCCCCCTGGCCCTCGGCCCTCTCCTCCTGCCCCTCTAGGCTCTGTCCGGCCTCTGCGTCCCCGTCTTCGATGATGACCAGGCGGGTGTCAGCCATGGCGCCCTCCTTTTTGAATGGTTCCTCTGTCACACACAGAAAAACACCAGTACAGTCATAACAGCAGCTGCCTCAGTGGCAAGTATCAACACACTGAAGATTTGGAAATGCTTAGCGAAGGCGCACTTTCAGGGCACTAAAACGCACAAGAACCTGTCCGGCAGGTTTTAGCTTGCAGATGTTAAAAGCTTTGAATAGTTGAGCTTCAAGTCAAGTAAACACACAGAGGAAAGGCTCTGTTCAGTCACAAGTGAACTTTACCATGAAGATTCAGACATTAAGGACATTTCCACAAGACTGTTTTACCCTTATACACTGTATTTGAGCTGTATACGGATTCACTTCTTCATAACGTTTGAGTTTTATTTAGAGTCATAACAAAGTGTGTGCGAGCGTTCCAACATACCTTTATTGTCTCTTCAAATCCATCTGCCGGAGTCCAAATCACAAAAACAGCGCGTAGGCCGGACACTGGGCTGGAAGAGAAAAACAAGTTAAAAATGCGGCGTACTTCTCTCAGACGCTTCAGTTCTTTAGCGTCTTCCTGTTCTCCTCACCACAGCCCCCCACCCCCGTGTGTCTCACCCTCATCTCACGCCACACACACACACACCGCCTCACACACACGTCACAGGAGCCGCCGGGGGACAGGGACCGGAGCCACAGCAGGGCGAGTGCCGGTGGGGTCTGTGCAGGGCGAGTGCCGGCGGGGTCTGTGCAGGGCGGGCGGTGTCAGGGTCTGTGCGGGGTCTGTGCGGGCAGGAGGTTTCGGGCTGTGGAGAGACGGGGTCAGAGCGTGCAGGGTGCAGCCTGTCACAGCAGCGTGTTGAAACCTGCTCTTCTCGGGGCTGTGGTTTGGCACATCCTGTTGACTTGAGCAGAAAGCAGAAGTAGAGACAGACGAGAAGAGGAACTTTGACATTTTATGATAAGAGTCAACAGCTGCTTCACAGCTTCAAATAAACATGGTATTATGTCTAATATTCATACAAGTGTGACGTGTTACACTGAACTCCCCACAACAGGAGAGACAACACTTTACTTTTACTTTGTCCTGTTTCACTAAAACAGTGGCACAAAAATGCCCCAACACCACTCTGCTGCCTTATAAGGAAACATGAAATAGTTTTAGGGTTCATGACAGAACGGCCATCATTAAATTAAACTTCGTAGTAGCTGTTAACATGCCATGCCTTTGACCCAAACCCTTGGGGCCCAGTGGAAAGTCCTGACCTCGGCTCGGCCTGAATTTGCTGTACTCCCAGAACCCTGAGCTCGGGCCACATGTCTCCAGCCTCTGGGAACACATATGTGGAGGCTTCCAAAAATAAGACACCTACTTCTGTGTGTTTAGTAAACATCTGTGACCCCAGTACTGAGACCAGCAGGTCATGTGAACAACAATTCTCTCTACTAATGAACTGCTGCTGTGCCTTTGGGCAAGACACCTTTCCTCCAGTGTCTCTTTGCAGCTGTACATTTGTGACAGCTGGAGAGAGAATGGCTCTTTAGAAAGAACCTGACTGCCCAAGCCCCCATGACAGGGAGGTAGCCTGGGTTGGCCCTGATTGCTCCTGCACGGTGCATCGCTCGTACCTGCGGTCGCTAAGGGAGGCTGCTCCTGCCTGGCCCTGCCTGCTCCTGCCTCCCTCTGCCTGCCCCTGCCCCCTGCCCGCTCCTGCCTGCTCCTGCCCGGCCCTGCCCGGCCCTGGCTCCGCGCTGCTGTGGACTGTGTTGGGCAGCAGTCGTCGCCATTGTGCGTGGGGAGCATGTTGCAGCAGCAGCCTCTCTCGGCCAATGGGGCCTCCAGCGGCCGCGGACTCGCCGTGAGCGGCCACCCGGGAATGCACTCGCTCAGCTCGGTTCACCAGGCGCCGCAGCACCGGTCCGAGGGAGGGGACCCGGGCCTGGACGGGACGGAAAATGGACACGAAACCCGCAGAGATATTGGAGACATCCTCCAGCAAATCATGACCATCACAGACCAAAGTTTGGACGAGGCGCAGGCGAAGTGAGTCTGGAAGAGTTTGTGGAGGAGTTTGTGGAGGAGTTTGTGGAAGAGTCTGGAGGAGTTTGTGGAGGGTTTGGGTTTGAGCTCCGCTTCGTGTCTCTGAAGTTTATCCGGTGTCAGGGCTCTGTGTCCGGCTGTGAGGCTCCAGCGGGACCCGGGACTGTGGGTGTGGGTCTCTGTCCCTCAGTCCCCGTGTCAGTTTGGGGGGTTTGACTTCTGCCTTTGGCCAAAAGCTCATTTCTGGGCTATTGTTAGCATCCGAGGCTAACGGAGGCTAGTTGGCTAATGCTAACATAAACAAACGCCGGGTTTTTTTCTAGAATATTTCCCGTATTAAAATCAGCACACGCTCAGGTTCCGTTTCAAATCGTAAATCTGACATGTGTACAGTGTGATGAGGCCCCGGGTCTGTCCCCGGTTTGTGTGCAGCTCATGTTAGCACAGTTAGCATAGTTAGCACACGGAGCTAACAGCTGTAGCCGCAGTTTGTTGTTGTTTGTGCTGCACGCGCCCTCCTCTTTGTTTACATGTTAGCATGTAGCATGTGGTGCTAGTCACAGGCTAAAGTCTCTTTTCTTTCAGGAAACACGCTCTGAACTGTCACCGGATGAAGCCTGCGCTCTTCAGTGTCCTGTGTGAGATCAAGGAGAAGACTGGTACGTCCTCTCCGGCTCTTTAGGACACTTCAGGAGGTGTTTTTGACACAAGAGAGTTTGTTTTATCATTTTATTCAAAAGAATGGAGAGTCGTCACTCAAACGAAAATGCTGGCTCATAAATCAGCTTTCAAATCTTGGTTGGACACTTATATTAGTGTGACCGCTCGTCCCTGTTTCCCCAGGATAGTCCCAGTCCTGAGCCCTGTGACCCCTGTCCCAGCAGATTTACCCAAAACCACTGATTTGTCCCAGTTTTATACAAAAATGTCCCAGAAGTCCCTATTTTTGACCAGTCTGATCCCTGCCAACAGTAAAGAGCACTAAAAGCATAAATTCTCATTTGTTTATGTAAAACTGCTGCTTAAGAAAGACCAAAACACACTATACTGTCTCACATGATTGTCATGAATGGGCTGAAAACAGTTTTCCTAAATTACGCTCTAAATTCACCTTCTTTTTTTATTTTTATTACCAACCACCACAAACTGAGTGTCCCAGGTTTTGATTTTGAAATTCTAGTCTTGCTAACTTACACTGATATAATAAGACTATTTGCTGGTCGTATTTGGTCCAGGAAGTGTCATAATTGAACATTAAACATCACAACCTAATAACACCTTTGGGTACATTTGGTCTTATTTTATTTTTGTTGAAAGGAATTAAACATTCTCTGCACAAATGAGTATTCAGAAGGATATTTCCCTCGCACTCGTACATATCTGTTTATCTGCACCCTTCAAAGACATCCAAATGTGCACATTGTGGAAGTTACAAGGATCCGGTGGGTGCGTGTCTAATGTTTGTGTGGCACCTCAGGGCTGTCGATGCGAAACGCGGCGGAGGAGGAGCCCCAGGACCCTCAGCTGGTGCGTCTGGACAACATGCTGCTGGCGGAGGGCGTGTCCGGGCCGGAGAAGGGCGGAGGGGCTGCTGCTGCCGTGTCCGCTGCCACCAGCGCCGGAGGCATGTCCCCAGACAGCTCCCTGGAACACTCCGACTATAAGAGCAAACTGAGCCAGATCCGCACCATCTACCACACCGAGCTGGAGAAGTACGAGCAGGTAGCGCCTCCCTGGAGTCTTTGGGAGTTTCATTTCTTCTGACGCCTCCTTGGTCCTGGTCATAGCCTGTATATATAAATGGAAAGAGCAAAGGAGTTCCTGGTGATATGTCCTGTACTTCCCTCTGGTGTTATCGTTGTCCTGGTGTTATCGTTGTCCTGGTGTTGCCGTTATCGTTGTCCTGGTGTTGGCATTGTCCTGGGGTTATCGTTGTCTTGGCATTATCGTTGTCCTGGTGTTGGCGTTATCGTTGTCCTGGTGTTATCGTTGTCCTGGTGTTATCGTTGTCCTGGTGTTATCGTTGTCCTGGTGTTGGCGTTGTCATCCTGGCGTTATCGTTGTCCTGGGGTTATCGTTGTCCTGGTGTTGGCGTTATCATTGTCCTGGGGTTATCGTTGTCCTGGTGTTGGCGTTATCATTGTCCTGGGGTTATCGTTGTCCTGGTGTTGGCGTTATCATTGTCCTGGGGTTATTGTTGTCCTGGTGTTGGCGTTATCATTGTCCTGGTGTTATCGTTGTCCTGGTGTTATCGTTGTCCTCGTGTTATCGTTGTCCTGGTGTTATCGTTGTCCTGGTGTTGCCGTTATCATTGTCCTGGTGTTATCATTGTCCTGGTGTTGCCGTTATCATTGTCCTGGTGTTGGCGTTATCATTGTCCTGGTGTTATCATTGTCCTGGTGTTGGCGTTATCATTGTCCTGGTGTTGGCGTTATCATTGTCCTGGTGTTATCGTTGTCCTCGTGTTATCGTTGTCCTCGTGTTATCGTTGTCCTGGTGTTGGCGTTATCATTGTCCTGGTGTTATCGTTGTCCTGGTGTTATCGTTGTCCTCGTGTTATCGTTGTCCTGGTGTTATCGTTGTCCTGGTGTTGCCGTTATCATTGTCCTGGTGTTGGCGTTATCGTTGTCCTGGTGTTATCGTTGTCCTGGTGTTGGCGTTATCGTTGTCCTGGTGTTGGCGTTATCGTTGTCCTGGTGTTATCGTTGTCCTGGTGTTGGCGTTGTCATCCTGGCGTTATCGTTGTCCTGGTGTTGGCGTTATCGTTGTCCTGGTGTTATCATTGTCCTGGTGTTGGCGTTATCATTGTCCTGGTGTTGGCGTTATCGTTGTCCTGGTCTTATCGTTGTCCTGGTGTTGGCGTTATCGTTGTCCTGGTCTTATCGTTGTCCTGGTGTTGGCGTTATCGTTGTCCTGGTGTTATCGTTGTCCTGGTGTTGGCGTTATCGTTGTCCTGGGGTTATCGTTGTCCTGGTGTTGGCGTTATCGTTGTCCTGGTGTTGGCGTTATCGTTGTCCTGGGGTTATCGTTGTCCTGGTGTTGGCGTTATCATTGTCCTGGTGGTATCGTTGTCCTGGTGTTATCGTTATCCTGGTGTTGGCGTTATCATTGTCCTGGTGTTGGCGTTATCGTTGTCCTGGTCTTATCGTTGTCCTGGTGTTGGCGTTATCGTTGTCCTGGTGTTATCGTTGTCCTGGTGTTGGCGTTATCGTTGTCCTGGTGTTGGCGTTATCATTGTCCTGGTGGTATCGTTGTCCTGGGGTTATCGTTGTCCTGGTGTTGGCGTTATCGTTGTCCTGGTGTTGGCGTTATCATTGTCCTGGCGTTATCGTTGTCCTGGGGTTATCGTTGTCCTGGTGTTGGCGTTATCATTGTCCTGGTGGTATCGTTGTCCTGGGGTTATCGTTGTCCTGGTGTTGGCGTTATCATTGTCCTGGTGGTATCGTTGTCCTGGGGTTATCGTTGTCCTGGTGTTGGCGTTATCATTGTCCTGGTGGTATCGTTGTCCTGGTGTTATCGTTATCCTGGTGTTGGCGTTATCGTTGTCCTGGCGTTATTGTTGTCCTGGGGTTATCGTTATCCTGGTGTTGGCGTTATCGTTGTCCTGGGGTTATCGTTGTCCTGGTGTTGGTGTTATCGTTGTCCTGGGGTTATCGTTGTCCTGGTGTTGGCGTTATCGTTGTCCTGGGGTTATCGTTGTCCTGGTGTTGGCGTTATCATTGTCCTGGTGGTATCGTTGTCCTGGGGTTATCGTTGTCCTGGTGTTGGCGTTATCATTGTCCTGGTGGTATCGTTGTCCTGGTGTTATCGTTATCCTGGTGTTGGTGTTATCGTTGTCCTGGTGTTATCATTGTCCTGGGGTTATCGTTGTCCTGGGGTTATCGTTGTCCTGGGGTTATCGTTGTCCTGGTGTTGGCGTTATCGTTGTCCTGGTGTTGGCGTTGTCCTCCTGGCATTATCGTTGTCCTGGTGTTGGCGTTATCATTGTCCTGGTGTTATCATTGTCCTGGTGTTATCGTTATCCTGGTGTTGGTGTTATCGTTGTCCTGGTGTTATCATTGTCCTGGTGTTGGTGTTATCGTTGTCCTGGGGTTATCGTTGTCCTGGGGTTATCGTTGTCCTGGTGTTGGCGTTATCGTTGTCCCGGTGTTATCATTGTCCTGGTGTTATCGTTGTCCTGGTGTTATCATTGTCCTGGTGTTGGTGTTATCGTTGTCCTGGGGTTATCGTTGTCCTGGTGTTGGCGTTATCGTTGTCCTGGGGTTATCGTTGTCCTGGTGTTGGCGTTATCATTGTCCCGGTGTTATCATTGTCCTGGTGTTATCATTGTCCTGGTGTTGGCGTATCATTGTCCTGGTGTTGGCGTATCATTGTCCTGGTGTTATCATTGTCCTGGTGTTGGCGTATCATTGTCCTGGTGTTATCGTTGTCCTGGTGTTTTCATTGTCCTGGTGTTGGCCTTGTCCTGGTGTTGGTGTTATCCTGGTGTTATTGTTGTCTTGTTGTGGCGTTGGCGTCCTGATGTTCTTCCCTGTATCTCCCTGTGGTGTTGCCGTTGTCCTCGTCCTGGTGTTGGTGTCGTCCTGGTGTTGGTGTCGTCCTGGTGTTGGTGTCGTCCTGGTGTTGGTGTCGTCCTGGTGTTGGTGTCGTCCTGGTGTTGGTGTCGTCCTGGTGTTGGCATTGCCGTTGGTGTTGTCCTGACGTATCTCCCTGTGCCGTTTGTGTTGTCCTGATGTTGCCGTTGTCCTTTTGTTGGTGTCGTCCTGATGTTGGCGTTATCCCGGTGTTGGTGTCGTCCCGGTGTTGCCGCTGTCCTGACGTGTCTCCCTGTTTGTGTGGCAGGCGTGCACAGAGTTCACCACTCACGTGATGAACCTGCTGAGGGAGCAGTCGCGCACCAGGCCGGTGACTCCGCGCGAGATCGAGCGGATGGTCGGCATCATCCACCGGAAGTTTAGCTCCATCCAAACCCAGCTGAAGCAGAGCACCTGCGAGGCCGTCATGATCCTGCGCTCACGCTTCCTCGATGCCAGGTACTCTGCCCTCTGAGGTCTGCCAGGTACTCTGCCCTCTGAGGTCTGCCAGGTACTCTGCCCTCTGAATGCCAGTCTGCCCTCTGAATGCCAGTCTGCCGGTGTCGTCCCTTGTTTTGCCCCTTGTCTTTGACCCTGGCTGTGGACACGAGCCCAGGATTTTATGGCTTTTATATAAAGGTCTGGAACAGCTCAGGTGGGCACAGAGTTGGACGGGCACAGCCTCTGCCCTTTTATTAGGTCTCTTAAAGCAGAAGGGCTTTGTTCATGTGGTGGTTTATACTTATAAATAATACTTATTACAGTAAAGTTACACGTGACAAACAACTCAAAAACAAAACATGACTCTCCATAAAGTACAGAACACACGCCGCCCCGAAACAACTACAGGAACGGCTCAGGTGGGCACAGAGTTGGATGGGCATCAGCCTCTGCCCCTTTAATGACACATAGACACGCTTTAATTACAACAGTCCAATAAAACACAGTGGAGTCACAGCGCACGGAGAGAGAGTTTAACTTAATATAAAATAATAAAATAACACAACAACACAGACTCAGATCTTGTGTTAAACTTTGTTCTATTACATAAGAAACAAGTTCTGCTCATTTAAATGAATGTTTATTTACCAAAAACCGAACAAAATCACAGAGCCACACACCACACACTCCGTAAACACAGTGGGGGCTTAATTGATATTAAATACAGGACATAGATTATATTTGGACAATATTCAGTAAACAAAACGACCTCATTACACCAGCTGCTCTGTGTCCTTGGGCAAGACACTTCGCCCCCCGTCCCCTGGTGCTGCAGACGGTGAGTGAAAAAGAGTGTCGACGGTACAAAGAGCAGCAGGTTCACAGCTCAGAGGGGCCTCAGGTACAGGAGCCCACTCCCCTGAGCCTCTGTTCTGTGTCGGGGGAATCATCAGGACTTTACCGTTTTGATTTTTGATTTTTGTTTCACTTTTTTGGCTCATCTGCAAAACTCTCACGATGGATTTTTTTTTATTTTATCAGGCGCAAGAGACGTAACTTTAGTAAACAGGCCACAGAGGTTCTGAATGAGTATTTCTACTCCCACCTGTCCAACCCCTACCCCAGCGAAGAAGCCAAAGAGGAGCTGGCCAAGCAGTGCGGCATCACTGTGTCTCAGGTAACTGACTGCAGGGCAGCGCCACCCTGTGCCCACCACAGGCACTGCACCCCCGCCTTTCCTGAGTGTGCTGTGAGTGCTGGGAGGGGCCGATGGGGCAGACCGGCAGCTTCGCCTCTGTCAGTCTGTCCCAGGGCAGCTGTGGCTACAGGAGAGCGTGGAGTGGATGAAAACTGACTCCAGTGTGGGGTTTTTGTGCAGCAGACAGAGCTCAGCAATGTTTCTTTTGCTCCAGACCCTGACCTCCAGTCCACACGTACACTAGACTAATGCATGTGGACAGAAATCTCCAGTGTTTTTAATCGTTTTGTGACATTTTTAACTGTAACTCTGACGACACTTGCAGTACTTACTTACTGAGACCCGTGAGACTGTGTGAACATCTGAGCTCCTCTGAACGCTGTCGTTTCTCACCAGGTCTCCAACTGGTTTGGAAACAAGAGAATTCGCTACAAGAAAAACATCGGCAAGTTCCAAGAGGAGGCCAACCTGTACGCCATGAAGACCGCGCTCGGAGCCAGACAGGGCGAGGACTCCCCACACACGCCCAACTCCACCGGCAAGTGCCCCTCTGTGTCCTTCAGGTCCCTCAGGTCCCTCTGGGTCCCTCAGGTCCCGCGGGTCTCTCTCTTGTTTTGTGGTTCTCTGAGTTTTTCTCTGTTGTGTTCCAGGTTCGGGTTCGTTCTCGCTCTCTGGTTCGGCGGACATGTTTCTGGGGGTTCCTCCTGTGAATGGAGATCCGTCTGCCTATCCAATGGGAGCGCAGGTTAGAACAGCAGCTTATCCAATGGGAGCGCAGGTTAGAACAGCAGCTTATCCAATGGGAGCGCAGGTTAGAACAGCAGCTTATCCAATGGGAGCGCAGGTTAGAACAGCAGCTTATCCAATGGGAGCGCAGGTTAGAACAGCAGCTTATCCAATGGGAGCGCAGGTTAGAACAGCAGCTTATCCAATGGGAGCGCAGGTTAGAACAGCAGCCTATCCAATGGGAGCGCAGGTTAGAACAGCAGCTTATCCAATGGGAGCGCAGGTTAGAACAGCAGCTTATCCAGTGGGGGGTCATTATATTGGGACAGGCTGTGACCGTGCGCCCCCTGCAGGACTCACTGATCACACATCTTGTCCTCGGTGTCATTTTAATAATCAGTGGACTCGTGACTGAGAGTTTGTTCTTCCACAAAAACATTTTCATTGAAGAAGAAATTTAGTGAATGCCAAAAGTGTAAGAATCACGTCTCAGACCAGGCGCACATTTAGAGACCTTAAAAACTGGGCCTGGGAACAGTTCGATGTCTGTAAAACACAAACATTCTCCAGAGTCGGGCCTCAGAATCTGACGAGTTTACACTGGGAACAGACATTTAAATCAGGGGGGCCCAAACTTTTTTCATCTAGGGCCATATATTAACACACAGAGCAGCGTGAGGGCCGATCGAGGGTCATAGACTGGAGGTCAAAACAGGGAGTAATTAAAAACTGTGCATTTATAACAGGTTTGAATGACCCTCCAGACCTTTGTTCAGGCTCAGACCCTCAGAAGGACACACTACATTTGCTTGATCAAGGTAGATTTCAAAAACATGCAGTAAAAAGTACGACTTGTGGTAATATGGGCCAATTCACCTGGAAGCCTGAGGGCCAAAAACAACTGGTCTGAGGGCCACATTTGGCCCCCGGGCCATAGTTTGGACACGCCTGATTTAAATTCTCACATTTGAGCAGAACAGGATCATTCTGAAGCCCCTCGGCGACGGGAGAGCGACGAGGATGAGAAAGTTCATTTTCTACACGAGCTCGTTCAAAGTTCAGTTCACAGATTTCAAAATGAACTCGTCTGTTCATAGTTCAGAATTGTTTAGAGTCAATAGTTCGTTCACAGTTCCATAACTTTTCATACGTTGCTGCGAGTGGTTATTTTTCAGGGTCGTTGCCAAAGCCCAAATAAAACCACAGACAGAAAATGTTTGATCAGTTTAAGAATCAAACCGTGTGTTCGGTTTCATCTTCAGCTCAGATTTGCGGCAGAGAGACGCCGTCGGAGGGTTTGAGGATCTGTCTCTGGTCTTTGGTCTTTGGTCTCCGGGGGCTTCAGTTCACTGGGGGTTTGAGGTTTGCTGCTCATGTGACTGAAGTGTGGATTTTCTTTTTGGAAGGCGGCAGGTAAAGTTTGGTTCTTCTCTTGTCCTCGAGTCTTTTAAACGTTCAGATGAATCTCCGTCGCTCCAGTCGCTTTCGTGTTTTGACGCTGGGGACTCGTGCTGTCGCCTGTTTGAATGTTTCTCCGCTAAATATTAAAGGCTCTTTACGGAGTGTTTAGCCGAGTTTTTGTCTGGGACACTAAAGAAATCTGGAGCCCTGTGGATCGAAGTGAAACAGAAGCTCAGGCTGTTCACGGCCTCCAGAATGAACGAGCGCAGTTCAGCAGCAGAAATATTTGATTTAATTGATTTATTTCGGTCACATATTCTGACATTATTCCATCGACAGTCACATTTAACATACACAGACCGAAAAGGTGTCGGCTGAAGCTCGAGTTTATTCTGCCTTTACCTTTATTCCTCACTGCATCGTCTTGGCACCGGTTCATAAACACAGCAAACAAATGAGTCACAGTTCAGCAGAGACTAAAGCACAAACTGAGGCCATGTCCACACGTAGCCGGGTATTTTTAAAACCGAACATTTCCCCCCCTCCGTTTATAAAAATAGTTTTATCCACACCACCTCGTCTTTGAAAAAAACACCTTCCACACATAACCGAACATCTGCGTTTTCAACCACATTCATACACATTCCAAACCTGTAGATGGCGTTATTTCCATCACTTCGCCGTCACTTCCGCCTAAACCTAAACAACAGAAAACATGGCGCCGAGCTGCTTTGTCTGGACAGACTCGGAGTCAGAATTGCTCCTAAACACAGTTTAGGAGCAATTCTGCTCTCATCACACACACAGCTCTGAAGAAACGACTCCGGTCCATATTCTGCTTTGGCTTTGGCTTTTGCAGTCGCCTAAACAAATGTCGCACGTTTGACGTCAGGGCAGATTCATATTTTTTGGCGCAGACAGTGACGTTTTAAAACACAAAACCCCAGTTATCTCTGTCCACACAAACACGCATAAACGGAGTTTTCAAAAATCTTCACTTTGGCCGGAGTTTTCCCTGAATACTCGTTTCTGATGCGTGTTCGTGTGGATGAGGTCAAAACGCAGCAAAACATCTTCGGTTTATCAGATCCCCGGATACGTGTGGACAAGGCCTAAGTCTCACAGTTCATTGTTTGTGCTCAGAGTTAAACATTTAAACTTCTCTTTAAAGTGGAACAGACTCGTGCACAGTGTTAAATCTTCTGCACAGTTCCACAGCTTCAGCCCCTTTAACACAAACACAACATTTCATAATATTTGTTCTGATTTTCTCTTTGTTAAACGTGGTCGTTCCTCTGAGCTCATATTTCCGACGTTGAACATTTTCTGTAATGATTTTGACAGGAGATCGTTGTTCACTTTGAACGTGATTTTCAAAGTGTGAAGTTCGACTAAACCGTACAAAGTTTGAAGGTTTATAAATAATGGTTCATTCTAAGCTGATAATGTGATTGGTTTTGTATTGGTCTTATATGTTTTGCCCCAAATCTCCACACAGTCGGTTACATGAGGCGTTAGCAGAGAGTTCTAGAAATACAGAAGGTTCAGATCATGAAAGATGAAGCGGCTCATGAGGTTCGGGTACAGAACCGGTGACCGAAGTCTCCTGAGCCTCAGTCTGGAGACTCCTGCTGTGTTCTTCTTATATCATCACTGATCTGTCACGGTTATTGCACCGAACACACTGAGCTCAGGTCCACAGCCAGGGGGCGCTCTTATGGAATACTTTAAGATAATACTTTAATAAAATACTTTTGCAGAATACTCTAATAAAATACTTTTGCAGAATACTTTAATAAAATACTCCTGTGCCGTGTGTTCCAGGCCAACGGGAGCTGGCAGGGCAGGACCACGCCCCCTTCTGGATCCCCGCCCCACAGCGACCTGTCGGAGCAGTCGGACTGAACCGGGACTGGACCGGGACTGGACTCACTGACCACTGACCACTGGGCTGCCCTCTCTCTTTTTATCGATTGTGTTTAACCACTCGGCGTTCCCTGTTTGTTTTGGGCATGAATGTTAGCGTTAGCGTGTGGCGAGCATGCGGCGTGGGCTCGGGGGCTTACGGTGAACTGCCTTTAACGGAGACGTATTGTGCTGAAAAGACTTTTACTCACGTTATGTTACGGTTTCTTTTTAAAAAGTGTGTATGTTTGTCACAGGTTTAGCAGTTTAGTGATAATGTTGTGTTTTAATATTTGCTGCAGCTACTTAACCAACTGAAACCAGGAAGTGCCCCGTGTCCGTGCGAAGGCCACACTTTACCTGAATCCACTGTCGCCAGGAGAGGGCGCAGAAACCACCCGCCACCTTTACATGAGGGGTTTAAATCTGTATTAACGGCTATGAATTAAATAGTTCTGAATTTAAATCTTCTCCTTGGAGTTTTCACGTAAATAATAATTCTGAATTGAGGTTTCCATGGAAAACACGTTAAATCGCCTTTATTTAATGCAGCGTCTGGGGGTGGGGAAGGTTCTGATCGGACAGCGACACAAACGTGTTTCCGTCTCTGGGAAGAAAACCCACACTTCAGCTGCTCCCGACTTTTCTGTCATCTCGGTTTGTCGTTTCGCCGCCGACACAAACACGATCCAAACTTTTTCCGCAGTGGTTCCGATGATAATGAAGCAGCAGCTGGAGAATTCTGTCCTCACACTTTCCGTCTGTGAGCTGAGGAGGAGAAGGGAAGAGTGTGGGAGAAGGAGGAAGAAGACAAACTGAGTCTGAGGCTGCCACACCTCAGCCCACTCCCACATCCCGCTCACAAATCCAAAGAGACATGGAGGAAAGTCCCAAGAGACGACTGGAGGAGCCGGATCGTCCGGATCGAGTCAGAAGGACGAGCCAACGAGCTCCAACCACCGGGATTATTGTGAAGAAGAAACGTTTACAGGATCCAGGAAGAAATTCGTTCAGCTTTAAAATCAGAATAAACCCACTGACTTCAGGAGTTTAATTAACATAAGAGTTTACAAGGAATTTTTAAAGAGGAATTCAGTTTGATTCAGAATTAAATTATTTTTTATTCGGACTTAAATCTCTCATGTAAACGTGGCGATCGTCTGTACGGGGCTCACGCCGCCTCAGACGTGTCAAAGGCCTGAATGAAGCCAAAATGTGTCCTTTACCGAGTGGGAGGGGCCAGGGCGGAGTGGGAGGGGCCAGGCTGGAGTGGGAGGGGCCAGGCTGGAGTGGGAGGGGCCAGGCTGGAGTGGGAGGGGCCAGGAGAAGGCGAGCACATGTTTATTTCTACACTCGCTGTTTTGGTTTGACCAGCCCAGAGAGGATGCACCAGGAGAGAGCAGGAGACAAACCCAAAGATGTGTGTGTGTGAGAGAGAAAGAGTGTGTGTGAGTGAGTGAGTGAGGGAGTGTGTGTGTGTGTGTGTGAATGTGAGTGTGTGTTTATCCGTCTTCTCTGTACAGTCCACACCTGTATTCTCTCTACCTCTTTTACAATAAACTAATGTGTATTCACAGCCCGAGTGTCCGTCGTTCTTTAAAGCTCCAAACTCCTGGGAGCTTTAAATCCAGGTCCGTTCTCCCCACATCCGATGTAAATGTGTCACATGGCAACAGTCGGGAAGATATATGTGCCCAAGAAAGTTTAAACGTGTATTTTGTGAGCTTATGTAGTTAATCTCCTGCTTATATGGAGTCTGTTGGACTCTTCCATGTTCAGACGTCCCTCCCACTCGGTCTGGTCCAAACTGGTCCCTGTGGTCGGAGCGGCACATTCGCTTTTTTTCATCATCCCGTCTTCCCACATGTGATTATTAAGTTTGGACTGAGCTCTTTTCAGGACCAGATTTTCACAGACTGGAGGTGTAGGAGCGCTGAGGGCGACGGAGGAGGCGCGGCCTGGTTTAGTCCTGTTATAGACCTGGTTTAGTCCTGTTATAGACCTGGTTTAGTCCTGTTATAGACCTGGTTTAGTCCTGTTATAGACCTGGTTTAGTCCTGGTTTAGACCTGTTATAGACCTGGTTTAGTCCTGGTTTAGTCCTGTTATAGACCTGGTTTAGTCCTGGTTTAGACCTGGTTTAGACCTGGTTTAGTCCTGGTTTAGTCCTGGTTTAGACCTGGTTTAGACCTGGTTTAGTCCTGGTTTAGTCCTGGTTTAGTCCTGGTTTAGACCTGGTTTAGTCCTGGTTTAGACCTGGTTTAGACCTGGTTTAGTCCTGGTTTAGTCCTGGTTTAGTCCTGGTTTAGACCTGGTTTAGACCTGGTTTAGTCCTGGTTTAGTCCTGGTTTAGTCCTGGTTTAGTCCTGGTTTAAGTCATGTTCTAATGTTAAATAAACAGCTGGAGTCGTGTTTGTTTCCTTCATGTTTGACTCTTTATTATTCGTCTGTTACATCTGCAAAGCTCCAGACGCTCTGCTCCACCTCGTGATGTCATCAAGTGGTCGTTTCCTTTTCCCTTTAGTTCAGTCGAGGCGACTCCAGAAGAGCTGAAACGACCCAAATGATTCACACTTTCATACAGGACAGTGTGGGTGAAGCGTCTCACCTAAGGACACAAGGACAGTGTTTGTGAGTGGCGCCCCCCTGTGGCCCCTGATGTCTCCTGCAGTGGCGCCCCCATGTGGCCCCTGATGTCTCCTGCAGTGGCGCCCCCATGTGGCCCCTGATGTCTCCTGCAGTGGCGCCCCCCTGTGGCCCCTGATGTCTCCTGCAGTGGCGCCCCCCTGTGGCCCCTGATGTCTCCTGCAGTGGCGCCCCCCTGTGGCTCCTGATGTCTCCTGCAGTGGCGCCCCCCTGTGGCCCCTGATGTCTCCTGCAGTGGCGCCCCCCTGTGGCCCCTGATGTCTCCTGCAGTGGCGCCCCCCTGTGGCCCCTGATGTCTCCTGCAGTGGCGCCCCCCTGTGGCCCCTGATGTCTCCTGCAGTGGCGCCCCCCTGTGGCTCCTGATGTCTCCTGCAGTGGCGCCCCCCTGTGGCCCCTGATGTCTCCTGCAGTGGCGCCCCCCTGTGGCTCCTGATGTCTCCTGCAGTGGCGCCCCCCTGTGGCCCCTGATGTCTCCTGCAGTGGCGCCCCCCTGTGGCCCCTGATGTCTCCTGCAGTGGCGCCCCCCTGTGGCCCCTGATGTCTCCTGCAGTGGCGCCCCCCTGTGGCCCCTGATGTCTCCTGCAGTGGCGCCCCCCTGTGGCCCCTGATGTCTCCTGCAGTGGCGCCCCCCTGTGGCCCCTGATGTCTCCTGCAGTCGGGATCAGGCTTTGACAGGATGGTATCACCACACGATGACATCACAAGGTGGAACAGAGTGTTTTATGTCTAAATGTGCAGGTTTGTGGGTGAAACATGTGAATGAAACAAACACGACTCCAGGGGCCTGTTCCAGAAAGCGGGTTATGTGAAAACTCTGAGTAAGTTAACCCTGAGTTGAGGGAAAGTCTGGGTTTTCTGTTCCAGAAAGCGAGGTAACTGAAACACTGAGTCAGTCACCGCGGTAACAGACTCTGTGAACATAACCTGCTCGGGGGCAGGTTTACTTGAAATAACCCTGAGTTTTTCCGCTCCTCTCGCATGAAAATCGCTTTGACACAACATGGCTTGTCCATTCCTCCCAAACCCAATAGACATGGAAGCACAAATTATTCGAAACGCTTTGCGCCGCAAGAGAATCTTTCGGCCCAGGCTGGATATTCTGTCATTTCCAGATGAATATCTGTTTGAGCGCTACCGCTTTTCATCAAACGGTATCATTTATCTTGAAAGTCTCCTCCGGCCTCATATTACAAACTTCACCCACCGCGGACGTGCGCTCACTTCCCTTCAAATCCTGTGCATCGCGCTACGTTTTTATGCAAACGGGAGTTTTCTGTACAATATTGGCGACGCGGAGCAACTATGGCAAGGCCACAGTTTGCAGAGCTGTGAGGAAAGTGACCCTGGCACTGAAACGCCTGTTGTCAGTGATGGTGGTGTTCCCCGGGCACAAACCCACCCGCAACATCAAGGAGGAATTCCACAGGATTGCAGGTAATTGATGTAGTAATAAATAATATAGGCCTATTCATTTAATTTTTTTTTTTTTGTTATTTCTTTACATTCTGCTGCTACCTCAGTCAGTCAGATTAATTAACTTAATTAAATGTAATTTTGCAGGGCTTCCTAATATAATAGGGTGCATAGATGGGACCCACATTCCCATCACTGCACCTACAGAGAATGAGGCGGATTATGTGAACAGAAAATCTTTTCACAGCATCAATGTACAGGTATATGATCTATAATCTTAAAAAATATGTAGGCTGCATGAAAATGTAGGCTACAGTACAATACAACTAACTCATGTCATTCTCTGCACTGTGAAGATCATATCCGATGCAACCTGCATTATTACAAATGTAGAAGCCAAGTGGCCTGGCTCTGTCCATGGTTCTCGGATCTACAGGGAGTCTAGTCTGAGCAACAGACTTGCACGTGGTAAGGAAGCTGAAGCTTTGTACAAATGTTCTTTGTCTCTTTTTAAATGCACTCAAATGTGTCCTCTATAATTACAGGGGAGTTTAATGGCTACCTATTAGGGGATCGAGGCTACCCATGCCAGCCCACTCTGTTGACTCCTTGACCTGAGCAGGGGCCCCAACAGCGTTTTAATGTGGCCCACTGCAGGACTAGAGCCCGGGTTGAGTTGACCATTGGCCTACTCAAATCCCGGTTCCAGTGCCTGCACAAGCTCAGGGTCACTCCAGAGAGGGCATGTGACATCACTGTGGCCTGTGTTGTTCTCCATAATATTGCAGGTATTAGGGGAGAGCAACACCCTGCTGTACAAATCAATGACCCAGAGGATGACCACCCCATCCACCCTGAAGATGTCCGGGATGGAAGAGCTGTGAGAGACCTCATTTGTCGGAACTACTTTTGAAAATAAAACACATATTCAAATGTGATTGGGTTCATCTTTATTCCCTACAGTACAAAAGCAACAGTTAGGATGTATAATAGTTCCAATTATTAACATATTCCTCCATTTCACCAATGCACCACCTCAACTGGTGTTCCAGTAACTGAATTTCCAGATCTGCCTTCCTTATCTGCAGATCTAGATAGGTCATTTCCTTTTCTGTTTTTTTAAATTTTCTTTATCAGGTGCAGTCTGTACAACTCTTTGGCTGGTAACTGTGAAACATATGCACAACATTTAAGTGTACATGAAACTATATTTCACTCAACAGTGTAAAGAAATGTGAATGGGCCTCATGGCTCTGCAGTAACTTCACATCATATTAACACATTACTCCGACTCCGACTATGGAATAGTTACAGCTGCAGGGTGTTGTATTGGGTGGGGAGGCTGCACCAGGCAGAGGACACCATCCTCAACTGTTGGGTGAATAAAATAGGATATATCTATTGGTCTTATTTTATTTGATTAAATGCAGACAGAAGTGTTTACTTGCATCTGATGTAGGCACTTGTGTCCATGGGGGTGCTGGGCTCAGAAGAGCTTCCCCCAGGGCCCTCAGCCACTGGCCAGGGAGCGTTTTGGCTGAGGGCCTCACCTCAGCCTCGGTCACAGTGGGTGGAGGTGGCCCTCCACCCGTCTTTTTGGCCTCTGCCTTCTTTCTGTTGGCTGAGCAGAACTCAGATGATTTTTTTGTCATGTGCACAGTCACATTTCAAATGCAGCCTATTAAACTATAAATGTATAGGCTAAACAAATAAAGTTTGCATTTACTTTAAGTGGGAGGGCATGTTTAAACAGCATTTTGTTCATAATTAGCATTACTATTTGAAGTAGCCACTGAATTAACATTTACTTTAACAACCTAAGGCATTTAAAAAAAACATGCCTTACGCTTTGTATGATATTTTTATATTTCATTTTTAGCTGCTTCCAAGTTCTTCTCTCCCCTGTTGGATTGCACCTAAACGAAAATCAGATTTTGTTCCTATTTAACTCAGCAAATAAGCGATTATCTTACAGTTGAATGTTAACTTAATTAAACAATTTAAACTCACGCATTGACTCGGGCCGCAATTTCTTCCCACGCGCCTCTGTCTCCTTTGCCGCTGCAGCGGTGTTTGATTTACGCCGGAAAATATGTTCTTTCTCCGCGTATGCCTCCATTAGGACTTCGAGCTCAAGCGGGCTGAAGTAGGTGGATCGCTTTTTCATAGTTGTCATGGTGACGCTCATGGTTTCGGGGATCCATTGACTATGGCTTTTTATAGTAGTCGTGCACGCGCGTAACTCGAGGTAAACCTACTCAGAGTTGATTAACCTCATTCATATCACCTGTTCTGGAACCGAAAACCCAGGGTTTCCCGTCTCAGGGTAAGTCAACCCAGAGCTCATGGTTAAACTCAGAGTATGTTTGAACCCGCTTTCTGGAACAGGCCCCTGGTCTGTGACGAGGAAACGACAACAGAACAGAACAGGGACATTTCATCAGTTCATTCTGTCTCCTTCCTCTGTCTCCTTCCTCTGTCTCCTTCCTCTGTCTCCTTCCTCCTCTGTCTCCTTCCTCTGTCTCCGTCCTCTGTCTCCTTCCTCCTCTGTCTCCTTCCTCTGTCTCCTTCCTCTGTCTCCTTCCTCTGTCTCCTTCCTCCTCTGTCTCCTTCCTCTGTCTCCTTCCTCTGTCTCCTTCCTCCTCTGTCTCCTTCCTCTGTCTCCTTCCTCTGTCTCCTTCCTCTGTCTCCTTCCTCTGTCTCCTACCTGCTCCTCTGTCTCCTTCCTCTGTCTTCTTCCTCCTCCTCTGTCTCCTTCCTCCTCCTCTGTCTCCTTCCTCCTCTGTCTCCTTCCTCTGTCTCCTTCCTCCTCCTCTGTCTCCTTCCTCCTCCTCTGTCTTCTTCCTCCTCTGTCTCCTTCCTCCTCCTCTCTTTCCTCCTCTGTCTCCTTTCTCCTCCTCTGTCTCCCTCCTCTTCTTCCTCCTCTCCTTCCTCCTCCTCTGTCTCCTTCCTCCTCCTCTGTCTCCTTCCTCCTCTGTCTCCTTCCTCCACCTCTGTCTCCTTCCTCCTCTGTCTCCTTCCTCCTCCTCTCCTTCCTCCTCCGACTCCTTCTTCCTCCTCTCCTTCCTCCTCTGTCTCCTTCCTCCTCCTCTCCTTCCTCCCTCCTCCTCTCCTTCCTCCTCCTCTCCATCCTCCTTTGTCTCCTTCCTCTGTCTCCTTCCTCCTCCTCTCTTTCCTCCTCTGTCTCCTTTCTCCTCCTCTGTATCCCTCCTCTTCTTCCTCCTCTCCTTCCTCCTCCTCTGTCTCCTTCCTCCTCTGTCTCCTTCCTCCACCTCTGTCTCCTTCCTCCTCTGTCTCCTTCCTCCTCCTCTCCTTCCTCCTCCGACTCCTTCTTCCTCCTCTCCTTCCTCCTGTCTCCTTCCTCCTCCTCTCCTTCCTCCCTCCTCCTCTCCTTCCTCCTCCTCTCCTTCCTCCCTCCTCCTCTCCTTCCTCCTCCTCTCCTTCCTCCTCTGTCCCCTTCCTCCTCCTCTCCTTCCTCCTCCTCCTCTCCTTCCTCCTCCTCTCCTTCCTCCTTTGTCTCCTTCCTCCTTTCACGTGGAAATTAAGTGCTCGCGCGTGCGCCAAACTGCTTTGGGCGCGTGGCTCACAATAAACCAGAGCGCGTGCCGTTCCGGTGCCATCATGAATCCTCCTCACCCCTAAAACAATCAGAGTTTTAACGCAAGTAGAATAATTATAATAAAATCAGAAAAAGACTCTGTTTGAAGAACAAGAACGAACTCCGTGTTTGGAGCTGAAACAGGGAAATATTCTTATTAGAACTGTTCGTATTAGTGGACAGTAGCAGGACAGTAGTATCAGTATCAGTATCAGTATCAGTATCAGTATTATTAGTTCTGTGCCTCGTGCGTAATTACGCAAACAGGGGTCAGGCTGATGGGACCTTCAGGCCTGTGGGACTCAGTGTCGCGTGGGCTTCGTGGCGGCTCCACGGGAAACAGCGCGATCTTTGTATCCACGTTTTTTTATCCAAGTTTTACTGATAAAACTCCAGATTCATAAAAGTTTTTTCTCAGGAAAACATTTGAACTAAAGGGCACAGAGGCGCGTGGGGACAGAGCGCGGGTTTCACGCCTCCTTCCGCGCGGGGGGTAAAGTGTCCGTGCTCGCGGGGGGCAGGTGTTCATTCTCAGGTAAATACAAGGAAGAAGTGTCGCACGCGCATCGAGGTGTCAAAGTCCGCACGTGCCCTAGCCCCAACTTTGGCACGTGCGTAAAGACCAAACGGAGCTCGTGCATTTTCCCACGCGGCTCCTGCTCCGTGACGCTGCTGAAAAATACGGCGCTAAAACCTTTAGGCTGTTTCTGTGGCGTCATATCATAAAATTAAGTTAAGAGCTCATTACGCATGCGTGTTAAAGCCATGCGCAGCGGTAGGCGCGCGCCTCGTGTCTCCTTCCTCTTAAATGTAAATGAATTCAGTGCGTAAAACCCCGAACTCCGGAACAATTCAGGAAACAAATCTGAATTAAACTGAACCGTGTTTGGACTCTGAGGCGTTTGACTTTGGGAAAGTTAAATATTGTACCTCGTGGTTCTGTTGGTCCGTTTGTCGTGCCATTACGCACGTGTGGCACAGTTCCACTGAGGTGCCATTACGCACGTGTGGAGTCAGACTTTAGTAGAGACAGATTCTGGGGTATTTTAACGTTTTTACGCGTTTAGTTTCAGTTTGAATCCTGCGGCTCCAAAGTGTCCTAAACGTGAAGCACGCGCTGCAGGAGTCACGTAAACGTGTGAAAGGCACGCGCCGCGGGGAGCGCCACACTTCACACCCCTCTGTCCCCTTCACTCTCCTCACCCTCCTCTTCCTCTTCTTCCTCTGAAATGTAAACGCGCAGACGCGCGCGGCGCGTGCCATTTCAGTGCTTTGATGTTTCAGGTGAAAATCAGAACGTGCCGCGCGTAAAAACCTCAGAACGAGAGTTTCTTTCCCACAGCAGCTCAAACACTTCAGAACAGCTTCACACGCGAAAAGTCGCGTTTGATATAAAATATAAAAGATAAAAGATAAAATATAAAAGATAAAATATAAAAGATAATCCCAGTAAAAGTGTAAAAATGCTCTAAATATGTAAAGTTGTCTCGGTTTGGTCTCTGACTGTAACAAATACAAACATTTGGGACATTTTATCTCAGGTGATGAGCACACGTGCAGACGGCGTCTCATGACGTAAGCACAGGCTCAGGCGCAGGTTTGGTGTTCAGCGGAAGTGAAAGACACTTTAAAGCTGCTGTAGTGCAGGATTTACGAACACAAACTCACTGTGACAGAACGAAGGATTTTACTGAAAAGGGAAAGTGCAGGTCACCTGTTTACGTCAGCAGGGGCCAGAACTTTACAGACAAATCTGCGCTGGTCAAAGCAGATTCACCTGTCGCCTTAACGACTATAAGAACTGTTTTATCATGAGCCTGACTCAAACTCAGCACCACGAGGAACCGGTCTGATCTGTGGAGACACGAGGCACCGGTCTGATCTGTGGAGACGCGCGCAGCAGTTTAGTAAGTAAGTAAGTCTGCCCTTTATTATCCCACAGTGGGGAAATTCATGTGTCGCAGTAGTAACAACAGCAACATATATTCCACAAACAACATGAGTAATTGACATACAGACATACAAGACCAGAGTTAAAGGAAAGGGATATAAAAAAAATGCAAGAGAAAATATTCTAAAAAGGTGAGTCACAGTTTTGTCATCACCCTCCTGTCCCCCACCACTTCCACAGAATCCAGGTTACAGCCCAAGACAGAGCCAGCTCTCCTAACCAATTTATTTAATTTCTTGGCCTCTGCTGCCGTGATGCTGCTGCACCAACACACCACACCATACATAACAACAGAGGCAACCACAGAGTCCTAAAAGGTCCTCAGGAGGCAGTCCTGTACCCCAAAAGACCTCCGCCTCCGTAGCAGGTGGAGTCTGCTCTGCCCCCTCTTGTAAAGTGCTTCTGTGTTAGTGGTACAGTCGAGTTTCTTGTTAAGGTGAACACCCAGGTATTTGTAGGTGTCCACGATCTCAATGTCTATACCCTGGATGTTCACCGGTACCAGGGGCTGATCTTTGCGCCTGCGAAAGTTCACCACTAGTTCTTTTGTTTGAGTGTCATAAACTCTGATGATGCTGAATCCCACGGATCTGTGCAGTTTCTGTGTCACTTCAGTCACACCTGAAGTGTCCTCGAGGACAGAGGTCCCGCCTCGTGGGGGGCACGTGGGCGTGGCTTCGGTCTCGCCCTTTAAAGTGTGCGCGCGCGGCCTGAGTTCAGACAAACACGCGCATCGCTGAGACCATGACACTAGAGACCCAGAGGCCCCTGAGCCCACAGGAGGCCCGGAGGAGCCCACAGGAGGCCCGGAGGAGCCCACGGGAGCCGCCAGGAGCCAAAAGCTCGCGCCAGGTGAGTGAGTTCTGATCTGAGCCGCGGCGCGCGCTCCGCGTGCACGTGCTGACCTCCGTGTTTCTGCAGATCCTCAAACCGCTGCGGGAGAAACGGCGCAGAGACCGAATGAACCAGAGTCTGATCCGGCTCCGGAGCCTCGTGCTTCCCGCGCAGGTAACACACGCACGCGCACTGTCTGTTCTCCTGTAACACGCACGCGCCTCTCACTCACGCGGTTTTGCCCCTGCAGGACGCCGCGGAGCGCAGGGTGGAGAAGGCGGAGGTCCTGGAGCACACGGTCCACTTCTTGACGGGCCAGAGCGGTGGGGCCCCGCGGGGCTCCCGGGGGCCCCCGGAGCAGCTTCATCTCTCATTTCAGGACGGCTTCTCGGCCTGTCTGCACAGAGCCGTTCACTTTCTGGAGTGTGGGGACAGGGCCCCGTGGCTGGCGCCCACACTGGACGCGGCGCTGTCGCGGCGGGCAGCGGGTCCGTGCGCTGCGGCCCTCCGCCTGAGGAAGACCCCGCAGAGCGCGCTCCGGGAGCGGACACAGACGCGCACACTCACCGGGAGTGTGATAACGAACAGCTGTAAGCTCCAGAAAGGCGCAGCGCGGGCCCCGGGCCGGAGCGCGGAGTGTGGACAGAGCAACAAGCCGAGCCTCGGGCCCCAGAGGCTGTGGAGGCCGTGGCCCTGAGCAGAAGCCTGGGGCCCCACAGGACAATGGCCCCGTGTAAATATGTAGATAAATGACACAGTTCTTAACGCACATGCGCACATAATGTCAGAGCAGTATTTTTGTACTTAATTTATTCAAATAAAAGACAAACTGCACGTGCCTCCTGTGTTTATTTCACAGTTTTATTGATTCTAAAATGTTCCAACAGTGAAAGCAAAATCTAAAGATCAAATATTTTTACAAATATAAAACCACTTTCTGTCATAAAAACCAATAAAACCAATAAAAACCAAAACCAATAACGTTTGTGGTGCCATTACGCACGGGTGGCACAGTTCCTCTGAGGTGCCATTACGCACGGGTGGCACAGTTCCTCTGAGGTGCCATTACGCACGGGTGGCACAGTTCCTCTGAGGGGCCATTACGCACGGGTGGCACAGTTCCTCTGAGGTGCCATTACGCACGGGTGGCACAGTTCCTCTGAGGGGCCATTACGCACGGGTGGCACAGTTCCTCTGAGGTGCCATTACGCACGGGTGGCACAGTTCCTCTGAGGGGCCATTACGCACGGGTGGCACAGTTCCTCTGAGGTGCCATTACGCACGGGCTCCTGCACCTTTTGGCGCGCGCTTTGGTCTGTTTCCGGTGCGTGTCACAAACACAAACATCCGCGTGTCGTGGGTGTTTCCCCCTCGGGCCGTTCCCACGCGCACCTCACAGTGAGGCGCCAAAGTCTCAGTAGTGCGCACGTGTCTGCCCCTATAGGCCCAAATCTGACACGTGCGTAAAACCAAACGGAGCGGAGTCCAGCTGTTACGTCACTCTCCGTTTGTCCAGAGGTTTTCTGAGTTTGTACATCTGATGTGTGAGGCCGCAGGTGACAGGTGCAGCAGGGACTGTTCACCTGCCTGTTCTCCTCCAGAGGGGCAGGTGCTGTGACCTGGAGCTTCTGAAAGTGAGAAGATTCAGCGCTGATCCACGGGTGAGCTTCAGAACCACCTCCTCCCGGTGGGACATGAACCTCCTGAGGGAACAGAGGCTCCTCCCCTCAGCTGCTCCTCTCCACGTGGAGGAGCAGCAGCTCTACGCCGAGCTCCTCCCCCTCTCTCTAAGGGAGGCCCGGTCTCTGCAGAGGAAACTCATTTCTTCGCTTGTATCTGGATCTGGTCCTTTCGGTCGTTCCCCAGAGTCAGGACCACAGGTGAAGGAGGAACGAGACTGAGGGAATCCAGAGCTTTGCCTTTGGGCTCAGCTCCTCTTCACCACAACGATACAGCAACTGTGTGTGTATGTGTGTGTGTGTTTGTGTGTGTATGTGTGTGTGTGTGTATGTGTGTGTGTGTTTGTGTGTGTATGTGTGTGTGTGTGTGTGTGTGTGTGTGTGTGTGTGAGTGTGTGTGTGTGTGTGTGTGAGTGTGTGTGTGTGTGTGTGTGTGGTCTGATACAGCGTCCTCATCACTGCCGACGCTGCACTGAACCGCCTGTCAGCCTCACGCTCCATCCTCCCCTCCCTGAAGACCCTGAGATACTGAACTGCTCCACTTTCGATCCAACTTTATTTATACGGCACATTTTACCAACACAAAGTCTCCAAAATGCTGCACAGAGTCGGCACAATATAAATGAACACAAAGCATAAAATAAATAAAAAACAAGTCAATAAAAAAACTAAAATACCAAATTAGCAAATAGAAAACTAGCAAATAAAATCAGTAGAACACAGTCAGAGGCCGGGACTCCCTGAACCTGCATTAAACATGAACCAAAACACAACAGACTCCAGGTTTGTGATAAGGAAACTCCAGGTCACCGTGACTCAGCCGTGACTCAGCCGTGACTCAGCTGTGGCTCTTTCACGGCCGAGTGGACCGGCCGCCTGCAGTAGTTGCACATTTGCTTTCCAGGTCAGCGTTTGCAGACGAGTTGTTCTGGCCTCGTTCTGACACCTCCACACGTGAGAGGAGCCAGGCCCAGAGTCACTGAGCTCCTGTGGTCCAGACCCAGAGTCACTGAGCTCCTGTGGTCCAGGCCCAGAGTCACTGAGCTCCTGTGGTCCAGACCCAGAGTCACTGAGCTCCTGTGGTCCAGACCCAGGCCTGGTTTAGTCCCAGCTGCACTTCTGTCACACATCACAAGTTTACATCATGTGAATCATCTGAAAACATTCATGTTTTATAAGTTTTGTTTGAAGAATGTTTCTCCTTCGTGGACCTTGTTGGTTGAAGATTTGCCAAAGGGCACATGGACTGTGTCCACATGTGGGTCAGTTTTCCGGTTCTGATCGGGTTTCTGGAGTTGGTTTTGTGAGTGTTCGTGTAAACACAGTGTCACAATTAGACTTCAAGAAACTCAGGCACAGTTGGGAGATGCATTTTGGGTGATTTATTGTGCTCCCGGGATAAGACTCACAGCCGGGATAAGACTCACAACCGGGATAAGACTCACAACCGGGATAAGACTCACAACCGGGATAAGACTCACAACCGGGATAAGACTCACAACCGGGATAAGACTCACAGCCGGGATAAGACTCACAACCGGGATAAGACTCACAACTGGGATAAGGATCATTATACACATAAATAGAACAGAAATAAATGGTACTTTTCTTGGTTACGCTATTCGAGCTCCACTCATTTAATTTTATCCAGAATTTTTGTGTTTTAACTTTATTTATTTATTTTGAATCATCTCCTTGTGCTGTTTTCCTCTGTGAAAATGTCTCCAGTTTTGGTTCCGGTTTGTGCTCATGTTACTGAATAAACCCCACGAGCCTCTACAGGGCATCTGGGTTTAACCGCAGGGACTCTGAACAGTCACTGTGGTTTTGTTGCTGCTCATTTACACTGTGGGTGATTTTTTAGCCCGGCTCTAAACTCAAACACAGTTTTACCCACAGCAGTGACTGAAGTGACCACAGGGGGGAGCCACTTCCACTTTTACGCCTCTTTTCTGACCTCTTCTTCTTCGGGGGAGTTCGTTTTGGCCAAATCCAAATCCGGCAGCTCTGGTGTTGGGGAAACAAGAGTCTGTACCAGAGGCGACTGCGTAACACCTTATAGAGTCTGCAGGAGTTTTCAGTCAAGAACAGAAATCTGGAGCCAGGAAGAGACTCGACCTCATTCATTTAAAAACATCTGATGAAGAGAAACCAGATCTCACTGATGTTCTGCTTCTGCGACCGGCGTGAAGTCGCCCCGGCAAACGCAAACCTACACAACAACTATGTCAGTCCTTTGTGCTTCGTTTGTGCTGTTTTGGGCTGTGACAGTTTCATTTGTGTGAGTTTATTTCTAAAATTCTTCATTATTATTTCTGTGGTAATTACAGGACGTCATTTCTGCTCAGCTGACGGAGACAAACTCCACAAAACCAGAGAAGAGAAACGACCTGAGGCTGAGGAAAAGTCTGTGTTATTATAAAATCTGAATCAAAACAGCACAAACCAAATCCAAACGTTTTCTGTCATTTTCTTCTGTTTTGAGGCTGTTTCACATTCTGAGGTTCTGGACGACGTCATCGACCAAAATAAAACTGTGAATATCTGAAAAACCAGAATCAGCACAAATGAAACGTTTTGCGGCACAAACGACACAGTTTTTGTAGGTTTGGGTTTGACTTCCCGCAGGTGCTTCTGTGTAAAGGTCAGAGTTCGTCAGGATTCTGCTGTCGTCCGTCGCTTCTCTCAGACCTGCAGGAGCAGCAGGGGGAACGTCGCCTTCAGGCTGATCCCGGAGTATTTATAAGGACATGTTGAGGAAAATGCACTGTCCCTTTTAAATAAATAAAAGTTAAAAAAAAGAAGAGAAGTGTGACATGTTGATCAGAAAGGTTTTATTCCCATATGAGGGGAAATTGTCCAGGAGTTTATTCAAGGACAAAACAGCAAAATAAAAACCTCAGGATCACGTCGAGCGAGGACATTTTTTATTTATTTATTTGATTTTACCTTCGTTTAACCAGGAGGTCCTGTTAAGGTTTTATTTTCCACAAGAAACAAGCAGCGACACAATGAGTTATTCATTTTACTGCTGCAGTTTCGCTCTGTCACAGTTTAGCTGCATTTTGTAGAAGGACAATAAATCTACTCTGTCTAATCTGTCATCTCTGTAAAGTCACAAAGAATCACGTTCCATTTCACTGATTCCACTTTCAGCTCCTTCTGTAAATGATTCCAGGGCCGTGATGCTGCAGGAAGAGAAGATTTACCAACTCGGAGGCGACGAGGAGCTGTGAGGAGGAGAGAACATCCTGAGCTCAGATTAAGGAGGTCATTAAGGACCCGGGAAGGTTCCTGCGTGTGGCTTTGGAAATAAATAAAATAAATATTGTTTTCTGTGAACTGTTTGTGACGTGGAGCCGACTAAACCGTGAAGAGTCCAGTTTGTGCATTTACAAGGATCCAGAACTGTCCAGAACAGAACATTTGTTTCCACCAGTTTCTTCTTCCCACAGTCATGGAAATCCTGGAAAAGTCATGGAAATTTAAAATGTCCTTTTTTCAGGCCTGGAAAAGTCATGGAATTTTGAAAATTCAATGAAAGTTGTAGAAAAGTCATGGAATTTTAGTTAATTAGTCCAGGGCAAAGGAGAGAATTGAATTTGTCAACTTAATCGAACACTTTTCTCAGCTCGTCCAGGCTGCTTCAGTGAAACGTATTCAACGAAATAAACTTTTGTCCAGTCGACAAATTGAATTCTCTCCTTTGTCACGGATTCTACCAGAACGACTGAGGGATTTTACACACTTAAAGGGACAGGTGTGAGTTTTGTTCATAGTTCCTCATGTCCAGAGTGTTGGAGACGTGTGGAGACACTCGTTTAAATCTTCCTCCAGTCCTTGTATTTGCAGAGGTGCTGGTGCTGGGCTAGTGCAGGTCAATGGCCACAGTCGTCCTGCCTCTAAAAACAGTCTGACCCACTCCACAGACCCGAGGAAAAACTATTAGAACTCCAGACTGTCCCTGTGAACGTCTGTGTCACAGGATCAGGGCTGAAATAAAACTAACGCTGCATCTCATGAATCGTCGCATGTTGAGGTTCTATTTCCTCATATCTCAGTCGCCGCTGTCGAGCTTCTGTCAGGAAGAACAACTCACTGCTGCTCAGACACAAATCCTTCAGATGCAGCAGTTGGTTTTGCTTCTAAAATTATTTTTGTTTTGTTTTTAGTGGCAGGACGACTGTGGCCATTGACATGCACTAGCCTAGCACCAGCACCTCTGCAAATACAAGGATGTTCTACATGGGTGATATTTGTGGGATTGGGGGGCGTTGTGTCGTCATTTTGGTCCAAATGTAAAAAACTCTCTCCTCTAGTGTGATGTGCAGCAGGAGGAGGGGCCCACAGCCTGGGTTAGTCCTGGTTTAGTCCTGGTTTAGTCCTGGTTTAGTCCTGGTTTAGTCCTGGTTTAGTCCTGGTTTAGTCCTGGTTTAGTCCTGGTTTAGTCCTGGTTTAGTCCTGGTTTAGTCCTGGTTTGGTCCTGGTTTGGTCCTGGTTTAGTCCTGGTTTAGTCCTGGTTTGGTCCATGCAGTGCTTTGTTGTCATGACGTTTACGGCCTCATCAGCTCCACTGGACTCCACAGTTTGGTTGTTTTGTTTCTTTATAAAGTTGTTTCAGTTCAACATTGTGATTTGCAGTGCATCTAAATATTAATTAATTTGAACAAGATTTGGACCCAAATATTTTGGGGATTCTAATCTAAAGAATGTATAAGAAGAGTTTTGTGGATCACCTACAGTAAACCTGTAGAACTGCTGCTCTTCTCACACTGATGTGATTTACATTTCTCTTCTGCTCAGTCACTGCGTTTCTATTTCTAACACTTCTCTTTTTGAAGCGTTCCCAGTTCACAGCGTTTTTCCCACACCTGAATCAAACTTTTGCACTGAGTCTGTGGTCCGGACGCCCTCCCCCAGTGTCACCTGTGGTCCGGACGCCCTCCCCCAGTGTCACCTGTGCTCTGGACGCCCTCCCCCAGTGTCACCTGTGCTCTGGACGCCCTCCCCCAGTGTCACCTGTGCTCTGGACGCCCTCCCCCAGTGTCACCTGTGCTCTGGACGCCCTCCCCCAGTGTCACCTGTGCTCTGGACGCCCTCCCCCAGTGTCACCTGTGCTCTGGACGCCCTCCCCCAGTGTCACCTGTGCTCTGGACGCCCTCCCCCAGTGTCACCTGTGCTCTGGACGCCCTCCCCCAGTGTCACCTGTGCTCTGGACGCCCTCCCCCAGTGTCACCTGTGGTCCGGACGCCCTCCCCCAGTGTCACCTGTGGTCCGGACGCCCTCCCCCAGTGTCACCTGTGGTCCGGACGCCCTCCCCCAGTGTCACCTGTGCTCTGGACGCCCTCCCCCAGTGTCACCTGTGGTCCGGACGCCCTCCCCCAGTGTCACCTGTGCTCTGGACGCCCTCCCCCAGTGTCACCTGTGCTCTGGACGCCCTCCCCCAGTGTCACCTGTGGTCCGGACGCCCTCCCCCAGTGTCACCTGTGCTCTGGACGGCAGGTGAATTAGTGACAGAGTCTGTGCCTCAGTCTGGCTCTGAGTCTGTGTCCCGCTCGTGTCTGAGGATGTTTAACAGCTCTTCCGGCCTCACACACTGACCCCTGTCCCCCCTCGGGCCCCGGACCCCCTCCCGCTGGGGAACATTTAACGGAGAGCTGTTGTCATTGGCCTCAGAGTGACGGTCCTGTGTCCATCTGCGCTCGGCCCCGGTGAGTCCTCCTGTTTTTATCTTATTAAGAAATCAGCTTCATGAAAAATACTTCGACTTTAACGAACAGAACGGACTCTGTTCAGCGTTAAATCCTCTCCTGAGGCTGTTTCCTGCTTTTCCTGCTCCCACACAGAGCTGGACCTGTGTTTGAGGAACTCTTTATTATTCATCTGTTTACATCTGCAAAGCTCCAAACGCTCTGTTCCACCTCGTGATGTCACACTGCAAAAACACTTGACCCAAAGTGTAAGATCTAAACCAGAGGAGCCCACAGCGTTTACACAAAAGGATTTTCTATCAGAGTTAAACTGACTTGAATTAAGCAGATTCATCTTAAAAGACCAATTTTAAGATTTTTTTACTTAATACGATGAGATTTGTTTTACTTGTTTCAAGATATTCATCCTGATTTATCTTATCTCGATATTACAACTTATTCTAAGCACTTTTTATATTAACTCAGTCCAGGTTAAGCCTCTTTAACTTCCTTCTCAAACCAATAAGGGGAAAAATCTGTCCATAAATACTTGAAACTCGTGTTTTCTGCTTAGAACAAGATTCAGATTTCGTCTTGTTTTAAGAAAATTTGTCAAGTGAAAGTTTCTTACTGCACTGGCAGAAAATTTCACTTAAAATCGGGAATTTTTAACTAAAAATTTGTATTTTTTTCTTATTTTTTGATAGGCCTTTTTTGCAGTGTAAAATGATCGACGATAAACATGAAACTCATTTCTTTCTTTCTAAATTTGTGGAGAATCAGTCGTGTTGAACGACTTCATGTGTGACTCACATAAATAAGTTTTTATAGATTTATCTCCGTTTTATCTGATAAATGTTCATTTAAGCCGAGCAGACGGGACTGAACCACTCTGTGCCCCTTCAGGACCCTCACCACTCTGTGCCCCTTCAGGACCCTCACCACTCTGTGCCCCTTCAGGACCCTCACCACAGCTTGAGAACCTTCTATAAGAGAACGTCCAGAAAGTGGGAACGATTTTTACCTCTGTGCTGTGCACCTGCTCTGTGCTGTACTCCTGCTCTGTGCTGTGCACCTGCTCTGTGCTGTACTCCTGCTCTGTGCTGTGCACCTGCTCTGTGCTGTACTCCTGCTCTGTGCTGTACACCTGCTCTGTGCTGTGCACCTGCTCTGTGCTGTACACCTGCTCTGTGCTGTACACCTGCTCTGTGCTGTACACCTGCTCTGTGCTGTACACCTGCTCTGTGCTGTACACCTGCTCTGTGCTGTACACCTGCTCTGTGCTGTGCACCTGCTCTGTGCTGTACACCTGCTCTGTGCTGTACACCTGCTCTGTGCTGTGCACCTGCTCTGTGCTGTACACCTGCTCTGTGCTGTACACCTGCTCTGTGCTGTACACCTGCTCTGTGCTGTGCACCTGCTCTGTGCTGTACACCTGCTCTGTGCTGTACACCTGCTCTGTGCTGTGCACCTGCTCTGTGCTGTACACCTGCTCTGTGCTGTGCACCTGCTCTGTGCTGTACACCTGCTCTGTGCTGTACACCTGCTCTGTGCTGTGCACCTGCTCTGTGCTGTACACCTGCTCTGTGCTGTACACCTGCTCTGTGCTGTGCACCTGCTCTGTGCTGTGCACCTGCTCTGTGCTGTACACCTGCTCTGTGCTGTGCACCTGCTCTGTGCTGTACACCTGCTCTGTGCTGTGCACCTGCTCTGTGCTGTACACCTGCTCTGTGCTGTACACCTGCTCTGTGCTGTGCACCTGCTCTGTGCTGTACACCTGCTTTGTGCTGTGCACCTGCTCTGTGCTGTACACCTGCTCTGTGCTGTAGACCTGCTCTGTGCTGTACACCTGCTCTGTGCTGTGCACCTGCTCTGTGCTGTACACCTGCTCTGTGCTGTGCACCTGCTCTGTGCTGTACACCTGCTCTGTGCTGTAGACCTGCTCTGTGCTGTACACCTGCTCTGTGCTGTACACCTGCTCTGTGCTGTGCACCTGCTCTGTGCTGTACACCTGCTCTGTGCTGTGCACCTGCTCTGTGCTGTACACCTGCTCTGTGCTGTACACCTGCTCTGTGCTGTACACCTGCTCTGTGCTGTACACCTGCTCTGTGCTGTGCACCTGCCCTGTGCTGTGCACCTGCCCTGTGCTGGACACCTGCTCTGTGCTGTGCACCTGCCCTGTGCTGGACACCTGCTCTGTGCTGGACACCTGCTCTGTGCTGTACACCTGCTCTGTGCTGTGCACCTGGCAGATGGAGGCAGGATGTTTTAAGAAGTTTAACCTGTCCTGTGATGCCCCCTGTGGCCCTGTGGGTGTCCGCGGGCTCCAGCGCAGAGAGACGCCCTTCACACCTGTACAGACAGGGCCAAAAGTTTTGAGAATGACACAAATATTTCATTTTCTCAGGTTCTGCTGCTTCATTGTTTTTAGCTGTTTTCTCACATGTTTTTATGGTTTACTGAAATATAATCACAAGCATTTCAGAAGTATTAAATCTTTTATTGACAATTACACTGAGTTCATGCAACAAGTCGATATTTGCAGTGTTGATCTTCTTTTTCCAGACCTCTGCACTTCTCCCTGACATCAACTTCTGGACCAAATCCTGACTGAGGCCGTCCATTCTTACATAATCAAAGCTTTGAGTTTGTCAGAATTTGTGGGGTTTTGTTTGTCCACCGCCTCTTGAGGATTGAGCACAAGTTCTCAGTGGGATTAAGATCTGGGGAGTTTCCTGGACCTAAAATCTTTATGTTTTGTTCCTGAGGCGTTTAGTTATTCCGTTTGCTTTATGGGAAGGTCCATCCTGCTGGAAAAGGTTTTGTTCATCACCAAACTGCTCCTGGACGGTTGGGGGAAGTTGCTCTCGGACGATGTTCTGGTACCAAAATTAATATTTGTGTCATTCTCAAAACTTTTGGCCACAACTGTAAGTGTTTATTTCCAACAGCAGCGGCCGTAATGAAATATCATCACACTCGTGTCAGACTCCGAGTCCGAGAGAAGACCAAGTCCAAACACGGTCCAGAACCGTAAAGAAACGGCCACGAGACCAACACCGGTCTTGAGTCCTACACTATGATCTACCTCAGCGATCGGCATACTGAGCACCCCTGATCTAAACACTTAAATCTGTCAGAAAATGACTTAAAAGCAGTGAAATGATCTGTTCCTGCAGCGAGATCATTTTACTGGACAAGTTCACTTCAAATAAACGACCTCTAGACGACATGAAGCGTCTCAGAACGAGTCAGTCAAACATAAATCTGAAAATAAAGAACCTGATATAAGTTTGAAAATCTCAGCCAGATCAGAGGCAACTCCAGGACTGAAATGATCCAAGTGTTTCTAGTGACGGTGTGTGGAGTTTAAAAACACAGTGGAGCACTTCCTGTATCACATCATAATAGGGTAATATGGGTCCGTCCATGGTGGCACTGTGGCTGAGTGTCTAACGCTCAGGCCTCACAGCAAGAAGGTTGCGGGTTCGATCCCCGGGTCGCCCGGGCCTTTCTGCGTGGAGTTTGCATGTTCTCCCCGTGTCTGGATGGGTTTCCTCCGGTCAACCCAAAACATGCAGCACCTGAACTAACATCAAGGACCATGACGTCCACCTCCTGTGGGGTCACAGAGGGGAGTTTTGGCTCCGTCAGCTGAGCAGAAATGACGTCCTGTAATTACCACAGAAATAATCATGAAGAATGTTAGAAATAAACTCACACAAATGAAACTGTCACAGCACAAAACAGCACAAACCAAATACAAACGTTTGACATCATTTTCTTCCTGTTTTGAGGCTGTTTCACATTCTGAGGTTCTGGACGACGTCATCGACCAAAATAAAACTGTGAATATCTGAAGAACCAGAATCACAAACTGAACTTTCTGCAGCACAAACGACTGACACAGTGTTTGTAGGTTTGAGTTTGATGGACGACTTCAGAGGTGTTTTTCGAGGTATTTCTGAGCTCTAATCACCTGTGAGTGAGCAAATGTAAAATAGAGCTGTGCCATTCTGGACAGAGAAATGACGTATCCCCAGAAACGAGCAGGTAACGTCCCCAAACTAAAAGTTACACAGTGCAGCTTTAAGATAATCTTCTCTGTCCGTTCACTTGCTCGTAGCAGATTTTCTGTGTAACATTCCAGTTATTCGTGGCTCGGTTTAATCCCGTAAAGCGTCTTACAGAATCGGCTCTGAAAACGTTTGGAACATTTTCAAATTCTGAAGACGTTTGGGGAGTTTATGTTCACGTGTGGAGGTGCAGGAATTCTTTTTCAGTTTTTTAGTTCTGTCTTTTCTTTACAGAGTCTTGTCCAAACCCCTGAACTTTGGGTTCTAAACAGAAGCACGTTTTCCCCTCCGGACTGAGCCTGGACTCGGACATGATCCCGACCTGAACCAGCGCCGAACACGACCGAACAGCTGCAAACATGGGATTCGCCGACCTGCTGGACAAGGTCAGATTCAACTTCCTCTAGTGTTAATTCAACTTCCCTTAGTGTTAATAATAATAATGATAATAATAAAGCATCAGTTTTATACAGCGCTTATTTGGACACTCAAAGACACTTTACAGCATTATTCATTCACTCCAGACCCGGTGGTGTAAACTACTATTGTAGCCACAGCTGCCCTGGGGCAGACTGACGGAAGCGAGGCTCCAATCTGCACCATCAGCTCCTCCAACCACCACCAACACTCACGCACACACCACTTTCATACTAGGCAATGTGGGTGAAGTGTCTTGCCTAAGGACACAACGACAGTTTTCACCACTGGCCCCACTGTGACACCTGGAGTTCCCAGTGTCTCCATCCAAGTACTGACCAGGCCCTGCTGAGCTTCTGAGACCTGACGGGATCAGACTTTCACAAGCTGGTATGGCCACTATCTATGGTCTTGTTTTAAGAAAACTTGTTCAGTGAAAATTTCTTACTGCACTGGCAGAAAATTTCACTTAAAATACGACATTTTTACCTCAAAACTGTTTTTTTTTCTTATTTTTTGATAGGCCTTTTTTGCAGTGTTAGTGTTAAAGCATAGTCCGTATATATGAGTGGACTAAGCTAACCCGTTAGCCGCTAACCCGTTAGCCGCCGCGTGCCAAACAGGAAGTGCTCCAGGAGGCTCTTTTCCCAGTGACTTCCCTTGAGATCTTATCGTCCCTCTTTCTGTAACTGCTGCTGTGGCCTCGTCATTTTGGTCTTAAACGTTCGTATGAACCCGCGACACAGGAGCCTGATGGGTTTTGTTTTTTTTTCGCTATTTTGTCCGTCAAAAAAGTCCTCTTCATAACACAGAGCCTGGCTCCAGATTTGCTCCTGTATCTTTGGCAACAGGAGCCTCATTTGAGCGACGCTGACGCTGTGGAGACGTCACACTCACTCTTTCACTCATATATATGCTCTATGTGTTAAGGGATATTCCTGAGTTTTGTTCATAGTTCCTCATTTCCTTGTGAGCCAGAGTGTTGGAGACGTGTGGAGACACTTTAAAATAATTCATCCAGTCCTTATATTTGCAATTGACACTAATGCTAGACTAGCGGATCCGAACGGCGCCTGTTGTCCTGCCACTAAAAACATTCTGACCCACCGAAGCAAATGTGTTATTCCTCCAGACTATCGAGGGAAATGTCTGTGCTGATAGAACCATGTTTGAAGTAAAACTCACCTTGAATCGCAGGAATTGTCGCATGTTGAGGGATTATTTGCTCATCAGCAGCGGAATTTTACTTTGCTCTAGTTATTTGTGATGTGACCAACTCACTTCAGCAGAAAATCGCAACACACTTGTTTTCGCTCATCCTAAACCGTTCGGTCGATCAGTGGATTATAAACCAACAAGGGGGCCACAGGGTAAATCAACATTTACCAACTGTGATAATAAAGCCCAAAGATCAACACCACAAAGTTTCCACCACTTTCCAGTAAAAGATCCTGAAAGAACCAAACTCTGCTTCTCGCTGCTGGACACGAACACACCGATGGAGACTCTACGGTCCCGGTGTAGAGATCATTTCAGTCCAGACGACTTCACAGATTCCAAAATAACGACTGCTTTCCAGCGCGCCTACCCTTCTACAACAGCTTCTACAGCAGCTTCTACAACAGCTTCTACAGCAGCTTCTACAGCAGCTTCTACAGCAGCTTCTACAGCAGCTTCTACAGCAGCTTCTACAACAGCTTCTACAACAGCTTCTACAGCAGCTTCTACAGCAGCTTCTACAGCAGCTTCTACAGCAGCTTCTACAACAGCTTCTACGGCAGCTTCTACAGCAGCTTCTACAGCAGCTTCTACAACAGCTTCTACAGCAACTTCTATGGCAGCTTCTACAGCAGCTTCTACAACAGCTTCTACGGCAGCTTCTACAACAGCTTCTACAGCAGCTTCTACAGCAGCTTCTACAGCAGCTTCTACAGCAGCTTCTACAGCAGCTTCTACAGCAGCTTCTACAACAGCTTCTACGGCAGCTTCTACAGCAGCTTCTACGGCAGCTTCTACAGCAGCTTCTACAACAGCTTCTACAACAGCTTCTACAGCAGCTTCTACAACAGCTTCTACAGCAGCTTCTACAGCAGCTTCTACAGCAGCTTCTACAACAGCTTCTACAGCAGCTTCTACAGCAGCTTCTACAACAGCTTCTACGGCAGCTTCTACAACAGCTTCTACAACAGCTTCTACAGCAGCTTCTACAGCAGCTTCTACAGCAGCTTCTACAACAGCTTCTACGGCAGCTTCTACAGCAGCTTCTACAGCAGCTTCTACAGCAGCTTCTACAGCAGCTTCTACAACAGCTTCTACGGCAGCTTCTACAGCAGCTTCTACAGCAGCTTCTACAACAGCTTCTACGGCAGCTTCTACAGCAGCTTCTACGGCAGCTTCTACAACAGCTTCTACAGCAGCTTCTACGGCAGCTTCTACAGCAGCTTCTACAGCAGCTTCTACAGCAGCTTCTACAGCAGCTTCTACAGCAGCTTCTACAGCAGCTTCTACGGCAGCTTCTACGGCAGCTTCTACAACAGCTTCTACAGCAGCTTCTACAGCAGCTTCTACAGCAGCTTCTATAGCAGCTTCTACAGCAGCTTCTACAACAGCTTCTACAGCAGCTTCTACAGCAGCTTCTACAACAGCTTCTACGGCAGCTTCTACAACAGCTTCTACAGCAGCTTCTACAGCAGCTTCTACAACAGCTTCTACAGCAGCTTCTACAGCAGCTTCTACAGCAGCTTCTACAGCAGCTTCTACAACAGCTTCTACAGCAGCTTCTACAGCAGCTTCTACAGCAGCTTCTACAGCAGCTTCTACAACAGCTTCTACAACAGCTTCTACAGCAGCTTCTACAACAGCTTCTACAACAGCTTCTACAACAGCTTCTACAACAGCTTCTACAGCAGCTTCTACAACAGCTTCTACAACAGCTTCTACAGCAGCTTCTACAACAGCTTCTACAACAGCTTCTACAACAGCTTCTACAACAGCTTCTACAGCAGCTTCTACAGCAGCTTCTACAACAGCTTCTACAACAGCTTCTACAACAGCTTCTACAGCAGCTTCTACAACAGCTTCTACAGCAGCTTCTACAACAGCTTCTACAACAGCTTCTACAACAGCTTCTACAACAGCTTCTACAGCAGCTTCTACAGCAGCTTCTACAGCATCTTCTACAGCAGCTTCTACAACAGCTTCTACAACAGCTTCTACAGCAGCTTCTAGAGCAGCTTCTACAGCAGCTTCTACAGCAGCTTCTACGGCAGCTTCTACAGCAGCTTCTACAACAGCTTCTACAGCTGCTTCTACAACAGCTTCAGCGGAGACTGTACAGACGCTCTCTCTTCAGCCCTTTGAGTCCGCATCTCTCTCAGCTCTTCATCTGTGGACAGGTTCGGTTCGTTGGTAAAAGCAGTTGTTCACCTGCAGGTGGGTGGGATCAGTCCTATCAGGAAGTACAACTCGCTGCTGCTGCTGCTCAGACTGAAATCCATCAAATGCAAGATTGGTTTTACTTCAAAACGGTTCTATTAACACAGACCTTTCCCTCGATATTCTGGAGTAATAACACATTTGCTTCGGGTGCTTTGAGGTTTGATTTCATTTGATTTGACTTATTTATTTATTTGAAAGGGAACAATGCAATTTATTAAAACATATGACAATTCATAAGTTTAAAAAAGCCAGAATTAGCCAAAAGGCTGTTTTTCATCTGTAGTTCCCTGTAGGCCCTGATGTTATAAAGTAATAAAATACAGAAGTATAAGTACAGACACACAGTTAGTAGAGACATGAGACTGGACTAAACAGCACCAGACACACTCAGAGGACAAGACAATAATACACTACAAATATACACTACAAATATACACTACAAATATACACTACAAATATACACTACAAATATACACTACAAATATACACTACAAATATACACTACAAATATACACTACAAATATACAGCACAACAGACGTCATTTCTTTTAGTGTTGACGAATGAATGAATCAACAAGCCTTTTTCTCAAATGTCAGTTTTGCGTAATCCAGGACGTTTACACACATCTACACGGGTTTGTACCTGTGTTTGAAGCTGTTTCTGTGTAATCATTGTCCGCTTCGGGTCCTCGGCTTTTATTTACAAGTTAAACCTCAGATTCAGACGGGGCCGACCTCAGGGGCCAAAGCAAACACTGGAGAACCTGCCACGTTACTGTTTATCCAGGTTTGAGTCCCAGTCTGTTTTAAATGGGCCGGACGTTAATGATCTCACAGCGTGTCAAGGCCGATTCTGATTTTTATTAAAAGTTCCCGTATTACACAAAACCGACCCCTGTAAGTCATGTGCCGATGTTCCTCACAAACACACCTGGAGTCGTGTTTGTTTCATCCACATGTTTGAGTAACTCTATTATCTCCAAAGCTCCAAACGCTGAAGTGGGAGTTTACCTTCAGTTCAGTAGTCAGATTTCCCACATTTTTCCATGACTTTTTCATGACCTAAAGTGAGTTTTCCAGGACTTTACGGCTCCTACATGTGCAGAATTTCACAGACTTTTAGGGCTAAATATCAAACGTGAACCTTTTAACTCACCTTATGATTTGGTTTATAGTTTTGAACGTTCTAAATCCTGTCAGTGTGTTTATTGTGTCTCTTTTAAACCAAACACCTCATTGTGTTTGTCCTGTTGGAGCAGCTTCACACTCAGAAATAATCAGAACAGCCTCATGAGAACGCTGGAAGAATTTGGCACGTTTTTTCATTACAGCTAAACTCAAGAGCAGACAGAGCTCCACCTGCAGGAGGCTGGAGCAGGAGTATTTCAGTCATGGAAAGAATAATTTATCATCTTAAACTGAAAGGGCACCAATATGATGAACAATGGGAAAAGTGGAATACATCTGTAGCCCCTGTGCACGGAGTCTGTCTATATGTGGTCCCAGTTGTCCAGCACACCCAGGTTCTGGACCCTGTGTTGTGTTTGGTGGTCTCAGAGTGGCTCGTGGTGCGGAGAGAAGGATCACAGCAGACACAGTTCTTTTTGATTGTGGGATGAGCGGCAGCCAGTAAATTTATTTGATGAGTTCCAATGAAGATGACAGGTGTTTTTAAGGTGCTTGGCTCACAGGACCTTACGGAGTAAGGGCGGAGAAAAGAGCTAATTAATAATCTAATACAAAATGTAGTTACATGCTGCCTAAGTGAACAACAATAATAATAAAACAAAACATTTCACATATTCTCTAGTGCAACTAACAATGAACCAAAAGGTCATTATAATAAGCTACAGCTCAGCGCTCCATATACCACCCGGCCTCCTGTCTGCTCACGTAAATTCAAATCCCCAAAAAACAAACAAACAAACATGCTGGAAATTCAGAACAGGTCCAACAGTTACCAAAATGTCTTCTATAATAAGTTTGACACAATAAACTTGTAGATGGCAAATATTGACCAAGATATTTATAGATTAGATTAGCAGCAACTGGCAAAGCCTTACGGAGTAAGAGCGGAGAACAGAGGCCGGGGGGCGCACTGCGCAGCTCCTTTACGCATCCGCTACGGTAACCGCACTTGGACATGACAGACCAAAAACGAGAACAGTAACAGCGGTCTCATAAAAAAACAAAGTACAAGTGCACCACCTAGTGGTCACTCCCTTACACATCCATAAATGACACCAGTAAATTAACGTAATACAACAATTTAAGTGTTATTGTTAAATGTATGTTTAATTAAGAATTAGTTTTGCTTTATATTGTTCTTGTATGCTTTGAAATGATTACTAAAAATCAATAAAAACAAAGTTTAAAAAATGAACAGCCTCATGAGAACTTCACAGAACGCTGGAGCTGAGTGAAAGAGAAACTAAAATTCCATAACTTTTCCAAGAGTCCTGTGGGAACCCTGAGTTCAGTCGGGATCATTTTCCAGGCGAAACATGTAGCCGACCATCTGCTTGTGTAAGAACCTCAGTCACTGGTGCGATTACAGGAGCAGGACAGAAGCTGCTGCAGAAGTTTGGAAAAATAACATTGAATGAAATGACCAGACAATATATTCAGAATGTTCGGTGATACTTTAGACCACGGAACCCCCGAACCAAGATGCCGGCAGTATTAACGCAAGATCAGATCTGTGACAATAAAGCTCCGACAAAAATCTAAAAAAGTGTGTGTATGTGTTTGTGTGTGTTTGTGTGTGTGTTTGTGTGTGCATGCGTGTGTGTTTGTGTGTGTGTGTTTGTGTGCGTGTTTGTGCAGGTCGGCGGCTTCGGGCGGTACCAGTGGGTCCATGTGATCCTGCTCAGTGCCCCGGGGCTGTTGATGGCCGGGCAGAACCTCCTCAACAACTTTGTGTCTGGCGTCCCCGAGCACCACTGCAGCGTCCACGCCAACCTCAGCGGGCACAACGTCTCACAGGTACGAGCCCACAGGTGACATTACAGAGCTCCACAGTGGTATTAAACTGTACGTGGTGGAGGTGCAGAATTCACTTCACACTCTCCAAAAGTCCCGTCTAACCACAGTCCGTATATCTGAGTGTCTGAGTGAGTGACGTCTCCACAGCGTCGCTCACATGAGGCTCCTGTTGCCACGGTTACAGGAGCGAATCTGGAGCCAGGTCCATATTTGGAAATCCTCCCGCGAGTATCATAGCAACACAAGAGCCAATCATGAGTGAGGAGGTTAAATGTGGCGCCTCCTCCTGGCAGAGCTGATGCATCATATATACGGACTATGGATGTGATACTCTGCACCTGCAGGACACTGGATTTACCTGATTCTGCACAAGAAGAAGAAACTTTGAGCTTTAAAGAGTTTAAGTCACTGATTTATGTTGTTTGTTCTGTTCTGTCAACAACAGAGTCACAATTTAACCAAATTCTCTTTACTTTCTGCTCGTTAAATTCTGCTCGTTCAGATTCTAGTCACATTAGATATTGTGACTGTTTGAGATATTTTGTCATTTTATTTCAGAAATCGTCACTCGGGGGAAAGCGGGAAGGGAACTTACTTAGCAACGAAACGAGCTGTCAATCAAACCTGTTGCTAACGCTAGGGGGAGGGGCCTCGGGGAATGAAGGCGTCTGATTGGTCCGTTATTTATGTTCAGATCTTGATTCAGGAACAAAACAGAGAAATGAAAAGTTCAGGATCCTGTGTGGCGGCTTCAGACGAACAGTTTAAGTCCAGAATGACGAGGCTCAGAGCAGCAGGTACAGACAGAGGGACGAGAAGATCCTAATGTGAAGGAGCCCCAAGAGCCTCCTGGAGCACTTCCTGTTTGGCACACGCCGGCTGACGGGTTAGCGGCTGACGGGTTAGCCGCTAACGGGTTAGCGGCTAACGGGTTAGCGGCTAAACGGTTAGCTTAGTGCACTAATATATAGGGTCTATGGGTCTAACCTTGTGCCTCCCTCAGCTGTACCCCGACACGTGGCTGAAGGCCTTCATCCCCCCGGACCCTTCTGGAGAGAGGCTGGACCGCTGCCGGAGGTACCCGCTGTGCTTCACCTCTCGTGGGGGAGGGAGCCAGTGTTTATGCCCCGCTCTTGTGCTTGTTTGCAGGTATGTGGTCCCTCAGTGGCACCTTCTGACGGCCAACGCCTCCCTGAACTCCAGCGAGCCTGAGACTGAGAGCTGCGTGGACGGATGGACCTACCAGCGCACGGAGTTCATCGCCACCACAGTCTCTGAGGTACGGCCCCGAACAGAGGCCCCTGAGGCCCCTGTGTGTGAATAAAAGTGATAATACTGCACTTTCCCGCACTCAGTGACTCTATTGTACTGTTCACTCCTGGTGATGCTGTAGGTCTGTCCCGCTGTAGGTCTGTGGAGCTTCCGGGGGTCAGCCCTATGGTCCCACGGCCCAATGGTCCCACGGCCCATTGGTCCCACGGCGTTAGGGTTGGGTTAGGGTTAGTTGTGGAACATAGGGCCTGAATTAGATTTTTTTTCTTAGAAATGTGGGAACATGGAACATTGGGAATATGCTGTGGGACCATTGGGCTGTGGGACCATTGGGCTGTGGGACCATTGGGCTGTGGGACCATTGGGCCTAAAAATAAAAAAATAAAAGTCTTAATGATGTGGGACCAATGGGCTGTGGGAACATAGTTACGCTCCCGCTTCTGGTTCATGTTTTTCTGTGGTAAATGTGTGTGTAAATGTGTGTGTAAATGTGTGTAAATGTGTGTGTAAATGTGTGTGTAAATGTGTAAATGTCTCCAGCAGCTTCATAAATCTGCCCCAAATCTTCAACCAACAAAGTCGACAAAGGAGAAACATTCTTCATGAAGAATTTATCCACAACGATCGAGGGAAGAAAGACGAAAACTTAAAGGAAACGACAACGAGCATCAGAACGACTGAGCAGCACGAACGTTCTGGTCCTGGAGGAAACAGAAGGAACTTGTTCAGATTCTACAATTACAACTAAAAATCCTTTTATAGATAATAGAGATGTAACAGTAACATAAATCTGGTGATCTCGTATCGTCAAAGGTCCCAATAATCTGGAGCATCACAATATCTGGAATCCCGAGTCTCTTTGCTTAAATGAACAGTTCTGATGCAGAAATAGCTAAAAAAACAGAGGGAACTACATAGACCATGATCCTTTGCTCCGTTTCAGTGCAGACGACATGAAGAAATAACTGTTCTGAGCACTTTTACATCTTCATTCTGTGGATTAAGTCTGTGAAGCATTTTTAGAGGAAAAATTAGCAGATTCACAGTTTTATATTGGAATAAATCTGGTCCAGTGAGATGGAGACGGAATATAAATGAATGAATGAAAGAGAAAGAATGAATGAAAGAAAGAACATACAAAAGAACTAAAGAAAGAACAAAGGAAAGAATGAAAAAGAGAGAACGAATGAAGGGGAACGAACAATCAAACGAAAGAAAGAATAAAAGAAAGAACACAAAAGAACTAAAGAAAGAACGAAAGAAAGTAAATCTGGTCCAGAGAGATTTGGATTTCGTTCCGTCTCTAATGACAATAAATGTTGCACCAAATGACTGAAGCATTTTAGAGTCAGTCTGTTATTCTGTAGAATATCGTAATATCGTGAGTTTTCCCACGATATCGCAGTAAATATCGTACGGTGAGGTTCAGACTGAGACCGTATCTGGACACTTGGATATCGATACAGCTCTAATAGACAGATTTGTGCAGGTGAATGTGACACGTCTCCAGGACCAGAACGTTCGTGCTGCTCAGTCGTTCTGATGCTCGTCGTTGTTTCCATCAAGTTTTCGTCTTTCTTCCCTCGATCGTTGTGGATAAATTCTTCATGAAGAATGTTTCTCCTTTGTCGACCTTGTTGGTTGAAGATTTGGGGCAGATTTATGAAGCTGCTGGAGACATTTACACACACATTTACACACACATTTACACACACATTTACACACACATTTACACACACATTTACACACACATTTACACACACATTTACACACACATTTACACACATTTACACACACATTTACACACACATTTACACACACATTTACACACATTTACACACACATTTACACACACATTTACACACACATTTACACACACATTTACACACACATTTACACACACATTTACACACATTTACACACACATTTACACACACATTTACACACACATTTACACACACATTTACACACATTTACACACACATTTACACACATTTACACACACATTTACACACACATTTACACACACATTTACACACATTTACACACACATTTACACACACATTTACACACACATTTACACACACATTTACACACACATTTACACACACATTTACACATTTACACATTTACACACACATTTACACACACATTTACACACACATTTACACACATTTACACACACATTTACACACACATTTACACACACATTTACACACACATTTACACATTTACACACACATTTACACACATTTACACATTTACACACACATTTACACACACATTTACACATTTACACACACATTTACACACACATTTACACATTTACACACACATTTACACACACATTTACACACACATTTACACATTTACACACACATTTACACATTTACACACACATTTACACACACATTTACACATTTACACACACATTTACACACACATTTACACACATTTACACATTTACACACACATTTACACACACATTTACACACACATTTACACACACATTTACACACACATTTACACACACATTTACACAGATAAACATTAACGGGAAGTGACGTTTACCCGACATCGCAGCACTTCCATTTTCAAGGCTCTTCACATGACGACCCGCTGACCTCTGCTCATTCTGCAGGTGCTGAACACTCCAAACATCAGGGCTTAGGTTTCGTTTAGCTGTATTTCTGTTTCGTGGGAAATGTGTAAACGTAATGTCCCCACAAAGCACAGGGACATCACACGTTGCTTTTGTGTGTCCGGATCCAAACACTGACCGAACGGTGCTTGTTTCACTGTTGCAGTGGAACCTGGTCTGCTCCTCGGGGCCGCTCAGACAGATGATCCAGACCATCTACATGGGAGGGGTCCTCACAGGGGCCATCGTCTTCGGGGGCCTCTCTGATAAGTGGGTACCTCCAAACACTCCCACGGCTCTGAAATACCCCACCAGACACACCCTCTCATCCCATGTTCTTTTTCTCTTTTTTCCACTTTCTACATTTGATATTCTGTATGTACTGGTGTCACAATGGACTCTCAGTTATCAATGTTTTGGATGTTATTTGGGAGAAGATTGTAACATGCTTTGTACATACAGTCATTTGCAGAGTTTTAAATTTAACTATTTCAAATACTACTACTTCAAATGTCATTATTTTCATCTTAAAAATCAGTGGATTCGTATAAAGGTGGATTACTCTGACTTAATTCCCCTCATGTGAGAGACCAAGTGTCCCAAACTACGTCCCACAGATGGCACTGTTCTGCTGTTGTGTTCTGTAGGTTTGGGCGGAGGTCTGTCCTTATGTGGTCACATCTGCAGCTGGCGGTGATGGGCTCCGTCTGCGCTCTGTCGCCTTCTTACTCCACCTACTGCATCTTCCGCTTCCTCAGTGGCATGGCCGTGTCCGGAGTTATCATCAACGGATTCTCGCTCAGTAAGGACAATTCAATTCAAATTCAAATAACTTTATTTATCCGTCAGGAACTTGGTTTGCAGACAGAGCACCGGCGCGAGTGAAGACTCCACACAAACATTTAGAAAAAGCACATTCATCAAATGCATCATAAATAGATCAATAAAAGATACGTCCATAACAGCACCTCTCACTTCCTCAGTGCAGATGAGCTGTGGCTTCATCAGCAGGCAAATGGAGGAGGGAATAAAGCTGATGTGGCCTCTTAGTTTTAGTGAGCGGGACCTGAACCTGGGTCCTGATGGTAACAGGGTGTAGTGTGAGTGCAGAGTGTGTGAGGCTGTAGTGTGAGTGCAGAGTGTGTGAGGCTGTAGTGTGAGTGCAGAGTGTGTGAGGCTGTAGTGTGAGTGCAGAGTGTGTGAGGCTGTAGTGTGAGTGCAGAGTGTGTGCGGCTGTAGTGTGTGAGGCTGTAGTGTGAGTGCAGAGTGTGTGAGGCTGTAGTGTGTGAGGCTGTAGTGTGAGTGCAGAGTGTGTGAGGCTGTAGTGTGAGTGCAGAGTGTGTGAGGCTGTAGTGTGAGTGCAGAGTGTGTGAGGCTGTAGTGTGTGTGCAGAGTGTGTGAGGCTGTAGTGTGAGTGCAGAGTGTGTGAGGCTGTAGTGTGAGTGCAGAGTGTGTGAGGCTGTAGTGTGTGTGCAGAGTGTGTGAGGCTGTAGTGTGAGTGCAGAGTGTGTGAGGCTGTAGTGTGAGTGCAGAGTGTGTGAGGCTGTAGTGTGAGTGCAGAGTGTGTGAGGCTGTAGTGTGAGTGCAGAGTGTGTGAGGCTGTAGTGTGTGAGGCTGTAGTGTGTGTGCAGAGTGTGTGAGGCTGTAGTGTGAGTGCAGAGTGTGTGAGGCTGTAGTGTGAGTGCAGAGTGTGTGAGGCTGTAGTGTGTGAGGCTGTAGTGTGAGTGCAGAGTGTGTGAGGCTGTAGTGTGAGTGCAGAGTGTGTGAGGCTGTAGTGTGTGAGGCTGTAGTGTGAGTGCAGAGTGTGTGAGGCTGTAGTGTGTGTGCAGAGTGTGTGAGGCTGTAGTGTGAGTGCAGAGTGTGTGAGGCTGTAGTGTGAGTGCAGAGTGTGTGAGGCTGTAGTGTGAGTGCAGAGTGTGTGAGGCTGTAGTGTGAGTGCAGAGTGTGTGAGGCTGTAGTGTGAGTGCAGAGTGTGTGAGGCTGTAGTGTGAGTGCAGAGTGTGTGAGGCTGTAGTGTGTGAGGCTGTAGTGTGTGTGCAGAGTGTGTGAGGCTGTAGTGTGAGTGCAGAGTGTGTGAGGCTGTAGTGTGAGTGCAGAGTGTGTGAGGCTGTAGTGTGTGAGGCTGTAGTGTGTGAGGCTGTAGTGTGTGTGCAGAGTGTGTGAGGCTGTAGTGTGTGTGCAGAGTGTGTGAGGCTGTAGTGTGAGTGCAGAGTGTGTGAGGCTGTAGTGTGAGTGCAGAGTGTGTGAGGCTGTAGTGTGAGTGCAGAGTGTGTGAGGCTGTAGTGTGAGTGCAGAGTGTGTGAGGCTGTAGTGTGAGTGCAGAGTGTGTGAGGCTGTAGTGTGTGTGCAGAGTGTGTGAGGCTGTAGTGTGAGTGCAGAGTGTGTGAGGCTGTAGTGTGTGTGCAGAGTGTGTGAGGCTGTAGTGTGAGTGCAGAGTGTGTGAGGCTGTAGTGTGTGTGCAGAGTGTGTGAGGCTGTAGTGTGAGTGCAGAGTGTGTGAGGCTGTAGTGTGAGTGCAGAGTGTGTGAGGCTGTAGTGTGTGTGCAGAGTGTGTGAGGCTGTAGTGTGAGTGCAGAGTGTGTGAGGCTGTAGTGTGTGTGCAGAGTGTGTGAGGCTGTAGTGTGAGTGCAGAGTGTGTGAGGCTGTAGTGTGAGTGCAGAGTGTGTGAGGCTGTAGTGTGAGTGCAGAGTGTGTGAGGCTGTAGTGTGTGAGGCTGTAGTGTGAGTGCAGAGTGTGTGAGGCTGTAGTGTGTGTGCAGAGTGTGTGAGGCTGTAGTGTGAGTGCAGAGTGTGTGAGGCTGTAGTGTGAGTGCAGAGTGTGTGAGGCTGTAGTGTGAGTGCAGAGTGTGTGAGGCTGTAGTGTGAGTGCAGAGTGTGTGAGGCTGTAGTGTGAGTGCAGAGTGTGTGAGGCTGTAGTGTGAGTGCAGAGTGTGTGAGGCTGTAGTGTGTGAGGCTGTAGTGTGTGTGCAGAGTGTGTGAGGCTGTAGTGTGAGTGCAGAGTGTGTGAGGCTGTAGTGTGAGTGCAGAGTGTGTGAGGCTGTAGTGTGTGAGGCTGTAGTGTGTGAGGCTGTAGTGTGTGTGCAGAGTGTGTGAGGCTGTAGTGTGAGTGCAGAGTGTGTGAGGCTGTAGTGTGAGTGCAGAGTGTGTGAGGCTGTAGTGTGTGAGGCTGTAGTGTGAGTGCAGAGTGTGTGAGGCTGTAGTGTGAGTGCAGAGTGTGTGAGGCTGTAGTGTGAGTGCAGAGTGTGTGAGGCTGTAGTGTGAGTGCAGAGTGTGTGAGGCTGTAGTGTGAGTGCAGAGTGTGTGAGGCTGTAGTGTGAGTGCAGAGTGTGTGAGGCTGTAGTGTGAGTGCAGAGTGTGTGAGGCTGTAGTGTGAGTGCAGAGTGTGTGAGGCTGTAGTGTGAGTGCAGAGTGTGTGAGGCTGTAGTGAGTGCAGAGTGTGTGAGGCTGTAGTGTGAGTGCAGAGTGTGTGAGGCTGTAGTGTGAGTGCAGAGTGTGTGAGGCTGTAGTGTGAGTGCAGAGTGTGTGAGGCTGTAGTGTGAGTGCAGAGTGTGTGAGGCTGTAGTGTGAGTGCAGAGTGTGTGAGGCTGTAGTGTGAGTGCAGAGTGTGTGAGGCTGTAGTGTGTGTGCAGAGTGTGTGAGGCTGTAGTGTGAGTGCAGAGTGTGTGAGGCTGTAGTGTGTGTGCAGAGTGTGTGAGGCTGTAGTGTGTGTGCAGAGTGTGTGAGGTTGTAGTGTGAGTGCAGAGTGTGTGAGGCTGTAGTGTGAGTGCAGAGTGTGTGAGGCTGTAGTGTGAGTGCAGAGTGTGTGAGGCTGTAGTGTGTGTGCAGAGTGTGTGAGGCTGTAGTGTGAGTGCAGAGTGTGTGAGGCTGTAGTGTGTGAGGCTGTAGTGTGAGTGCAGAGTGTGTGAGGCTGTAGTGTGAGTGCAGAGTGTGTGAGGCTGTAGTGTGAGTGCAGAGTGTGTGAGGCTGTAGTGTGAGTGCAGAGTGTGTGAGGCTGTAGTGTGTGTGCAGAGTGTGTGAGGCTGTAGTGTGAGTGCAGAGTGTGTGAGGCTGTAGTGTGTGTGCAGAGTGTGTGAGGCTGTAGTGTGAGTGCAGAGTGTGTGAGGCTGTAGTGTGAGTGCAGAGTGTGTGAGGCTGTGCAGATCTGTCAGTGTAGCCATCTACGGTGAGTGACTCCTGCTGCTGTCCTGAGTTTACTGCTGATTTGAACCATTCTGTTGAGTGTAGCGATGGCTGAGGCTGAGTGAACCAAACCAGGCTGTGATACTGAATGTGAGGATGGACTGTACAAAGCATTTGTAAAAAAAAAAAAACGGCAAGAATTGATTGGTGAACCTGTAGTTTGCGAAGAAAAGACGCTGTTGGACATAAATGTATTTGGATTTAGGACCCGTGAACACTGTGGTGACCAGGGAACTTTGTAAACTTCTGTCTTCTGTCTCGTGTCCAGAGATGGAGTGGATCCCTACAAAGCAGCGGACCGTAGTGGGGACCCTCTCGTCCTTCTTCTTCACGTTCGGGCAGATGGTGTTGGCGGGGATGGCCTACTGGCTCAGGGACTGGAGGAAGCTGCATTTAGCCCTCTGTCTGCCTTATTTTATTTTCTTCACCTGGAGCTGGTTGGTTGTTCTCAGCCTGAATGTTCTGCGCCCCGTTCTCCTGCTGAAGGTGGGCTCTGTGTGTTCAGGTGGTGCAGTGAGTCGGCGCGATGGCTCATCTTCAACAGACGCACAGAAGAAGCTCAGAAGGTTCTGCAGCGTGTGGCGAGATTCAACGGCAAAAAGGAAATGGCCCAGAAGCTCACGGTGCAGGTACTGGAGTCAGAACACAGACATGAGAACATCATAACTAGGAAAACGCAGAGGCTTGAGTATGTGGGGGTCTTTTAATGTGCGGTATAAAAGCTTGTAGCGACTGGCGCCCCCTGTCTGTCACTGTTAGAATAACCTCTGCTCTGTGACGCAGCTGCTGGAGGATCACATGAGGCAGGAGATGGAGTCGCAGAAGACGAGGCCCACGGCCGTGGACCTGGTCCGGACCAGAGTCATGTGTCGGATCTCAGTGTGTTTGATGATAGCCTGGTGAGAGAGCTCTGACCTCTGACCTCTGACCTCAGATCAGGTCATTAGGCACATAGAACTATAATAAAATCTGGAAGATGAATCCAAGATGGCGCTGTACTGTTTTCAGTGTCTGAGCTCATTGGTGCATGAGCCCAAAGAAGCACTGCAAAAAAGGCCTATCAAAAATAAGAAAAAAATACCAATAAAAACACCAATTTTGAGGTAAAAATGTCCTATTTTAAGTGAAATTTTCTGCCAGTGCAGTAAAAAATTTTCACTTACCAAGTTTTCTTAAAACAAGATGAAATATTAATCTTGTTCTAAGCAGAAAACACGAGTTTCAAGTGTTTATGGCAAGATTTTTCACCTTATTGGTTTGAGAAGGAAGTTAAAGAGGCTTAACCTGGACTGAGTTCATATAAAAAGTGCTGAGAATAAGTTGTAATCAGAGCGTGAGCTGATGGAGTGCGGCTCAGAGCGGCGAGGAGAACTCTTACAAAGCTGATTTTCAGGTGCTTTGACAATTTAAAAATTTCATATTGTAAAAATACAGAAGGCGAGTTTATTTGTACAGCACAATTAGTACACAAAGTAATTCAAAGTGTTTTACAGAATAAGAAATACATTAAAATCACAATACAAACAAATCAAAACATAAATAATCATCATCAAATTTTAAAATAGAGATGGGACATTAAATTAGAGAGAATTAGAGGGAAGAGAAGAGTGCGGAATGAAAAATTAAAACCTTTCAGTCATTTGCAGCTGAACAGAACCGTTTTGAGCCTGGATTTAAACAGAGTCAGAGTCTCACATGTTCAGACTGTTCCAGGTTTGAGCTGCATGAGTCTGAAACTCTGTTTAGTCCTGACTCTGGGCTTCAGCAGGAGGCCGGGACTAAACCAGGACTAAACCAGGACTAAACCAGGACTAAACCAGGACTAAACCAGGACTAAACCAGGACTAAACCAGGACTAAACCAGGACTAAACCAGGACTAAACCAGGACTAAACCAGGACTAAACCAGGACTAAACCAGGACTAAACCAGGACTAAACCAGGTCTAAACCAGGTCTAAACCAGGACTAAAGCAGGACTAAACCAGGACTAAACCAGGACTCCAGCAGGAGGCTGGTCCCTAAGCTCCTCAGATGCAGATGGTTCATGAGGCTCTAACATGTCACAGATGTACAGAAGAATCCTTACAAAATCCGACCTTTACGAAAGCTGTCGTAGCTGAACACGGGCAGTTTGATTTCACAAAAAATGCTCTGTGCTTCTATGGGAGAGTTTTTCCTGGGCTGTGGGCACAGAACTATGTGGCTGCAGCTGCAGGACCTCGCTGGGCCTCAGTCTGGGGTCACTGACAGAGGGGGCGGGGCTTATCCAGCTCTTATTATACATCCATGATTAGGCCTCAGTACTGACCACTCTTCTGTCCGCCAGGTTCGCCACATCCTTCACCTATTACGGCATCGCCATGGACCTGCAGAAGTTTGGGGTGAGGCCTGAGATAGACCCGGATCATAGGACACACTCTCACACTGTGCCCCTCCTCCACAGGTGAGCATCTACCTGATCCAGGTGATCTTCAGCGCGGTGGACGTCCCGGCCAAGTTCATGGCTATGTGCATGCTCAGTGTGGTGGGCAGGAGGCTCACTCAGGCCTTCTGTCTGTTCATGTCTGCAGCCGTCATCTTCGCCAACATCCTGGTGCCCAGAGGTCAGCCCCATTATAAGAATATAAGTTTTGGACCCGCGTGAAGTCGCCTCATCAAACGCAAACCGACACAAAAACTATGTCAATCATTTGTGCTGTTTTGTGCTGCAAAAAGTTTCGTTTGTGCTTATTTAGTTTTGGAGAAATTAACGATTCTTTTATAAGTCAAATTGGGGTCAGTCCCACAGGAAGCTTCAAAATGCTCTAAAACGCCCAAAATGGAATAAAAAAAGTCTGTATTATTATATAAAATTTTTCAACGACAGTGACACTTGGAGAGGGGTGATTGGGAGGAACGGCCTCCCTGATCTGAACCTGTTCTGTTATTGGACTTCTGTGCTAGTCACAGTTTGTCCATAACGAACATGTTCGAGCACAAGGGGGTCCATCGGTGCACGTGGCACCAGGACTCCCGAGGCCGGAGGTCGATGATCGACTTTGTTGTCGTGTCATCTGACCTCCGGCCGTGTGTCTTGGACACTCGGGTGAAGAGAGGGGCAGAGCTGTCAACTGATCACCACCTGGTGGTGAGTTGGGTCCGCTGGCGGAGGAGGAAGCTGGAAAGACCTGGCAGGCCCAAGTGTATCGTGAGGGTCTGTTGGGAACGTCTGGTGGAACCTTCTGTCAGTGCGGCCTTCAACTCACACCTCCGGGAGCTTCTCCCGGATCCCGGGGGAGGCTGGGGACATGGAGCCCGAATGGGCTTCTTTCTCGGCCTCTATTGTCGATGCGGCTGCTCGTAGCTGTGGCCATAAGGTCTGCGGTGCCTGTCGCGGCGGCAATCCCCGAACCCGGTGGTGGACATCGGAAGTAAGGGATGCCGTCAAGCTGAAGAAGGAGTCCTACTGGGCCTTGCTGGCTCGGGGGACTCGGGGGAGGCAGCTGACAGGTACTGGCGGGCCAAGAGTGCTGCAGCCCGGGCGGAGCAGAGGCAAAAACTCAGGTCTGGGAGGAGTTTGGGGAGGCCATGGAGGAGGACTATCGGACGGCCCCAAGGAAATTCAGGCAAACCGTCCGGCGCCTCAGGAGGGGGAAGCGGTGCTCCATCAACACTGTTTACAGTGCGGGGGGAGAGCTGCTGACCTCGACTGGGGATGTTGTCGGGCGGTGGAAGGAAAACTTTGGGGATCTCCTCAATCCCACCGTCACGTCCTCCGAAGAGGAGGCTGAGGCTGGGGACCCAGAGGCGGACTCATCCATCACCCTGGCCGAAGTCACTGAGGTGGTTAAAGCTCCTCAGTGGCAAAGCTCCGGGGGTGGATGAGATCCATCCTGAGTACCTTAAGTCTCTGGGTGTTGTGGGGCTGTCTTGGCTGACACGCCTCTGCAACATCGCGTGGCGGTCGGGAACAGTACCTCTGGACTGGCAGACCGGGGTGGTGGTCCCTCTGTATAAAAAGGGGGACCGGAGGGTGTGTTCCACCTACAGGGGAATCACACTCCTCAGCCTCCCCGGTAAAGTCTATGCCAGGGGACTGGAGAGGAGAGTCCGGCCGATAGTCGAACCTCGGATTCAAGAGGAGCAGTGTGGTTTTCGGCCTGGTCGTGGAACACTGGACCAGCTCTACACCCTCCATCGGGTGCTCCAGGGTTCATGGGAGTTTGCCCAACCAGTCCACATGTGCTTTCTGGACCTGGAGAAGGCATTCGACCGTGTCCCTCATGGTGCCCTGTGGGGGGTGCTCCGGGAGTATGGGGTCCAGGGCCCTTTGCTAAGGGCTGTCCGGTCCCTGTATGACCGGAGCAGGAGCTGTGGTGCCGGCAGTAAGTCAGACCTGTTCCCGGTTTATGTTGGACTCCAGGGCTGCCCTTTGTCACCAGTTCTGTTCATTGTATTTATGGATAGAATTTCTAGGCGCAGCCAGGGGCCGGAGGGGGTCCAGTTCGGGGACCACAGGATCTCATCGCTGCTTTTTGTGGATGATGTTGTCCTGTTCGCTGTTCGGGATGAGAATCAGCTGTTCCAAATCCGAGGCCATGGTTCTGGACCGGAAAAAGGTGGATTGCCCTCTCCGGGTGGGTGGGGAGTCTCTGCCTCAAGTGGAGGAGTTCAAGTATCTCGGGGTCTTGTTCACAGTGAGGGGAGGATGGAGCGTGAGATTGACAGGCGGATCGGTGCAGCGTCGGCAGTGATGCAGTTGCTGTATCGGACCGTTGTGGTGAAGAGGGAACTGAGCCGAAAGGCGAAGCTCTCGATTTACCTCAATCTACGTTCCTCCCCTCACCTATGGTCATGAGCTCTGGGTAATGACCGAAAGGACGAGATCGCGGATACAAGCGGCCGAAATGAGTTTCCTTTGCAGAGTGGCCGGGTGCTCCCTCAGAGATAGGGTGAGGAGCTCGGTCACATGGGAGGAACTCGGAGTAGAGTCGCTGCTCCTCCATGTCGAGAGGAGCAGCTGAGGGGAGGGCATCTGGTCCGGATGCCTCCTGGACGCCTCCCTCAGGAGGTGTTCATGTCCCACCGGGAGGAGGCCCCGGGGAAGACCCAGGACACGCTGGAGGGACTATGTCTCTGGGCCTGGGAACCTCAGGGTCCGTCCGGAGGAGCTGGAGGAAGTGGCTGGGGGGAAGGAAGCTTGGGAGCCCCTGCTTAGACTGCTGCCCCCGCGACCCGGCCCTGGATAAGAGGAAGAAGATGGATGGATGGATGTTTTTTAGTAAGAACTGAAGACTTTTCCTCAGCCTCAGGTCGTTTCTCTTCACTAGTTTTGTGGAGTTTGTCTCCATCAGCTGAGCAGAAATGACGTCCTGTAATTACCACAGAAATAATAATGAAGAATTTTAGAAATAAACTCACACAAATGAAACTGTCACAGCACAAAACAGCACAAACCAAATACAAACGTTTTCTGTCATTTTCTTCCTGTTTTGAGGCTGTTTCACATTCTGAGGTTCTGGACGACGTCATCGACCAAAGTAAAACTACAAATATCTGAAGAACCAGAATCACACAAATGAAACTTTTTGCAGCACAAATGAAACTTTTTGCAGCACAAATGAAACTTTTTGCAGCACAAATGAAACTTTTTGCAGCACAAATGAAACTTTTTGCAGCACAAATGAAGCACAACCGATTGACACAGTTTTTGTAGGTTTGTGTTTGATGGCGGCGACTTCAGGCAGGTTAGATTTGTTTTTTATTCGTCTCTAAAAAGTGTTTGAACCTTTCAGAGATGCAGACGATGAGGACGACTCTGGCCTGTTTAGGAAAAGCCTTCACGTCCTCCTGCTTCACCACCGTGTATCTGTACACAGGAGAACTGTACCCCACCACCATGAGGTACTGCCCCACCTGCAGGGGGCGCACACTCTACCCCACCACCATGAGGTACTGCCCCACCTGCAGGGGGCGCACACTCTACCCCACCACCATGAGGTACTGCCCCACCTGCAGGGGGCGCACACTCTACCCCACCACCATGAGGTACTGCCCCACCTGCAGGGGGCGCACACTCTACCCCACCACCATGAGGTACTGCCCCACCTGCAGGGGGCGCACACTCTACCCACCACCATGAGGTACTGCCCCACCTGCAGGGGGCGCACACTCTACCCACCACCATGAGGTACTGCCCCACCTGCAGGGGGCGCACACTCTACCCCACCACCATGAGGTACTGCCCCACCTGCAGGGGGCGCACACTCTACCCCACCACCATGAGGTACTGCCCCACCTGCAGGGGGCACACACTCTACCCCACCACCATGAGGTACTGCCCCACCTGCAGGGGGCGCACACTCTACCCCACCACCATGAGGTACTGCCCCACCTGCAGGGGGCGCACACTCTACCCACCACCATGAGGTACTGCCCCACCTGCAGGGGGCGCACACTCTACCCACCACCATGAGGTACTGCCCCACCTGCAGGGGGCGCACACTCTACCCCACCACCATGAGGTACTGCCCCACCTGCAGGGGGCGCACACTCTACCCCACCACCATGAGGTACTGCCCCACCTGCAGGGGGCGCACACTCTACCCCACCACCATGAGGTACTGCCCCACCTGCATGGGGCGCACACTCTACCCCACCACCATGAGGTACTGCCCCACCTGCAGGGGGCGCACACTCTACCCCACCACCATGAGGTACTGCCCCACCTGCAGGGGGCGCACACTCTACCTCACCACCATGAGGTACTGCCCCACCTGCAGGGGGCGCACACTCTACCCCATCACCATGAGGTACTGCCCCACCTGCAGGGGGCGCACACTCTACCCCACCACCATGAGGTACTGCCCCACCTGCAGGGGGCGCACACTCTACCCACCACCATGAGGTACTGCCCCACCTGCAGGGGGCGCACACTCTACCCCACCACCATGAGGTACTGCCCCACCTGCCGGGGGCGCACACTCTACCCCACCACCATGAGGTACTGCCCCACCTGCAGGGGGCGCACACTCTACCCCACCACCATGAGGTACTGCCCCACCTGCAGGGGGCGCACACTCTACCCCACCACCATGAGGTACTGCCCCACCTGCAGGGGGCGCACACTCTACCCACCACCATGAGGTACTGCCCCACCTGCAGGGGGCGCACACTCTACCCCACCACCATGAGGTACTGCCCCACCTGCAGGGGGCGCACACTCTACCCACCACCATGAGGTACTGGTGGTGGGTAGAGTTGGTAGAGTTGGTGCGAGTCCCACAGATGAGCGTGGTCCCACACCGGACCACATCTGCGGAGGGAGGAGCAGTTTAATAGACGTCTGTGTATCTGTTTGCAAAGGCTAAAACCAGGGCATCTGATCTAAACATGTGTGTGTGTGTGTGTGCGGTGTGTGTGTGTGTGCGGTCTGTGTGTGTGTGCGGTCTGTGTGTGTGTGCGTGTGTGCGGTCTGTGTGTGTGTGCGGTGTGTGTGTGTGTGCGGTCTGTGTGTGTGTGCGGTGTGTGTGTGTGCGGTCTGTGTGTCTGTGTGTGTGTGTGGCCTGTGTGTGTGTGTGGTCTGTGTGTGTGTCTGTCTGTGTGTGTGTGTGCGGTTTGTGTGTGTGTGCGGTCTGTGTGTGTGTGCGTGTGTGCGGTCTGTGTGTGTGTGCGGCCTGTGTGTGTGTGTGGTCTGTGTAAGGTAAGGTAAGGTAAGGTAAACTTTATTGTCCCCGAAGGGAAATTTGTCTTGGGCCACAGCACCACCAAAACTGCAGAACATACAAATTCACATACAAAGACAGTCAGAAAAACATACAATAGGTAAATAGATCACTGTGAATACAATATCCGCTTCCTGACAGCATTGAATCCAAGCTCCATTAAATTAATCAAATCCAAAAGTCCACCATAATAAATATTAATAAATACAATTAACAAAAAGTCCACGTTCATAATATCAAAAAAATAAAAAATACATAAAAATAATTAAAAATCATTAAAAGTAGTCTTTGTCCACACACAAAATCCAATTCATTGAGCAACAACCATTAAAATCTGAGCATACTGCTATAAATATTTAAATCTGTGTGTGTGTCTGTCTGTGTGTGTGCGTGTGTGCGGTCTGTGTGTGTGTGCGGTTTGTGTGTGTGTGCGGTCTGTGTGTGTGTGCGGTCTGTGTGTGTGTGCGGTCTGTGTGTGTGTGCGGTCTGTGTGTGTGTGCGGTTTGTGTGTGTGTGTGGTCTGTGTGTGTGCGGTCTGTGTGTGTGTGTGTCTTTCAGGCAGACGGGGATGGGGTTGACGTCCACCATGGCCCGAGTGGGGAGTATGGCTGCTCCAGCAGTGCTGATCCTGAACGAGGTGTGTGTGTGTGTGTGAGGGGCCCAGTGTGTGTGTGTGTGTGTGGGCTCGTGTGTGTGTGTGTGAGGGGCCCAGTGTGTGTGTGTGTGTGTGTGGGCTCGTGTGTGTGTGTGTGTGTGTGAGGGGCCCAGTGTGTGTGTGTGTGTGTGTGTGTGTGAGGGGCCCAGTGTGTGTGTGTGTGTGTGTGGGCGCCCCTGTGTGTGTGTGTGTGTGTGAGGGGCCCAGTGTGTGTGTGTGTGTGTGTGTGTGTATAGGCGTGTGTGTGTGACAGGTGCCGTGTCCCTGCAGGTGTTCCCGTCCCTGTCGGGTCTGATCTATGGAGGGGCGGCGCTCTTCGCCTCTGGAGTTGTTTTATTCCTTCCAGAGACTCGGAACATTCACCTGCCGGACACGGTCGCCGAGGTCGAGGAGAACTGGTGCGGTCCCCCGCGCTACCGCAGCCACACTGTACCACACACACGCTACCGCAACCGCACTGTACCACACACACACGCTACTGCAACCACACACACGCTACCGCAACCGCACTGTACCACACACACACTCTACTGCAACCGCACACACGCTACCGCAGCCGCACTGTACCACACACACATGCTACCGCAACAGCACACACGCTACCGCAACCGCACACACGCTACAGCAACCGCACTGTACCACACACACACTCTACTGCAACAGCACACACACTACTGCACTCACTACCGCACACACACATGCTACTACAACCTCTGTCTGCAACCGCACACACACACTACCGCACTGTACCACACACATACACTACCGCAACCGCACACACACTACTGCACACACACGTTACTGCAACCCATGTCTGCAACCGCACACACTACCGCACTGTACCACACACACGCTACTGGAACTGCACACACACTACCGCAACCGCACTGTACCACACACACGCTACCACAACCGCACACACACTACCGCAATGGCACTGTACCACACACACTACCACAACAGCACTGTACCACACACACTACTGCAACCGCACACACGCTACCACAACCGCACACACACTACCGCAACCGCACTGTACCACACACACACTACCGCAACCGCACACACTACCACAACCGCACACACTACCGCAACCGCACACACTACCGCAACCGCACACACTACCGCAACCGCACTGTACCACACACGCTACCGCAACAACACACTACCACAACCGCACACACAACCGCACTGTACCACACACACACGCTACCACAACAGCACATACACTACCACAACCGCACACACTACCGCAACCGCACTGTACCACACACACGCTACCGCAATGTACCACACACGCTACCGCAACCGCACACACTACCGCAACCGCACTGTACCACACACATGCTACCACAACCACACACACACTACCACAACCGCACACACACTACCGCAACCGCACTGTACCACACACGCTACCGCAACAGCACACACACTACCACAACCGCACACACACAACCGCACTGTACCACACACACACACGCTACCACAACAGCACACACGCTACCACAACCGCACACACACTACCGCAATGGCACTGTACCACACACACTACCACAACAGCACTGTACCACACACACTACTGCAACTGCACACACGCTACCACAACCGCACACACACTACCGCAACCGCACTGTACCACACACACTACCGCAACCGCACACACGCTACCACAACCGCACACACACTACCACAACCGCACTGTACCACACACACGCTACTGCAACCGCGCACACACCGCACACGTTACTGCAACCTCTGTCTGAAACCGCACACACTACCGCACTGTACCCCACACACACGCTACTGCACACACACTACCGCAACCGCATTGTACCACACACACGCTACCGCACACACACTACTGCACTGTACCACACACACACACACGCTACCGCACACACTACCGCACTGTACCACACACTACCGCACACACTCTCTGCCACACACACACTCTACCGCACTGTACCGCATTCTACCGCAAAGTACCGCACTGTACCACACACTTTACCACACTGTACCACAGACTACCACATTACACTACACACTTTTCTTGACTCTTTTCTAACAGACATGATCTAAAATCTCAGTTTGTTTATTTGTTGCTGTTTCGTGGGTTTTGCTGAATTCTCAGTCTGACCTTTAGCGCCCCCTGGTGGTGCTTTAACAGAACTCAGCCTTCACATTAGAAACATTTAGAGGTTTTGAAACACACAGATCCGTGTATGTACGACTGAGATGAGCCTTTAGATCCAGAACCCCAAACCGATAATTCACGTACAGAATTTTAAACGGACAAAAGTTCCTGTTTAAGACTTATTATTCGTGGATAAAATGCGAAACGTTCTTGCCGTAATAAGATTCTTGTCTGTGGATTCTAGGTCTGGCCGAGGCTCCGCCCACAGCCGCCGAAAGGAGGGGCCACTCAATGACGTCACAGAGGGGGTGGGCGTGTCCAAGGAGCTGCTGCCTTTAAAGGAGATGAAGGAAGTGGAGAGGGCGGGGCTTAACGCGCTCTGACCGCGGAGCTCCGCCCAAAACCGCCGTTTTACAGTGTTTAATGTGTGTGTGTAGTTAATATGTTATTACAGGAAGCATGATTGTTTTATTACGAAGTGAAATCATTAAAGCTGTACTATGGAACTTTTAGGGTGGGTCCATATTTGGGCAAGACAATAACAGACAAACAGTCCTGATCACGTACAGAACAAAACACAGACTCAAAGAAATAAAACATGTATAAAATAAATTAAACATTGACTAAAGTAAAGGCAGGTTTGTTTTTTCATTTTCGTTTGTGTTTATTGCACTAAAAACACTTGGACCACAGGAGAAGTGTACAGGAAGTGTTCTGAGGCAGCGGACGTCACCACAGGATCCAGGCAAACGAAGCTCATCGAGGCTGCGGTTATAGGAGGGCATTTGGAGCCGAGTCCGTATTAGGAAAAGGAATTTATTTATGGACAAAATAGAAAAACACAAACATCCGGGTCATGTAGAGCTCCCCTCAGGGCCCCGCTTCTCCCTCCTCAGGGCCCCGCTCCTCCCTCCCTCCTCAGGGCCCCGCTCCTCCCTCGTCTCCAGGGACACACACTTGTTCATAAAAGTGGTGCAGGAGGCGGCGCTGGTTGGAGCGGAGGATGACGTGAGGGCGAAGAGTCCGGAGCTGCTCACACGCCTCATCTGGGGTCACGCAGTAAACCTGAAACACACACACACCTGAAACACACACACACCTGAAACACACACACACACCTGAAACACACACACCTGAAACACACACACACCTGAAACACACACACACCTGAAACACACACACACCTGAAACACACACACACCTGAAACACACACACCTGAAACACACACACACCTGAAACACACACACCTGAAACACACACACCTGAAACACACACACACCTGAAACACACACACACCTGAAACACACACACACACACCTGAAACACACACACCTGAAACACACACACACCTGAAACACACACACACCTGAAACACACACACACCTGAAACACACACACACCTGAAACACACACACCTGAAACACACACACCTGAAACACACACACACACCTGAAACACACACACACCTGAAACACACACACCTGAAACACACACACACACCTGAAACACACACACACCTGAAACACACACACACACCTGAAACACACACACACCTGAAACACACACACACCTGAAACACACACACACCTGAAACACACACACACCTGAAACACACACACACCTGAAACACACACACACCTGAAACACACACACCTGAAACACACACACACCTGAAACACACACACACACCTGAAACACACACACACCTGAAACACACACACACCTGAAACACACACACACCTGAAACACACACACACCTGAAACACACACACACACCTGAAACACACACACACACCTGAAACACACACACACCTGAAACACACACACACCTGAAACACACACACACACCTGAAACACACACACACCTGAAACACACACACACCTGAAACACACACACACCTGAAACACACACACCTGAAACACACACACACCTGAAACACACACACACCTGAAACACACACACACACCTGAAACACACACACACACACCTGAAACACACACACACCTGAAACACACACACACCTGAAACACACACACACACCTGAAACACACACACACCTGAAACACACACACACCTGAAACACACACACACACCTGAAACACACACACACCTGAAACACACACACACCTGAAACACACACACACACCTGAAACACACACACACACCTGAAACACACACACACACCTGAAACACACACACACCTGAAACACACACACACCTGAAACACACACACCTGAAACACACACACACCTGAAACACACACACCTGAAACACACACACACCTGAAACACACACACACCTGAAACACACACACACACCTGAAACACACACACACCTGAAACACACACACACCTGAAACACACACACACCTGAAACACACACACACCTGAAACACACACACCTGAAACACACACACCTGAAACACACACACACCTGAAACACACACACACCTGAAACACACACACCTGAAACACACACACCTGAAACACACACACACACCTGAAACACACACACACCTGAAACACACACACACACCTGAAACACACACACACACCTGAAACACACACACACCTGAAACACACACACACCTGAAACACACACACCTGAAACACACACACACCTGAAACACACACACACCTGAAACACACACACACCTGAAACACACACACACACCTGAAACACACACACCTGAAACACACACACACACCTGAAACACACACACACCTGAAACACACACACCTGAAACACACACACACCTGAAACACACACACACACCTGAAACACACACACACCTGAAACACACACACACACCTGAAACACACACACACACCTGAAACACACACACACCAGACACACACACAGCTGACACACACACACCTCAGACACACACACACACCTGAAACACACACACACCTGAAACACACACACCTGAAACACACACACCTGAAACACACACACACCTGAAACACACACACACACCTGAAACACACACACACCTGAAACACACACACACCTGAAACACACACACCTGAAACACACACACCTGAAACACACACACACACCTGAAACACACACACACCTGAAACACACACACCTGAAACACACACACCTGAAACACACACACACACCTGAAACACACACACACCTGAAACACACACACACACCTGAAACACACACACACCTGAAACACACACACACCTGAAACACACACACATAAGACACGGGGAGGGCATCTGGCTCTCTCTCTCTCACACACACACACACACACACATAAGACACGGGGAGGGCATCTGGCTCTCTCTCACACACACACACATAAGACACGGGGAGGGCATCTGGCTCTCAGCGGGCACTCACCTGTATGAGGTAGGCGGCGGCCATGGTGGCGCTGCGGCAGCGTCCGGCCTTGCAGTGCACGTACACGGTGTGGCCCTGGTCCCGGTGCCTCAGGGCGAACTCCACCCCCTGACGGAGGTGCTCCAGGGACGGGACCCCCACCAGGTCCACCGTGCTGAGGCGCAGCTGCTCCACCCCGGCCTCCCGCCACTCCTGAGGGCCCGAGGGCACGAGGACACGAGGGCACAAGGACACGAGGGCACAAGGACATAAGGACACGAGGGCACAAGGACACAAGGGCACAAGGACACGAGGGCACGAGGGCACAAGGACATAAGGACACGAGGGCACAAGGACACAAGGTAAGGTAAGGTAAGGTTTATTTATATAGCGCTTTACACAGACACATGTCCCCAAAGTGCTTTACACAGCATTTCACAGAGCATTCTTCATTCACTCCATACCCGGTGGTGGTAAACTACTGTTATACCCACAGTTGCCCTGGAGCAGACTGACGGAGGTGCGGCTGCCAAGCCAAGCGGCGCCAACGGTCCCTCCGACCACCACCAACTCTCACTCACACAACTTTTACACCTACAGTGCATGTTTTGGGTTGATGGGGGAAACCGGAGTGCCCAGAGGAAACCCATCCAGACACGGGGAGAACATGCAAACTTCACACAGAAAGGCCCGGGCGACCCGGGGATCGAACCCGCAACCTTCTTGCTGTGAGGCATGAGTGCTAGCCACTCAGCCACCATGCCGCCAAGGGCAGAAGGACACGAGGGCACAAGGACACGAGGACACGAGGGCACGAGGGCACAAGGACACAAGGGCACAAGGACACAAGGGCACAAGGACACGAGGGCACGAGGGCACGAGGGCACAAGGGCACAAGGGCACGAGGACACGAGGACACGAGGGCACAAGGACACGAGGACACGAGGGCACAAGGACACGAGGACACGAGGGCACGAGGACACGAGGGCACGAGGGCACAAGGACACGAGGGCACGAGGGCACAAGGACACGAGGACACGAGGGCACGAGGACACGAGGACACGAGGACACAAGGGCACAAGGACATAAGGACACGAGGGCACAAGGACACGAGGACACAAGGACACAAGGACACGAGGGCACAAGGACACGAGGACACAAGGACACGAGGGCACGAGGACACGAGGGCACAAGGACACGAGGACACAAGGACACAAGGACACGAGGGCACAAGGACACGAGGACACAAGGACACGAGGGCACGAGGACACGAGGGCACAAGGGCACAAGGACACGAGGATAATGTTACAGTTTAAAGGGCTCATATCACTTTATTTGTTGCTCTGCTCTAATGTCACATGTTTAACACACAAACCTGCACATTTAGCACATTTTCACAGACTTATGAATTCAGTTCATTTTAGTTTGTTTATTTATCAGGGACACTGCAGAAAATAACACTGAGTGTTTTTGTGTCACGTGTTTGTGCAGGTTACAGCAAAACTGCTCATTTCTTCAGTCCCTGGACAGGCTGAGGTCATTATGGTGAACAGGGGTTTTACAATATCCAGGTCTCACAATACAATACTGTCACTGTACCAACCTCACGGTACGATATTTATTGCGATATGTTGGGCTGACGATATTACGATATTCTACAGCAGGGGTGTCAAACTCATTTTGGTCCGGGGGCCGTATGCAGCCTACTTTGATCCCAAAAGGGCCGGATCAGAAAACTCAGTTCTCTCTTCAAGTTATTGTATTTTTCTCCGTGTCTCGTAGTGGTGTTTAAGATTATATTCCTCGAGCAACGCCACTTGTTCCAAACACACTGAGCACAGATTTCCCATTCACCTCTGTCAACAAATAAGAATTAGACTATTTTTTCTTGGGAAATCCTGAACTCAGCATCTGCTTTTCTCATTTTTTGACATTTTGCTGATGAGGGTCACGGTCGACAGTCAAAACGATCGTCCTTTAAGAGCGTTTGGAAAGAGGAAAGTCTTCATTTGTGCTGCTCTGGTGGGAGTCGCAACGTACAGAAACGCCGGAGACGCTGCTATGCTAAACGGTGCAGAAAATTAACAGAAAAATCTGAAAATTTTAAGTATTTTAATAGAAAAATCAGCCGAGGGCCAGATTAAAGGTCTTGGAGGGCCGGATCTGGCCCCCGGGCCGCATGTTTGACACATGTGTTCTACAGAATAACAGACTGACTCTAAAATGCTTCAGTCATTTGGTGCAACATTTATTGTCATTAGGGACGGAACGAAATCCAAATCTCTCTGGACCAGATTTATTCCAATATAAAACTGTGAATCTGCGACTTTTTCCTCTAAAAATGCTTCACAGACTTAATCCACAGAATGAAGATGTAAAAGTGCTTAGAACAGTTATTTCTTCATGTCGTCTGCACTGAAACGGAGCAAAGGATCATGGTCTATGTAGTTCCCTCTGTTTTTTTTTTGTTGCTATTTCTGCATCAGAACTGTTCATTTAAGCAAAGACACTTGGGATTCCAGATATTGTGATGCTCCAGATTATTGGGACCTGTGACCAGACGATATCACCAGGTTTATGTTATTGGTACATTACCAGTGTTCACATCATTAAAATAAAACACACTGTATGTTGATGCAATCATAAATCCAGTCGATCAGTCAGTAAAACTATTGTCCCGTTCAGTCTCAGTCATCACCTGTTGTGTTTAATCTGTTATCGCTGCTGAAAATATGAACAGAAAATGAACTGAAAGCAACGAAATGCGCTGTAAATGTGGCCAAAGTGTTGTTATTTGCTAAACCGGGTGTGTTTTATTGTGAAAGGAACTGAAAAACGAATAGAAAACTCCAAACGGTGATGTTCCGATGAAGAAATGCGCCTCTGTCGTCTGTGAGGAGGAACGTCAGAACATGCATCAGAGAACAGTGTGACGGGGTTCTTTCAGACTCACCTGAGCAGAGTTGCACAGCAGACGCGTCTCGTACTCCTCGTTCATGGTGATGACTCCGCCCACCTGCTCCTCCTCCACCAACTGCAGGAGAAATTATTCCAGCGCAGTGTTAAAGGGACAGTTCAGAATTTAAATCTTCCCTCCAGTCCTTGTATTTGCAGAGGTGCTGGTGCTGGGCTAGTGCAGGTCAATGGCCACAGTCGTCCTGCCACTAAAAACAGTCTGACCCACTCCACACTGGGGTTGTGTGGTTTCCCACCGTATCAGAAAGTAGCATCAGCATCAGTTTCATTCCCGTCATTATAAAAATCTGCGTCAGGAGCTAAACCCACAGCAGGACTTCCTCCCTCCGCTCTCTCTCCTCTTCAAACGTGGTTCCGCTCGGAGATTTCCCTCCACACGCAGCAGGAAGAAGAAAAAAACCTGACTGACGCTTCGTGTGGATGTGGAGCCCAAAAGTTTGTGATGGAGACGTTTTACTGAAGCCGAGAGTCGAGAGGGGACGAGGCTGAAGAGGAGAAAGTTCCCGAGGGCGAAGTCAGACTTTCACGGAGGAGACGGTGAAGAACAATTTATGGTTCTGATCCAAACGTGTTTGTGTGGACGTGCGGCTCCTACAGCGTCCGACCTGCACCTCCTGAACTTTCTAACGACGCCTCAAAACGCCGCAGACATAAGGGCTGTGATTGGTCCTCTGCCGCAGACATAAGGGCTGTGATTGGTCCTCTGCCGCAGACATAAGGGCTGTGATTGGTCCTCTGCCGCAGACATGAGGGCTGTGATTGGTCCTCTGCACCGCTCTACATTTCCTCCTCATTCTAGACTTTGAGGAATCATGTGTTTAATGCAGCTTTGGCTCATTTGTTTATGTTTTACACAAACCAAACTTCAAACCTCATGGCTCATTTGCATACAGCTCATTTGCATACAGCTCATTTGCATACAGTATAAGCGCTGATAAAAACAGCTCGTGCGCTGATGCTGATGCGATTGAACGAGCTGCGGAGTTTGGTTTGATCAGAACTTGTGCCTCATCTTCAAATCTAAAGCTGTGACTCTGTTTCTGAAGGTTTAGGAGCAGATACAGAATAATTCTGAATTAGTCACAGTAAAACCGTAAACCCGGGAAAATGTGAGACAGTTTAACGGGATCAACATTTAGAGACCGCCCAAACCTAATGTTGAGGGACTATTTTCTCATATATCAGTCCGCAAGTACAACTCACTGCTGCTCAGACACAAATCCTTCAAACGCAACAGTCTGTTTGACTCTAACATGATTCTGTGACACAGACGTTCACAGGGACAGTCTGGAGCTCTAATAGTTTCCTCGGGTCTGTGGAGTGGGTCAGACTGTTTTTAGTGGCAGGACGACTGTGGCCATTGACCTGCACTAGCCCAGCACCAGCACCTCTGCAAATACAAGGACTGGAGGAAGAGTTAAACAAGTGTCTCCACACGTCTCCAACACTGTGGAAATGAGGAACTATGAACAAAACTCACAACTGTCACTTTAAACTCATCTGTTTGACATTTGTTCAGTTACAGGTGTTTTACTGTTCACAAATACTACAGAAACACGGCTTCCTTTTGGCAGAAGTTCTGGTGAAGGTGGTTCTGGTGGTGGTTCTGGTTCTGGAGGTGTAGATGATTCTGGTGGAGGTGTAGATGGTTCTGGTGGAGGTGTAGATGCTTCTGATGGAGGTGTAGATGGTTCTGGTGGAGGTGTAGATGCTTCTGGTTCTGGAGGTGTAGATGGTTCTGGAGGTGTAGATGGTTCTGGTTCTGGAGGTGTAGATGGTTCTGGAGGTGTAGATGGTTCTGGTGGAGGTGTAGATGGTTCTGGTTCTGGAGGTGTAGATGGTTCTGGAGGTGTAGATGGTTCTGGTTCTGGAGGTGTAGATGGTTCTGGAGGTGTAGATGGTTCTGGTGGAGGTGTAGATGCTTCTGGTTCTGGAGGTGTAGATGGTTCTGGAGGTGTAGATGGTTCTGGTTCTGGAGGTGTAGATGGTTCTGGAGGTGTAGATGGTTCTGGAGGTGTAGATGGTTCTGGTTCTGGAGGTGTAGATGGTTCTGGTTCTGGAGGTGTAGATGGTTCTGGAGGTGTAGGTGGTTCTGGAGGTGTAGGTGGTTCTGAAGGAGGTGTAGGTGGTTCTGGTGGAGGTGTAGGTGGTTCTGGTGGAGGTGTAGGTGGTTCTGGTGGAGGTGTTAATGGTTCTGGAGGTGTAGATGGTTCTGGTGTAGGTGGTTCTGGTGGAGGTGTTAATGGTTCTGGAGGTGTAGATGGTTCTGGTGTAGGTGGTTCTGGTTCTGGAGGTACCTGTCTGGTCATGGACCTGAAGGGCAGCGCTCCCAGGATGAGGTGTGGGTCCACTCGGTCGAACCAGCGCCGACTGCTCCACCGCTCCATCAGAACGTTATAGGCCAGGGTGGGGTAGAAGAGGAGCCGGGCCGTGAACCACGCCATGGAGGAGAGGAGGAGGAGAAGAGGAGGAGCGGAGGAGGAGGAGAAGAGGAGGAAAAGAAGAGGAGGAGGAGGAGAAGAGGAGGAGGAACAGGAGGAGGAACAGGAGAAACAGGGGGAGAACAGAGGAGGAGAGGAGGAGGTGGGTCTCTGTGGAGAGGAGAACATGGACAAATAATCGACAGCAGAAGAACTGAAGTGTTTAGTTTTTGTCTCCGTGATGTGGAGGTCAGAGCGGCTCCTCAAAACCTGAACTCTGAGAACATCAGGAGCCACAGGGGGCGTCAGACACAGAAAACTGCTGTTGTGTCCTAATATTCACTTTTACCTCACGAATATTCACTTTTACCTCACGAATATTCACTTTTACCTCACGAATATTCACTTTTACCTCACGAATATTCACTTTTACCTCACGAATATTCACTTTTACCTCACGAATATTCACTTTTACCTCACTAATATTCACTTTTACCTCATGAATATTCACTTTTACCTCACTAATATTCACCTTTACCTCACTAATATTCACTTTTACCTCACTAATATTCACTTTTACCTCACGAATATTCACTTTTACCTCACGAATATTCACTTTTACCTCACTAATATTCACTTTTACCTCACTAATATTCACTTTTACCTCACGAATATTCACTTTTACCTCACGAATATTCACTTTTACCTCACTAATATTCACTTTTACCTCACTAATATTCACTTTTACCTCACGAATATTCACTTTTACCTCACTAATATTCACTTTTACCTCACTAATATTCACTTTTACCTCACTAATATTCACTTTTACCTCATGAATATTCACTTTTACCTCATGAATATTCACTTTTACCTCACGAATATTCACTTTTACCTCACGAATATTCACTTTTACCTCACGAATATTCACTTTTACCTCACGAATATTCACTTTTACCTCATGAATATTCACTTTTACCTCACTAATATTCACTTTTACCTCACGAATATTCACTTTTACCTCACGAATATTCACTTTTACCTCACTAATATTCACTTTTACCTCACGAATATTCACTTTTACCTCACGAATATTCACTTTTACCTCACGAATATTCACTTTTACCTCACTAATATTCACTTTTACCTCACAAATATTCACTTTTACCTCATGAATATTCACTTTTACCTCACGAATATTCACTTTTACCTCACTAATATTCACTTTTACCTCACGAATATTCACTTTTACCTCACGAATATTCACTTTTACCTCACGAATATTCACTTTTACCTCACTAATATTCACTTTTACCTCACTAATATTCACTTTTACCTCACGAATATTCACTTTTACCTCATGAATATTCACTTTTACCTCATGAATATTCACTTTTACCTCACGAATATTCACTTTTACCTCACGAATATTCACTTTTACCTCACTAATATTCACTTTTACCTCACTAATATTCACTTTTACCTCACGAATATTCACTTTTACCTCATGAATATTCACTTTTACCTCACTAATATTCTCTAATAGTCTCTTGATAAGTTAACGCCTAAACCAACACCGCCCTCTAGTGGACGCTGTGTGTTTGTGGATTTCTCTAAAATAAAGTCTCAAAAATACGTCATGGAGGAAATCGATGAATTCGTGTAATTGTTGACCCACAAAAATCACATTTTATAAACACAATTTTCAGTTTTACAATTTATTTATTTTTTTTGCAAATGAAAAAAGATATATTTACAAATCCACATCTATTTGTAAAGACCAAAATATAAGTTACAAAGATTAAATTTGAGTTTTTAGAAATCAAAACACCTGAACAAACCAGTGACTGTTTGTAGATCACCCTCTGTGCTACTGTGAATATTAATGATGGAAAAGTGAATATTAATGAGACTAAAGTGAATATTAATGAGACTAAAGTGAATATTAATGAGACTAAAGTGACCCGTAGTGTTTCCTCTTCCCGCTGAGTCTAAAGTGACAAAAGCTTCATGTGACGATTTGAAATGATCTGAACATTTCTGTTTCTTCAGGTCTGATTAAAGCTGCACTGTGTAACTTTTCGGTTGTTTAGTCCTGGTTTAGTCCCGGTTTTAGACCTGGTTTAGACCTGATATGGTTCTATTTTAGCCCTAGTTTAGACCTGGTTTAGTCCCGGTTTTGACCTGGTTTAGACCTGATATAGTCCTGGTTTAGACCTGATATAGTCCTGGTTTAGACCTGATATAGACCTGGTTTAGACCTGATATAGTCCTGGTTTAGACCTGATATAGTCCTGGTTTAGTCCTGGTTTAGACCTGATATAGTCCTGGTTTAGACCTGGTTTAGACCTGATATAGTCCTGGTCTGGACCTGGTTTAGACCTGATATAGTCCTGGTCTGGACCTGGTTTAGACCTGATATAGTCCTGGTCTGGACCTGGTTTAGACCTGATATAGTCCTGGTCTGGACCTGGTTTAGACCTGATATAGTCCTGGTTTAGATCTTAGATATTAGATTAGATATTTCTTGGATAAAACTGGAAAATATTTTTGGATCACTACTTTTACTTGAGTTTTACTTATTTTGAAGTAACGGTACTCTTACTTAAGTACACGCGCACACGCAGCACGCGCACACACACACACACACACACACACACACACACACACACACACACACACACACACACACCTGGATGTTCCACGGGGGCCGGGCGGTGGTGTCTCTGTCCGCCGGAGCAGAGTGCGCCTGGAGCGGTCACAGGAGCGGAGTCCCCCGGGAGACTCGGATCCGCCTCTCCGGCCTGAGGAGCCGGGGACAGTGTGACCCGCGGAGCCTCTGGATGTCAGGACGGGTCCGAAATGTCAACACACCGCGGCCATGTGTCCCCCGCGTCTGACCGGAGCTGTGCGGAGCGCCCCCGTGTGGACAGGAGGACACAGGACACTACAGCAGACTGAACACAGCTGCAGACTGGACTCAAACACTGGAAAAGAAGAGAAATTTAGGGAAAAACTGAAACTGTATAAAAACACAGAGGAAGAGAGAGCTTCAGGGCATCTTAGCTCAAAGTCCAGAACAGCTGCTCTGCAAGGATGAGGCCCAAAAGCTTCAGACAGAGAAGATAAGACAAGCTTATACTACTTAAACTGAGGGTGAGGATTCTAAACTGGGACACTCACGTCACACATGTTTGGTGTAAATAAAATAGTGAAAAGAGTCAGATTGTGCATTTTCGTGTCAGTCATGATCTGAGGGGCTTCTGTTGCTGCATTTTTCTGCTTTGTGGTCGTTCGCAAACACGGATTTCTGTATTTTGACTAAACAAATGTACACAATGTAAACAAATTATGCTCCTGTTTACTGTTGGCAGGATCAGATTAGTCAAAAATTGTGATAGTCCTGCTTTAGTCCTAGTTTAGTCTTACTTTAGTCCTGGTTTAGTCCTGGTTTAGACCTGATATAGTCCTGGTTTAGTCCTGGTTTAGTCCTGGTTTAGTCCTGGTTTAGACCTGGTTTAGTCCTGGTTTAGACCTGGTTTAGTCCGGACCACAGCGGAATGAAGCATAAATAATTCCAAATTTACCAGGACAGTGACCAGAATTTCAAAATAAAAAACTGTGACATTGCCGGGGGTTTTTTTGCTTGTTTTTTTTGGTGGTTTGTAATAATAAAATTGTGAAACGAGTCGGATGTTTTGAATTTTACCCGAACAAATATCAGTTTGTGCCTCTTTACTGTTGCAGGATCAGATCGGTCAGAAAATGGACACTGGGACATTTCTTGTATAAAATACAACTGGGACAAATCAGTGGTTTTGGATAAATCGGCTTAAATCTTCTGGTCACCCTGTAGTAAAACGAATTTAGCAGTTTTTGCTAACGTGTGCACTGTGTCGCCATGGTAACTGCTGGACATTCCACCCATAGACATACATGTAGCACTTTGAGCGTGGTGTAAGCGCAAATTATCGATACTGCGGCACGTTTCAGGCAAATATCTCCATTAGGGGTGAAAAAAAATCGATTTAGCGATATATCGTGATACTTCATTGCACAAATCTTGAATCGATTCAAAATGCATCAGAATCGATTTTTTAAAATACTTTTCACTCAAATGTATTAGTTGCCTCACTGTTCTTAAGATTTAAAAAAGGGAATACATTATTTTTCATACAATTTTGTTCGCGTGAAGGTTTATTTGATTATATTAGAAGAAATTATGGATAAACTGCGATATATCCATTGTTTTGGTGTCATGTCTCCATGGTAACAAGCCTGTGCACCTTTATATATAAACATTTACCATCAAAAACAGATTCTTTAAAAACAGAAAACTCCCAAACCCGAAAGTCCATTTGTGTTTTTTATTATGTACAGAAATGAGGAAAACCATTAAATAAACACTGGAGGGGGCGTGGCCTGTCACTTAGGCTCCTCCCCCTTGGGCAGAGTGGGCGTGGCCTTGTCGCGGTGGGCGGGGAAAACCTCCCAGGGCGTGTTCAGGTCGAACTTCCTGAACTCCTGCGCCAGCTCCACCGGCTCCGCCACCACCCGCTTCAGCTCGTCATCGTACCGCACCTGCACAGCGGAGTCACAGGTCAGGTCTGCGGAGAGGCCGCCTCACAGGTCAGGTCTGCGGAGAGGCCGCCTCACAGGTCAGGTCTGCGGAGAGGCCGCCTCACAGGTCAGGTCTGCGGAGAGGCCGCCTCACAGGTCAGGTCTGCGGAGGGGCCGCCTCACAGGTCAGGTCTGCGGAGGGGCCGCCTCACAGGTCAGGTCTGCGGAGAGGCCGCCTCACAGGTCAGGTCTGCGGAGAGGCCGCCTCACAGGTCAGGTCTGCGGAGAGGCCGCCTCACAGGTCAGGTCTGCGGAGAGGCCGCCTCACAGGTCAGGTCTGCGGAGAGGCCGCCTCACAGGTCAGGTCTGCGGAGAGGCCGCCTCACAGGTCAGGTCTGCGGAGAGGCCGCCTCACAGGTCAGGTCTGCGGAGAGGCTGCTCCGCTCAGTCAGAATGTGTTTTTATAGGGATTTCTGAGGTTTAGTCCTGGTTTAGTCCTGGTTTTAGACCTGGTTTAGTCCTGGTTTAGTCCTGGTTTTAGACCTGGTTTAGTCCTGGTTTTAGACCTACCGGTAGATTAGTCTTGGTTTAGTCCTGGTTTTAGACCTGGTTTAGTCCTGGGTTTAGTCTTGGTTTAGTCCTGGTTTTAGACCTGGTTTAGTCCTGGGTTTAGACCTGGTTTAGTCCTGGTTTAGTCCTGGTTTTAGACCTGGTTTAGTCCTGGTTTTAGACCTGGTTTAGTCCTGGTTTTAGACCTGGTTTAGTCCTGGTTTAGTCCTGGTTTAGTCCTGGTTTAGTCCTGGTTTAGTCCTGGTTTAGTCCTGGTTTTAGACCTGGTTTAGTCCCGGGTTTAGACCTAGATTAGACCTAGTTTAGACCTGGGCTTTAGTCCTGGTTTCATCCTAGTTTATTCCTTTGTTTGGAATGTACAGCCTTAAAACTTTCTATCGTCATGGAGACCAAACCAGACCAAGTTCCAGGTCAGATCTGTGGAGAGGCGACCCTGCTCACAGTCAGAATGTCTGTTTCTCTAGGGATTTTTGATCTTTAAAAAAATAAATAAATAAATAAACTGAGTAAATGTAAAGTAGACCTGTTTAATGTCACACTGTGGAACATTCCAGGCAGAAACAACAAAACAAAAAGTTACACAGTGCAGCTTTAAGGATATTTTAACGTGGTTAATGCTAATGCTCCGCTCTGTGTTCCACCCTGTGATATTTCAGTGCAGATCTGCGACTCCAGGACTGAAATGATCCGAATGATTCCAGTGAAGGTCTGTGGAGTTTAAAAACACAGTGGAGCACTTCCTGATGACATCACAAGGTGGAACAGGATGTTTTCAGTTTGAGAGAGGAACTCAGCCTGAATCTGCAGGGTTTGTGCGTTAATCGTCCGAGAACAGTGAGATATGAGACCTTTAAACTAAATGTAATATTATCTGTAATACAGGAAACTCCCCAGCAGGTGGCAGCACCACTAATGACAGGACTGTGGTTATATCTGAGTCATGACTGAATTATTTGGAGTTCTCATTAAAAATGTTTTGAGAATATCTTTTTAAAGTTCAGAACGTTTCCGTACGTCTGCAGACTGGACTGAGGCCTCTGACATGAGACCAGCTTCTGTTCCTCTTCTGAAAACACACTTCACTTTGGCCTCTGACCGTTTGAGATGTTGACATTTTATTAGATTCAGTTTTTATTCAAATGTTTTACTGTTTTTATTCTTTTTAATCATAATAATAATAATGAACCAAGTCTTCATTTGGCCTCATGTCTTTTATGTCTTTTCCTTTTGCTGCTGCAGATGATCAAACCTCTGCACGTGGACACTTTGATTTCACTTTCTGCATTTAAACACAGACTGAAGGACATTTTTAAGGAGAGTTTCATTGACTGATCACTAATTTATTGTTTATTGTATGTGTGAATATGTTTTCTTCCCCTTTCCCTTAAATTGTTCTCGGCCGACACTGAAAATAAGAATCTGTTCTGGTGAAATAAAGGTTCAATGAAATGAAAATGATTGTTATAAAACTCTGTTCTGCAGCACTTCGGTAAAACTGTGCTGTTTGTAAAGTGTGTTAGAAATAAGAACTACAGGGAGAGCAGCTTTTACACAGAAGACCACCCTATGGAGACACAGGGAGGGCATCTGACACACGGGGAGGGCATCTGACACACTGGGAGGGCATCTGACACACAGGGAGGGCATCTGACACACAGGGGGAGGGCATCTGACACACAGGGGGAGGGCATCTGACACACGGGGAGGGCATCTGACACACAGGGAGGGCATCTGACACACAGGGAGGGCATCTGACACACTGTGGGGCATCTGTACCTCCACGTATCCGGACAGGGGGAAGTCCTTCCTGAAGGGGTGCCCCTCGAAGCCGTAGTCTGTGAGGATCCGCCTCAGGTCGGGGTGATTCGAGAAGAACACGCCGTACATGTCCCACACCTGCCACAGAGCACCTGTCACACACCTGTCACCCGAGCACCTGTCACCCGAGCACCTGTCACCCGAGCACCTGTCACCCGAGCACCTGTCACACACCTGTCACCTGTGCTAATGCTAACGCTAAGTATTAATGCTCAGGTCAGTCTCAGGAACATTTTCTGTGGGTGGAAATGACAAACTTCTGGACCCAATTCACAACAAAATATGAGAAAATCCCGAGCGTCTGCGACAGGAACAGAGGCGACACTACAGAACTGTGCAGCTGTGGAGACTCCCGTCCAGGGGGAATTTGAGGAATTAAATACGGCCGTGTACATTCTGAACGTCGGAAAGGGAAAACGCGTCTCTCACCTCGCGCTCGTACCAGTTGGCGGCTTTGTGCACGGGCACGGCAGAGTCCACGGCCGTCAGCTCGTCCGCGTACGTCTTCACCCGGATACGAGAGTTGAAGCGCAGGGACAGCAGGTTATACACGATCTGAAACAGCAGCGACACAACAGCGCGTCAACAGTGCGTCGCCGAGGGAACAGTCGGAGGAAGAGTCGAGGGAAGAGTCGGCGGAACAGTCAGGGGAACAGTCGGAGGAACAGTCGGAGGAACAGACGAGGGAACAGACGAGGGAACAGACGAGGGAACAGACGAGGGAACAGTTGGAGGAACAGTGCGTCGTCATCGGGGAACAGTCAGCGGAACAGTCGGAGGAGGAGGAACAGTCGGAGGAACAGTCGAGGGAACAGACGAGGGAACAGTTGGAGGAACAGTGCATCGTCATCGGGGAACAGTCGGAGGAACAGTCGGAGGAACAGTCGGAGGAACAGTCGGAGGAACAGTCGGGAACAGTCGGGGAACAGTCGGGGAACAGTTGGGGGAACAGTTGGGGGAACAGTTGGGGGAACAGTCGGGAACAGTTGGGGGAACAGTCGGGAACAGTCGGGAACAGTTGGGGGAACAGTCGGGGAACAGTCGGGGAACAGTCGGGGAACAGTCGGAGGAACAGTCGGAGGAACAGTCGGAGGAACAGTCGGAGGAACAGTCGGAGGAACAGTCGGAGGAACAGTCGGAGGAACAGTCGGAGGAACAGTCGGGGGAACAGTCGGAGGAACAGTCGGAGGAACAGTCGGAGGAACAGTCAGAGGAACAGTCGGAGGAACAGTCAGAGGAACAGTCGGAGGAACAGTCAGAGGAACAGTGCATCGTCATGGGGGAACAGTCAGCCTCTGTGCTGGAGCAGCTGTGGTGTAGCCGTGTGCAGTGGAGCTGTATGGTGGAGTGTGTGTGGAGTGTGTGTGGAGTGTGTGTGGAGTGTGTGTGGAGTGTGTGCAGCCTGTGTGGAGTGTGTGCAGCCTGTGTGGTTCCAGCGCCTGTACAGTGTGTATCTGTGCATCTGTGCGACTGCGTCTGTGGTCGTTCACCTCAAAGCGATTGGCCCGTGAGGGGATGTCCACAGCCGTCAGGTCGATCATGTTCCTGTACTGGGCGTTGGTGTGGTCCCTGAGGAAGGTGAGCACCGGGATGACCCCGTCTGGGTGAATCATCAGCTCCAGCTCGTTAAAACATGTCACCTACAAACAGGAAACAGGAAACGGCTCAGTCACAACAACGATCGCTTTGTGTGGTCTCCAAAAAACAAGACACGAAGGAGGAAAAGGACCAGACCTGGACTTGCTGGATGAACTTGGGCAGGATCTCGGCCACATACTCCCCGAAGGCGGCCAGCTGATTGTGAACCACAGAGTCTGCCGGCCGGACGGTGGCTGTGCAGGGACAAAAAGACAAAACCAACACAAAACATTAACACACGACCAGTAAAACCTTTAAACCACAGACTGTATAAAGAAGTGGACTAAGTGAGTGTGACGTCACCCACAGCGTTCAGCTCGAATGAAGCTCATCAAGGCCAGTAGTTAAAGGGAAGGATTTGGAGCCGAGACTCATCTTAGGAATTTATTTACAGACAAAATACCGAAGTGGTGAATGATCACAGGTCACCGGGTTCATGAGCAGAAAGAACGTAAACTGCGCATGTAACCACAGCCACTGTTATAACAAACAGGAGGAGGGGCTGGGTGCAATTAAATCCATTTAAACTGACAATTAATCATCTGTAATCACCAGCTATCAGTGTTTTTATTGGAGAGGTCGAGAGTCAATCCTCTGCCAATCATAGAATGTTTTAACACCATGGACTGCGCAGATGTGTGAAGTCTGAGTTTAGCTGCGCAGATGTGTGGAGTCTGAGTTTAGCTGCGCAGATGTGTGAAGTCTGAGTTTAGCTGCGCAGATGTGTGAAGTCTGAGTTTAGCTGCGCAGATGTGTGAAGTCTGAGTTTAGCTGCGCAGATGTGTGAAGTCTGAGTTTAGCTGCGCAGATGTGTGGAGTCTGAGTTTAGCTGCGCAGATGTGTGAAGTCTGAGTTTAGCTGCGCAGATGTGTGAAGTCTGAGTTAAGCTGCGCAGATGTGTGAAGTCTGAGTTTAGCTGCGCAGATGTGTGGAGTCTGAGTTTAGCTGCGCAGATGTGTGAAGTCTGAGTTTAGCTGCGCAGATGTGTGGAGCAGAGACCTACGTTTGTTTTCGGAGCTCTGGTTCCGGGCCTGAGTCTGGACGAGACACGGGGCCGATCTGATACCTGCAACAAACAAGAACGCCGTCAGAGGGAGGCCTATACACACACAAACACACACACACACACACACACACACACACACATACACAAACACGCACTCACATACAAACACAAACACACATACGATAAAAGGTAACCAAGGTACAAATACAACACAATTCCACAGGCTCCATTGAAGTATTTGTACTGAATTAACCCTGATCCTAAACTGGAGGATGTGGCGCAGCGACTCCTGCAGATGTGGGGTGTTTCTGAGGGCAGCAGGTTTTCACATCTCACACACACACACTCGCCTTCATCCATAGTTCTGACACAAATGATCATAAAGCTGCCGTATTTTGCCAGTTCATCTCGCTGTTCCAGTCCTCTTGTATAAATGCTTTTTGTTCATTCTTACCCATCTTATTTTTGTACATTCTTACTTTTATATCATATGTATCGTTTGCATAATTTTGACACCCCTGGTTATCCCCTGCTTTAATGTCTCTTTATTTGATTATGTTAAATAAAATAATAAATTAAAAAAAAGGAGGAGCTATCACTGCTTTTGTTAATTCAATAAGTGTGCAATGTATAATACAGATCCAATATATTTTAGCATTTTGCACATATAAACAATTCAAAATACACCAAAACAACAGAAAAGGTGCAAAACAATACAGAAGGGGTCAGTAAGGTCATGTCTTCCACCTTCCAAAAAATGCAATAGTTTTATTTGATTTCCTAGTTTTCCATTTTAAATTTCCTTTAGATTCTAAATATATTTTTAAATCTGTTTCCTTAAAATGACACCAAGAGTGCAGTTTTTCCACTCCACTTCATTTTATTAATCTAATATTTTGTTAGAATTATAATTAACTTGATTAGAGAAATTTCATCGGAAGATCGTTGCTTTTGGTGGATCCGATTCCTCCAACAGTGCAGCTAGATCAGGGAGTCCAGACGTCCGTGTTTCCCCGGGACAGTCCCAGTTCTGAGCCCTGTGTCCCCCTGTCCCAGCAGATTTACACAAAACCAGTGATTTGTCCCAATTTTATACAAGAAATGTCCCAGTGTCCCAATTTTAGACCAATCTGATCCCTGCCAATAGTAAAGATTTAGATGAAATACAAAAAATCTGCTTAAAATGACCAAAACACAAAGAAAATGTGACTATACTGACTCATGTTAGTGTAGGGTGACCAGATTTTCAAAATTCTAAACTGGGACACACTCAGGTTTGGATGTTTGATGTAAATAAAATAGTAAAAAGAGCGTGTAAGATTGTGCATTCTCCTGTCAGTCATGATCTGAGGAACTTTATGGTCATTCACAAACACAGGTTTCCGTATTTTGGCAAAAGAAATGACTCAGATTAGACAAAAATTGTGATATTGCTGTTTTAGTCCTGGTTTAGACCTGATGTAGTCCTGGTTTAGTCTTAGTTTAGTCCTGGTTTAAATCAAATTGCTCCAAAATAGGGACACGGGGACATTTCTTGTATAAAACTGGGATAAATCACTGATTTTGGATAAATCTGCAGGGACAGGGGACACAGGGATGTCTGGTCTCTCTCCCTTAAGTCAGCATCACATTAGCATTAGCATCATTAGCCGAAGGTCACTGTGTCTGTCCCCGTATTCGTGCCCCGGGCGCGGCTCTGGGCCCCGGGAGCCCCGCCGCGGACCCGGGAGCAGCGGTACCGGGATCCCGCACCTTCGGCCCGGCACACGGTCCCCGCACTCACCGTGTAACGCGCGCCCCGCTCCCCCCCGGAGACACCGCAGCAGAGAGGCCGCCATCTTAGATCTGTGAGCGCTTCTCCGGACGCATGCGCAGAGACGGGAGCGCCCTCTGTCTGCGCGGCGGAGTCACAGCTGCGCATTTTCATTTGCGCAGTGTTTTTGTTATTTTAATGACATAATTCAGTTTTTTTTACAGTAATTTTACTACTAGTAAAACAAAAGACGTACAAGAGACACGAATAGCAACATAAATATACAGGAAAATATGAAATAAAATTGTAAAAAATAAAATTAAAAGCTCTGGGTCTTCCATCAGTTTCATCCACAGTGCTCTTAAGTTGCACAGCAGATTTTTGTTTCATACATTTCAGAGAAGAAAAAAAGACATAGTTCTTTATAAAAAGCATTGAAGTTTGGTCGACTTTTAAAGAATCTTTTATATGAATAAAAGATTTTCCTACAATGATTATGGAGTTAATAGTTAAATCATTCTGATAATTATTTACAACATTTTCTAATTTCATATTTGGAACTGGTGTATGTTTTGACAACCAATGTTGTAAATCCTCCCAAAAGTTATGCAGTGGTGGAATGTAAGGAAGGAAAAGTAGTAAAAGAGATAGTTTAGTGTGGTTATTATCAAATAAATCTCAGGCCGCTCACAAATACAATTCACAAAAGCATTTTTGACTCAAAAGAAAATCTGACGGTGCAGTTTTATGCAAACCAATGTCCCTGTGTTTCCAAACCACCGCACAGATTTGGGCCTGTGTTTATTTGTAGAGTTTTGAGACCTTCTGACACGTTCCTGCACAAATGTGTCACAGGAGCTGGAGTTGGAGCGTGTGGTTTATGGCGACACAGTCGGAGTTTAGGTCCAGAGCTTCAGATCATTTTCAGCTTGACTGGTGAACATGTCAGGGGAAGGAGGTTTATCTGTGAGTAAAACGTGTTTATCTCCTCATAATTTAACTTGTTTAAAGTCCTTTATTTGTGTCTGAACTTAATTTAAAGTATTTGAATGTGTTTAGTTCACGTTTAGCAAATGTTAGTCACTTTTGAGTTTCAGACTTGGACGGTGGACAGACTGGTGGACAAATGGCCTCTGTGAATGTTGTTACATCATGAATTATATTTGTGAATGTTGTTATATTTGTTTCTGGACCAAGAAATGTTTTTGTGAATGGCCTGAGATTTATTTGATAATCAAGACACAAACCTGTCTCCATAGTAAAGTTCTGTAGTTAAAGGGAAAGTTGTGAGTTTTGTTCATAGTTCCTCGTTTCCTGCTGATCCAGAGTGTTGGAGACGTGTGGAGACACTTGTTTAACTCTTCCTCCAGTCCTTGTATTTGCAGAGGTGCTGGTGCTGGGCTAGTGCAGGTCAATGGCCACAGTCGTCCTGCCACTAAAAACAGTCTGACCCACTCCACAGACCCGAGGAAACTATTAGACCTCCAGACTGTCCCTGTGAACGTCTGTGTCCACAGAATCATTTTAGAGTCAAACCGACCGCTGCGTTTGAAGGATTTGTGTCTGAGCAGCAGTGAGTTGTTCTTCCTGACAGAAGCTCGGCAGCGGCGACTGATATATGAGAAAATAGAACCTCAACATGAGACGATTCATGAGATGTGAGGTTAGTTTTATTTCATATATGATTCTATCCACACAGACATTGACGTCACACTTGAACAGAACACTTTTTTACACCGTCTCTGTAGTTTGTGCGATGGAGGAACAGGCCACACCTCAGGTCACAGTTCACATTTTATTTGTCACATTTGGAGGACGTGTTTTAGTGCATGCAGCAGATTTCACATGGTACACAAACACCGCACAGTGGACGCACACACACTCCACACACTCACGCACACACACACACACACACACACACACACACACACGGACACAGGAGTGGGCAGTGGTCAGAGCAGTGTGCGGTCAGTGAGGAGGACAGAACACACACACAGATTCACAGTTGGTTTCATGTCCTGCCTTTGCCACGTGTGAAGATTCCCTGATGAACTTTTCTCTTTTCTTTTGGTTCTGAAGTTAAAGCCCATGTGACAGTTCAGGTCTGGTCTGGTTTGGTTTGAGCGTCTGTGGTGAATATTCATCGTGATTTACATCTGCAGCACGGTTAAAAGCAGAAAAGTCCAGTTTGCAGAGCAGGTTTAACGATAACGATGGAAGCTCGGTGTTAGTCTAATCTGTCGTATGCTCTTTAAACGTCTGATCCGGCTGCGACTCGGGCTCTGGTTTTGAGGGTTTGGTGTTTGTTGGTTGTTCCCCTCCAGTTCTGCATGAGTCTGAGCCTCACTGGGGGCTGAGCTCCACCTGCAGAGGTTCACCTGCGGCTCACTGCCCATCAGCCTCACCACAGCCCCTCGTGCTCAGTCCATTCTTTGTCTACAGCGTCCTGTCTGCAGCCTGCTCCTGTATCCTGCATTCCCCACTGAACTAAACCCTCCCCTGCCTCTGCCTCTGCTCTGGTTCCTCCTGTCACACACAGAACATGACTCTGCTCTGGTCACGCACAGGCCTGTGTGTCGTGCTGTGCTGAATGGGGAAAGTTCTTGTGCTTTTGTAAATTCTGTTTTTAAAAGCCTGTGCTCACATTAGAAAGGAGGGAGGTCCCATCACTTCAGAGGGAGGAGGGAGGAGGGAGGAGGTCACATGGCAGAGATGGAGTCTCCTGGTGTGGGTCAGATATCGTTTCAGTTTTCCAGAGTCTGGTACATTCAGACTGGAGCGTCCTCCTAACTCAGAAACTCAGCAGAAGATTCACAGCCACAAGCTGGAGCTGAGTTAGAAAAAACAGATGTGATCATCCAGTCAGAAGAGTTTATTTCAGTGACACTTGGTGCGTTCAGTTGTTGTATTGGGTTGTGTTTGGGTCATGCTCTCGTCTCTGTTGTATTGGGTTGTGTTTGGGTCATGTTCTCGTCTCTGTTGTATTGGGTTGTGTTTGGGTCATGCTCTCGTCTCTGTTGTATTGGGTTGTGTTTGGGTCATGCTCTCGTCTCTGTTGTATTGGGTTGTGTTTGGGTCATGCTCTCGTCTCTGTTGTATTGGGTTGTGTTTGGGTCATGTTCACGTCTCTGTTGTATTGGGTTGTGTTTGGGTCATGTTCTCGTCTCTGTTGTATTGGGTTGTGTTTGGGTCATGCTCTCGTCTCTGTTGTATTGGGTTGTGTTTGGGTCATGTTCTCGTCTCTGTTGTATTGGGTTGTGTTTGGGTCATGTTCTCGTCTCTGTTGTATTGGGTTGTGTTTGGGTCATGCTCTCGTCTCTGTTGTATTGGGTTGTGTTTGGGTCATGTTCTCGTCTCTGTTGTATTGGGTTGTGTTTGGGTCATGTTCTCGTCTCTGTTGTATTGGTTTGTGTTTGGGTCATGCTCGCCTCTGTTGTATTGGGTTGTGTTTGGGTCATGCTCGTCTCTGTTGTATTGGGTTGTGTTTGGGTCATGCTCTCGCCTCTGTTGTATTGGGTTGTGTTTGGGTCATGCTCGTCTCTGTTGTATTGTGTTGTGTTTGGGTCATGCTCTCGTCTCTGTTGTATTGGGTTGTGTTTGGTTCATGCTAACGTCTAGGTTGAATTGGGTTGTGTTTGGGTCATGCTCTCGTCTCTGTTGTATTGGGTTGTGTTTGGGTCATGTCTCGTCTCTGTTGTATTGGGTTGTGTTTGGGTCATGTTCTCGTCTCTGTTGTATTGGGTTGTGTTTGGGTCATGCTCTCGTCTCTGTTGTATTGGGTTGTGTTTGGGTCATGTTCTCGTCTCTGTTGTATTGGGTTGTGTTTGGGTCATGTTCTCGTCTCTGTTGTATTGGGTTGTGTTTGGGTCATGCTCTCGTCTCTGTTGTATTGGGTTGTGTTTGGGTCATGCTCTCGTCTCTGTTGTATTGGGTTGTGTTTGGGTCATGTTCTCGTCTCTGTTGTATTGGGTTGTGTTTGGGACATGTTCGTCTCTGTTGTATTGGGTTGTGTATGGGACATGCTCCCTTCTCTGTTGTATTGGGTTGTGTTTGGGTCATGCTCTCGTCTCTGTTGTATTGGGTTGTGTTTGGGTCATGTTCTCGTCTCTGTTGTATTGGGTTGTGTTTGGGTCATGTTCTCGTCTCTGTTGTATTGGGTTGTGTTTGGGTCATGTTCTCGTCTCTGTTGTATTGGGTTGTGTTTGGGTCATGCTCTCGTCTCTGTTGTATTGGGTTGTGTTTGGGTCATGTTCTCGTCTCTGTTGTATTGGGTTGTGTTTGGGCCATGTTCTCGCCTCTGTTTTATTGGGTTGTGTTTGGGTCATGCTCTCGTCTCTGTTGTATTGGGTTGTGTTTGGGTCATGCTCTCGTCTCTGTTGTATTGGGTTGTGTTTGGGTCATGCTCTCGTCTCTGTTGTATTGGGTTGTGTTTGGGTCATGCTCTCGTCTCTGTTGTATTGGGTTGTGTTTGGGTCATGCTCTCGTCTCTGTTGTATTGGGTTGTGTTTGGGTCATGTTCTCGTCTCTGTTGTATTGGGTTGTGTTTGGGTCATGTTCTCGTCTCTGTTGTATTGGGTTGTGTTTGGGTCATGCTCTCGTCTCTGTTGTATTGGGTTGTGTTTGGGTCATGCTCTCGTCTCTGTTGTATTGGGTTGTGTTTGGGTCATGTTCTCGTCTCTGTTGTATTGGGTTGTGTTTGGGTCATGCTCTCGTCTCTGTTGTATTGGGTTGTGTTTGGGTCATGTTCTCGTCTCTGTTGTATTGGGTTGTGTTTGGGTCATGTTCTCGTCTCTGTTGTATTGGGTTGTGTTTGGGTCATGCTCGCCTCTGTTGTATTGGGTTGTGTTTGGGTCATGTTCTCGTCTCTGTTGTATTGGGTTGTGTTTGGGTCATGCTCTCGTCTCTGTTGTATTGGGTTGTGTTTGGGTCATGTTCTCGTCTCTGTTGTATTGGGTTGTGTTTGGGTCATGTTCTCGTCTCTGTTGTATTGGGTTGTGTTTGGGTCATGTTGGTCTCTGTTGTATTGGGTTGTGTTTGGGTCATGTTCTCGTCTCTGTTGTATTGGGTTGTGTTTGGGTCATGTTCTCGTCTCTGTTGTATTGGGTTGTGTTTGGGTCATGATCTCGTCTCTGTTGTATTGGGTTGTGTTTGGGTCATGTTCTCGTCTCTGTTGTATTGGGTTGTGTTTGGGTCATGCTCTCGTCTCTGTTGTATTGGGTTGTGTTTGGGTCATGTTCTCGTCTCTGTTGTATTGGGTTGTGTTTGGGTCATGTTCTCGACTCTGTTGTATTGGGTTGTGTTTGGGTCATGTTCTCGTCTCTGTTGTATTGGGTTGTGTTTGGGTCATGTTCTCGTCTCTGTTGTATTGGGTTGTGTTTGGGTCATGTTCTCGTCTCTGTTGTATTGGGTTGTGTTTGGGTCATGTTCTCGTCTCTGTTGTATTGGGTTGTGTTTGGGTCATGCTCTCGTCTCTGTTGTATTGGGTTGTGTTTGGGTCATGCTCTCGTCTCTGTTGTATTGGGTTGTGTTTGGGTCATGCTCTCGTCTCTGTTGTATTGGGTTGTGTTTGGGTCATGCTCTGCCTCTGTTGTATTGGGTTGTGTTTGGGTCATGTTCTCGTCTCTGTTGTATTGGGTTGTGTTTGGGTCATGTTCTCGTCTCTGTTGTATTGGGTTGTGTTTGGGTCATGTTCTCGTCTCTGTTGTATTGGGTTGTGTTTGGGTCATGTTCTCGTCTCTGTTGTATTGGGTTGTGTTTGGGTCATGTTCTCGTCTCTGTTGTATTGGGTTGTGTTTGGGTCATGTTCTCGTCTCTGTTGTATTGGGTTGTGTTTGGGTCATGTTCTCGTCTCTGTTGTATTGGGTTGTGTTTGGGTCATGTTCTCGTCTCTGTTGTATTGGGTTGTGTTTGGGTCATGTTCTCGTCTCTGTTGTATTGGGTTGTGTTTGGGTCATGCTCTCGTCTCTGTTGTATTGGGTTGTGTTTGGGTCATGCTCTCGTCTCTGTTGTATTGGGTTGTGTTTGGGTCATGCTCTCGTCTCTGTTGTATTGGGTTGTGTTTGGGTCATGCTCTCGTCTCTGTTGTATTGGGTTGTGTTTGGGTCATGCTCTCGTCTCTGTTGTATTGGGTTGTGTTTGGGTCATGTTCTCGTCTCTGTTGTATTGGGTTGTGTTTGGGTCATGCTCTCGTCTCTGTTGTATTGGGTTGTGTTTGGGTCATGTTCTCGTCTCTGTTGTATTGGGTTGTGTTTGGGTCATGCTCTCGTCTCTGTTGTATTGGGTTGTGTTTGGGTCATGTTCTCGTCTCTCTGCTTGGTCCTCAGAGCCCTGGCAGGAGGAGCAGAGGCCACTTGTATCTGCAGAGCTGCACTTTTACGGCTTCTGTTCACAGGTCAGAGAGTCGAGCTCCGAGGAGGACAGAGGAGGACAGAGGAGGACAGAGGAGGACAGAGGACAGAGGAGGACAGAGGAGGACAGAGGTCTGAGGAGGACAGAGGTCTGAGGAGGACAGAGGTCTGAGGAGGACAGAGGAGGACAGAGGTCTGAGGAGGACAGAGGAGGACAGAGGAGGACAGAGGTCTGAGGAGGACAGAGGAGGACAGAGGAGGACAGAGGTCTGAGGAGGACAGAGGAGGACAGAGGTCTGAGGAGGACAGAGGAGGACAGAGGAGGACAGAGGAGGACAGAGGAGGACAGAGGAGGACAGAGGTCTGAGGAGGACAGAGGGACAGAGGAGGACAGAGGTCTGAGGAGGACAGAGGAGGACAGAGGAGGACAGAGGAGGACAGAGGAGGACAGAGGTCTGAGGAGGACAGAGGAGGACAGAGGAGGACAGAGGAGAACAGAGGTCTGAGGAGGACAGGGGTTTATCATCCACCTCCTCTGGACCTGCAGAGGTCTGAGGTCTGCACTGAGTCTCAGCACTAAGGAGCTGTTCTTCAGCATCGAGGGAAACAGGACCTCAGTGTTTTCACACGGCCACAGTTTGGTCGATGTAAAAGAGAATTCAGACAGAAGACGTGTGGAAATGCTCAGGGATGGATCTAAATGCTAACACTGTGAGCATTTAGCACATACAAACTGACTCATTTTTAAGAGTGAAAAGCGTTTAGGCTTCACTACTTACAACTGGACTCTCCTTTAGTGCTAGGATGAGGAACTCAGGCACTCAGAGTAGAGCTGCTGCTCCTCCGTGTTGACAGGAGCCTGTGGAGGGGGTGTTTTGGGTCTTACGGGGATCTCACTCTCCTGAAGGAGCAGGAGGTGTGGAGGAGAGTCCCTCTGTCCCACAGGAGTGTGGGTCTAATCTGCACATCGTGTGTGAACAAAAACAGGGCTGTGTTTGAGTGAAATGCAAAAATGGCAGTTTTTAAAAGATGATTCAATGTAAAGTCCAGATGTTTTTGCTGCACGTGCGCCCAGAAATCTCTGCCACTTTAATTTTCAAACCTCGTCTGTGATGTCCTGCCTTTGGTGCTTATGTCGTGTATTTCATTTCTCTCTGGATGGGTTCAGTTATTCCTCTACAGGAAGGAACAACAGCTGATACACGACATTTCCCTCTGTGCCCCGGCTCTGGGTAAAGAGTGAGACACACTGATGGAGACCTGCCTCTGAAACAGCGTCACAGGCTAAAAGGGACGAGTCTGACTTTTGTTTTGCACCAAACACAACGTCAGGTCCAAACTCTGGTCCTGTCCCAGACTCTGCTCACACCAGAACTCCCCGTGTGACCTTCTCCGGGTTTCCACGGACATTTCTGTGTTCTAAATGACAGTGTGCTGGCCCTGCTCCGCCCTGTGCCCCTGTGCCCTCCAGCCACACACTCGCACAGGACTCGTACATTCAGAGGTCACATGGGTGAGTGGAAGATTCAGATTCACGGTTGTTACAGTGCGCAGTGTTCAAGAGACAAACATTTACTCAAGTCCAGGGTCCTTCAGCCGTTTCCTCTTCGGCTCCGACTCGATTGTTCTTCAGGTGGAGGTTCGAGCCGCTCAAAGTGCCTGTGACGGGTTTTAGTGTTAATATAAATGATAGTTTTACACCCAGAAGCAGTAAAATAAGTGTCAAAAATCTGTTGATAATTACAGGAGAATTCTACCCAAACGTTCAGCACAACTTCTGATTCTTTAAACACTATTTCATCAAAATAAAGGTCTTATCATTTACTTGTCCAATAATAATCTGTGTGCACATTAAGAGTTTTGTCCCAGTGTGCGGGATGTTTGCTCGGTAACAGTTTTCCCTAAAGTAATGTGAGAATTTCCGTTCAAGAAGTCAAATTTGAAACTTAAAAAAATGTCCAAACTGGGATTTTTTTCAGGTTATTTCTTTAGTCAGATCTCATAATGATCTTAAATGTGTTTTAGGCGACGTTCAGACTGCAGAGTTTAACGCTCAATTCAGATTTGTTTGTGAAATCCGATTTTTTTTTGCAAGGTCGTTCAGATTTCCAATTAAATGCGACTCGAGTGTGAACTTTAAACGCCCCAAAAGTGTCTCACATGAGCCCTGGAGACACCACGACGTCACCGCAGCAGCTCAGGGTTTACAGAAGTCGCCTAAACCTGGAGCTGCACTGAGCTCCTGGAGATGTTAAAGCTGCTGTCGTCTCGCCGGAGGAAACACGTCTTCGGCCTGTTTCAGTTGCAAACACGTCGGCGTTGGGCTGTTTTGGCTCACGGCAGCAGCTCGTTACAGCACAACAGCCAAACTCTGGCTTGTTGATGACGTGTAGGTCGGATGATGTGACTCGGCCGTTCAGACTGAAGTCACATGTCCAAAGATCAGATATGCTTCAGTTTTAGGAGCACAGATCCAAGTGGCATTTGAAAAATCGGATCTGTGTCGTTCAGAGGTCATTAAAAGATCAGATTCAGGTCACATAGAGGCAAAAAAAATGGGATTTGTGTCACTTCAGGTGCAGTCTGAACGTGGCCTTAGGGAAATGAGTCCTGTCACAGGCACTTTACAGCACTAGCGCCTCCTGTTGGCCGGGGTTTAAGAGGCAGCGATTCACTCCGGGGTCCTTCTGTCCTTTCCTCACGTTTCCCTTCTTCTTATGACACATCCGTCCTAAATAGATATGGAGAATGTTTGTGCTGATGCGCTGAGCGGCCGGTAGGACTAGCGCCTCCTGTTGGCCGGGTCGGGATACACCAGGAAGCCGCTGAAGTTGATGTATTTGGCGTGGTTGCTGTAGGCGCCGAAGCCCTGGCTCTGGTGCGAGTAGAGCCACACGGTGTCTCCTCGGCGCAGCGACAGCATGAGGCTCTGGCTCTGCAGCGCCCTCTGGCCGCGGCTGTCGTCGTAGATCATGGTCTGCACCTCCATCTGGTTCTTCATCAGTTTCACAGAGAGCCTCTTCTCCGGCAGCTTCCCGGCGTTAAAGGAGAAGTAGTAGACGCCCGGCATGCGGCACAGGAACACGCCCGACGTGATGTTAAAGTCCCCGCCGATGTTCACGAACTCAGAGTCGAAGCTGATTGGACGGTGGTGCGGAAGCCCCGCCCTGGTCACGCCCACGATGCTCTGGGTGCGTCCCACAGAGAAGGCGCTGCGGGGGTCGTCCTCCAGCTCCTCCTCCTCTGAGCTCTTCAGGAGGTGCTCCGAGCTGCTCTCTACTGCCCCCTGTCGGTGCAAATCTGCAGGAGAAACAGAGAAAACCACCAGGATTCAGGATTATGGACGACAGGGTTCGGTCTAAGGGCCGACGCACACGACAGGATTTTTCTTTTTAGTTAGTTCGTTTTTAAATGTAATTCTAAATTTGGAGATAATGGTCTTGTAATATTCAAATAAAACGTCTTTAGAGCCAACGGATGGAAAACGCGGAATCGTCAGCGTGAAACGGAACAAAAAATCGACCTGAATTCTTTAAAATATTTGAAGAAAAAAAAAACACCACTTAAAACTGATAATCGATGTGCAGCAGACGCCTTTTTCTGGTTTTGGTATAAGTATAGATGAGTACGCTGCGTGGACCGCGCTTCCTCCTGTGCCTCTAAACCAGAACTAACACCAGGACTAAACCAGAACTAAGCCAGGTCTAAAGCAGGTCTAAACCAGGTGTAAACTAGATCTAAAACCAGGACTAAAAGGATAAAAGAAACTTAAACCTCATGGTTAATCTGCATAAACTGTGCTGAAAACAGCTCAGTGCTGATGCTTCAGCTTCAGTCAGACTAAAGGACACGATTATTTGTGGATTATTTGTGTTGTATTTTCATTGATTTTACCAATGCAACACACTAGAGTCTTTTACACTGAGCGACAGGTAAACAAATATATATACAGTGTGATCCTCATTTTAGGGTTTTGTGGCTCCGGGTGTTTTCTTTTCTGTGGGAGTCGCTCCAAACGGCTTTGAGTGTTTAAGGAGCCGACCCCTGGTCTATGGGCTCAGTGTGAAGAATGTAATATATAAGTCGCACCTGAGTATAAGTCGAACCACCCAAACCTTCAGACTTATAGTCTGAAAAATACAGTACACGTTAAAAAAGAACCCAAGAAGCTCAAAATGGGGAGGTCTGGGGATGCGTTGGTTGTTCTAGGTGAGACTAATGCCCCATCAAACCCCCCCACAGCGCCCCGGGATGCACTGGACACTCACCCTGACTGCCCTCTGTCCTCTGGGTGCCCTCTGTCCTCTGGGTGCCCTCTGTCCTCTGGGTGGGTCTGGGGTCCAGCTCGTTGGTCTGTGGAGTGTCGTAGTCGGAGGACAGCCCCGGGTACAGGCTGGGGTAGATCAGGTACCTGTGAGGACAGAGCGGGGCATTAGAGGGGCATTAGAGGGGCATTAGAGGGTGGAGCCTGCCCCCTGGAGGAGTCAGAGGGTTAGGGGGGTTAGGGTGTGGGCAGTACCCGCTGAAGGTGGTGTAATGTGCCGTGTTGCTGTAGAGGGCGTAGCGCGGGTCGCCGTGCAGACGCAGCCAAACGGTGTCGCCGAAGTCCAGCTGCAGCATCACACTCTGACTCTGCATCTGCAACGGCCACAGAGTCACACAAAGACACCATTATTATGTAAACAGGAGCAGTGGGTGTGGTACTCGGGGGTTCACCGTCCACCCACTTCTCCTGACATGAAATATAAAAAAAATAACAAATATAAAATAGCCTAAAACTTAAATGTCAAACCGAAGCTGTTGGCGACGGTTGTGCCACTTCCTGTTTGGTTGTAAAGCGTCTTTGAGTGTCCAAAACAACGCGACAAGTTTGATGTTTTATTATTATTATTATGGTGAAAGCAACCTGCAGAGGTCATATAAACCAGGACTAAACCAGGACTAAACCAGGTCTAAACCAGGTCTAAACCAGGACTAAACCAGGTCTAAACCAGGTCTAACCCAGGACTAAACCAGTGTTGGGTGGGGTGATCACAGATGAACGGACCAGGGCAGAACTCTGCGCCTCAAGGGGTTAAAGCGCCGGCATTGCCCATTCTCACTTTGTGGCCACCCTGCTCCACGTACTTGGATTCTCTCTCTCTCTCTCAAGTCCAAGATTAGTCCTGGTTTAGTCCTGGTTTAGTCCTGGTTTAGTCCTGGTTTAGTCCTGGTTTAGTCCTGGTTTAGTCCTGGTTTGGTCCTGGTTTGGTCCTGGTTTTAGTACGTGTCATCGCGTATCCTATTTAATAAATCCTCACTACACCACTGAATGTAAACACAAAGGAAAAGACTCGATACTCAACAATATTAAAGCTCCTCGATCACGCACATGTTTGAGTGACTCTTTTTTTTATCGTCTGTTACATCTGCAAAGCTCCAAACGCTCTGCTCCACCTCGTGATGATCTGAAGATGTGCAGAGTTTAAAACCACACTGGAGCAAAGTGGAGCAGAGTGTTTTCAGCTTGAGAGAAGATCTGCAGATTTGTGTGTTAAACATGTGAATGAAACAAAACTCGACTCCAGTTCTGTTTGTGACGAGGAAACAACATCAGAACTGATCAGGAAATAGCCTAAAATGGGTCCTTTACATGTTCACATCTACAGGGTGTGTGGGAGCCAGAATCGCACCGAGGATCTGGTTTTGATACTGGTTTTAGTTTCAGCTAAAGTCTGATTTTGGCAGCGACAGTCACGTCCTGAGGTCCTGAGGTCCTGAGGTCTCGTACCTTGCGTTCGTCCGTGTTCTCCTCGTCGTACACGATGGTCTGGACCTCGTTGCGGTTCTTCATGAGCATGACGGACAGCTCTTTGTGGGGGAACTTGCCCACGGTGAAGCTGAAGTAGTACGCCCCGGGGACCCTGCAGGTGAACAGCCCCGTGTCCTTCTGGAAGTCCCCGCCCACGTCCACGGTCACCTGCAGCGACACGAGCAGAAGACTGAGACGACCCGAAACAGAGAGCGAGAAAGACACGAGCAGAAGACTGAGACGACCCGAAACAGAGAGCGAGAAAGACACGAGCAGAAGACTGAGACGACCCGAAACAGAGAGCGAGAAAGACACGAGCAGAAGACTGAGACGACCCGAAACAGAGAGCGAGAAAGACACGAGCAGAAGACTGAGACGACCTGAAACAGAGAGCGAGAAAGACACGAGCAGAAGACTGAGACGACCCGAAACAGAGAGCGAGAAAGACACGAGCAGAAGACTGAGACGACCCGAAACAGAGAGCGAGAAAGACACGAGCAGAAGACTGAGACGATCCGAAACAGAGAGAGAGAAAGACACGAGCAGAAGACTGAGACGATCCGAAACAGAGAGAGAGAAAGACACGAGCAGAAGTTTTCCTTAATCTCGCACTCGTTTCACTGTTTTATTACCAACCACCACAAACCTGGTCGAAGGTCACAGCCAGGTGCTCCCCTCCTCCCTCCATGGAGCTGGACCGGGCGGCGGAAAAGGCCGAGCGGAGACTCAGGTCCGAGCACAGTCTGGAGAAACCGCGCGCCGAGGGGAGGGGCCACAGCAGCAGCAGCAGGCCAATCAGCACGCAGCAGGGCCCCGCCAGCCGGCCAATCACCGTCCTGTGTGACGCTGACATCATCACTGAGAGACACAAACACGAGAAAACAAACAAAAGGACAAGGATCAGACTGTGGCGTCAGAAAGCTCCTCAAAGACGAGGCTCTGGGGTCTGAACTGCAGCACGTCACGTTCAGATCACCTTCGCCACGTTTACATGAGCTTTAATTCTGAAGAAAAATGAGTTAATTCTGAATAAAAATAAGTTAATTCTGAATAAAAATAAGTAAATTCTGAAGAAAAATAAGTTAATTCTGAATCAAACTGAATTCCTCTTTAAAAAGTCCATGTAAACACTTAATTCTAATGAAAATGATTCTTGGGACTTAATTTAATAGTTTGTGTTCTTCCTGCTTTACGCGACACTCAGCACGGTGGCTCAGGCCTCACAGCAGAAGGTTGCAGGTTCGATCCCCGGATCACCCAGGCCTTTCTGTGTGGAGTTTGCATGTTCTCCCTGTGTCTGGATGAGCTTCCTCCAGGCTCTGGTTCCCCCCATCAGCCCGTGGAAGAGATTTCATGTCACACTGTGTTGCTAAACTGGACTTTTCAGCTCTTTCACACTGTAAATGTCTCTGATCTGGACAAAATGTTCAAACTTTTTCTTCATTTTGTTTCCAGGTTTATTCTCCTCACTCGTTCTGAGACGCTTCATTCTCGTCTAGAGGTCGTTTATTTGAAGAGAACTTGTCCAGTAAAATGATCTCGCTGCAGGAACAGATCATTTCACTGCTTTTAACTCATTTTCCAACAGGATCAAGTGTTTAGATCTTATATTTTTTATGCAGTGTGTCCACGTCATTAGGGACATAACGATGTCAAAATCCCTCGACACGATATTTTCACCATCTCCATCTCACTGTACCAGATTTATGACAATATAAAACTGTGAGTCTGACTTTTTCCTCATATCATCACCAGATTCATGTTATTGTCACATCCGCACATGTTCTAGTCGTTTCTTCTTTCTGATCCTGTGTCTGGAGTCTTATTTCTTTTATTCAGGACGTCTTTGTTCAGAGTGACATCAAACGTTAAAGGACAGAAATTGTCCTCTTCTCCTCTGTGTTTTTGGGCCGTGACAGAACCCAGAGCCCCGTGGAGAGGGTCTGTGCTCCGACCATCTGCCCACAGCAGAGAGGCCGAGCGTGGGCAGCAGAGCGGGAACTGCCCCTCTGTCCTGGAGCTCCCGAAACAGAACTGCACCGGGTCATTTTGTCTCTTCTTCTCTGGTTAAAAATCGTTTTATTAAAAGTGCAGCGGACTGAACGACGAACACAGAAACATCTGAGCTGGAGAACGGCGTCTGATAAGAATGAGGTAAAGTCGTACATGAAGTGGTGCTTTACCCGTTTCTTTACCATTTTGTGTTTTATTCTTTCGCTCCACAGTCGGTGTTGTTCATAAATCGGGGGTGGGGTGGGGGAGGGGCAGTTCTTTTTTCCCTGGGGCCACATGAGAAACAGAAAATATCTTGGAGCCAAAGTGCTGATCTCAGTTCTGCAGAATATGAATTGTGTTTCTTTATAAAAAGCCGTAAATCTCATTATTCTGACGCTGCTCAGACCGAGAAGAGTTTCTGTCAAACGATTTATTTTTTAATTGCGATTAATCGCATATTGAATTACATGTTTAAAATGGTTATTTTGCATAACGTAAAGCTATTCTGTTTATTACTTGTTATTTTCTTTGCCGTGTGATCATCCACAGGTCTGAAGCGGTCGTTCGTCTCTTGGCTGTGGCTCCGGTCGCTGCACCTGAGTGTTTAGCTTGGAGGTGTAACTCAGGGCCTTTTCACTTCGCTAGTTTGATTATTTGGTCCACACCAAGCAATAACATTTGTATTATGAAGCCTATAGGCTCCAGTCTGGTCCTTTCACACCGGCAAACCCACCAAAACTGGTCCGATTGAGTTTCATCAGTGTTTATCCATTATCCGCCCATTTTGGGGCCCGACGTTCCCCGAACCTCTGATCTACAACTCACTGCACCTGAGCAGAAGCTCTGGGTTCAGTCACAGCGATAAAGACTCGAGCTTCACCGCAGAGCGCAGCCCTCAGGACCCGGGGCCCCTCTGGACAGGCCCGGGGCCCCTCGGGACAGCCCGGGGATCTGGTCGTTGGTTTTGCGCTCTGGACTGGGGCAGTTCTTCGTGCTCGAGGATCACGGCTCCGCGGTGCATCTGGACAATAGCACGAACCAAAGTACTTCCCGCTCCAACTCCTGTGAGCCCGATCCAGAGCTGATCACCGCGTTAGAAGAGACAAAAGGCTGGAGAACTTTAATCGTGATTTTAAAAAATATCGCGTTATGGTTTCATTAATCTAATCGTGATTAACACATTAACATTGCCCTAGTTCTGACTAATGAAAAAGTGAAGCTGCAGAACAAAAATGTCATTAAAAAACACCTCTAAAATAAAAGCAGCTTTAGTCCAGGATGAGGGAAAATGATCAAATCTGTTTATTTTAAAATTCCAAATGGGCTTAAAGGGACAGTTCGGGATAGTTCAGGATAGTTCAGGATAGTTCGGGATAGTTCAGGATAGTTCAGGATAGTTCAGGATAGTTCGGGATAGTTCGGGATGGTTCGGGATAGTTCGGGATAGTTCGGGATAGTTCAGGATAGTTCAGGATAGTTCGGGATAGTTCGGGATAGTTCGGGATAGTTCGGGATAGTTCAGGATAGTTCGGGATAGTTCAGGATAGTTCGGGATAGTTCGGGATAGTTCGGGATAGTTCGGGATAGTTCGGGATAGTTCAGGATAGTTCAGGATAGTTCAGGATAGTTCGGGATAGTTCGGGATAGTTCAGGATAGTTCAGGATAGTTCGGGATAGTTCGGGATAGTTCAGGATAGTTCAGGATAGTTCGGGATAGTTCGGGATAGTTCGGGATAGTTCGGGATAGTTCGGGATAGTTCAGGATAGTTCGGGATAGTTCGGGATAGTTCGGGATAGTTCGGGATAGTTCGGGATAGTTCGGGATAGTTCGGGATAGTTCGGGATAGTTCGGGATAGTTCGGGATAGTTCGGGATAGTTCGGGATAGTTCGGGATAGTTCGGGATAGTTCGGGATAGTTCGGGATCCCTCTGGACGGTTGGTGCCGAGAGATTCTGAGCTCTGACTTTTTTTCGTGGTTCAGGTTTTGTGATGTAAACGCGTCGCTCTTTTGGACACATTTTGTTCTGAGAAGAAAAACTCTTTATTTCCGTGACTCCAGGAAACTTTCCTCAGCACCAAAACCAGAAGAACTCGGCTCAGACGCTGTCGGTGTTAATGACGGACGAACAGATTCATGTCAAAAAACCTAAACTGTCCTTTTAAAGGGGCCGAGAGTCGACCAAAGGACCGACTGTGGCCCCAGGACTCGACTCTGGCTCCAAATGACTTTATATTGAAAAAAATCCCTCCTCTGTCCCTGCTGCTGCTTTTGGACTTAAATGTTCGTATAAATTGATCCCGGGGTTTTATTTCAGTATTTTGCCCATTAATAACTTCCTGTTCCTAATAAGGACCCGGCTCCAGATTCGCTCCTGTATCTGCAGTCCTCAGTGAGCTTCATTTGACTGGGGCTGAACTCTGTGGGTGACGTCTGTGGGACATGTGACCTGTGTGTTGTGGTTCTCCTCTCCACGGACCTGACACGGCCCCGGTCTTTGCGTCGCCTCGTCAGGACGTCGTCAACGCGTCGCAGCGTCGCAAACGTATCGTCAACACTTCGTAAATATTTCGCTGAAGAGGAACACGAGCGATGTTCTGACGAGGTGCAGTCGCCAACGCCTTCGCCCGTGAAAGAGGCTTAACACTTTACGAGTTCTGACCCTTCGCTGCTCTTTTGCCTCCAAATGAAGCAGGTTTTGTTGATTGTTGCAGCTAATGTTTTCAGCCTGATTCAAACTCGTCTCGAGTCATTTCTCGTATTCTTGTCGTTTCATGTGATTAAAATAACAGAGACTTTCCCCGTGTGTTTCTTCTTACGCCATCGTTACCGTAGCAACACGTGAGTTTGATATTCAGATCTGAGACGACACGAGTTTCCAAATGACCGCTCCATCGCCAACGACCGCTCCATCGCCAACGACCGCTCCATCGCCAACGACAATGACGACAACAGAACACGACTTCACCCCAGAGCCTCACAGACCGATCTGCATCAAAGCTATTTATACACCTGCTGAACACCTGCAGGGACCTACGTCTGTCTGAACACCTGAATGGACCTACGTCTGTCTGAACACCTGAATGGACCTACATCTGTCTGAACACCTGCAGGGACCTACATCTGTCTGAACACCTGAATGGACCTACATCTGTCTGAACACCTGCAGGGACCTACATCTGTCTGAACACCTGAATGGACCTACGTCTGTCTGAACACCTGAATGGACCTACATCTGTCTGAACACCTGCAGGGACCTACATCTGTCTGAACACCTGAATGGACCTACATCTGTCTGAACACCTGCAGGGACCTACATCTGTCTGAACACCTGAATGGACCTACATCTGTCTGAACACCTGAATGGACCTACATCTGTCTGAACACCTGAATGGACCTACGTCTGTCTGAACACCTGCAGGGACCTACGTCTGTCTGAACACCTGCATGGACCTACGTCTGTCTGAACACCTGCAGGGACCTACGTCTGTCTGAACACCTGCATGGACCAGTGAGTGAACCTGAATACCTGCAGGGACCTACGTCTGTCTGAACACCTGCAGGGACCACAGAGTCAGTCTGAACACCTGCAGGGCCACAGAGTCTCTCTGAACACCTGCAGGAGCACAGCTAATGTGTATTTTCTTTGTATTTCCATGTTACATAACACATTTCCATCACCATGGTAACGTCTATTGTTTTGATGCTGAATTCTGCGGTCGTTTGTTTTGTTTTTTTGTTTTTTTTTGCAGAACAGTCTCATCCTCAGTCCCCATCTGCTCCTGCGTAAAAATAAACCTGAGCTCGTCTCCTTCACAAAGCTCCGCTCTGACGCTGAAGGACACGTCTGATGTTTCCTGCGGCTCAAACTCTCCTTTAAAAACACTTTGGGTTTTTCCCATTTTCAAACTCAAAATCAGGTCTGTGTTCGGAACATAAACTATAAACTTCATCTGTGTTTTCAGTGAAGTTTAAATCAGACCAATTCTGCACATTTATCACAAGTTCTTCTCTCAAACTGAAAACACTCTGTTCCACTTTGTGATGTCATCATGTGGTGATACAGGAAGTGCTCCACTGTGTTTTTAAACACCTTCACCAGAATCATTTGGATAATTTCAGCCCTGGAGTTGCAGATTTTTACAGAACGAAAAGTTAAAAAGTAAAGCTGGTAACTTGAAAACGACCACTACATGACATCAGGAGCAGACAGGAGCAGACAGGAGCAGACAGGAGCAGACAGGAGCAGACAGGAGCAGACAGGTGCAGACAGGTGCAGACAGGAGCAGGCAGGAGCAGACAGGTGCAGGCAGGAGCAGACAGGTGCAGACAGGAGCAGACAGGAGCAGGCAGGAGCAGACAGGAGCAGACGGGAGCAGACAGGAGCAGGCGGGAGCAGGCAGGAGCAGACAGGAGGAGACAGGAGCAGGCGGGAGCAGGCAGGAGCAGACAGGAGGAGACAGGAGCAGGCAGGAGCAGACAGGAGCAGACAGGAGCAGGCAGGAGCAGACAGGAGCAGACAGGAGCAGACAGGAGCAGGCAGGAGCAGACAGGAGCAGACAGGAGCAGACAGGAGCAGGCGGGAGCAGGCAGGAGCAGACAGGAGCAGACAGGTGCAGACAGGAGCAGACAGGAGCAGGCAGGAGCAGACAGGAGCAGACAGGAGCAGACAGGTGCAGGCAGGAGCAGACAGGTGCAGGCAGGAGCAGTTGTAGCTCCGGGGTTGGATCTGTGGACTCGGTGCGTCTGTCTGAGCAGAAACAGATGGAGCAGTGAAAAAAAGGCTCCAAAATAAATCTGCCGCTTCGGTCGGTGGAGGTGAAGTTTCCCTCTGAGGCTTTGGGGATTTTTACACATTTAAAATCGCCTGAAGAAGAAGAAGAAGCTCCTCTGCGTTTTTAAAGTCCCGCACCTGCCGAGTCCTTTAATAAACTGTAGAAGTGACGACCAGATTCACGTGTTTGAGTCAGGACGTTTAGAGACGCCAAGAAGATAACCACTCTGCCACTCACTCCAACTCAGGTCACGTGTCAAATATCGATGCAACGATCTGGCCTTTTCAGTTACGATACCGATTTCGATACTTTGACCACCGATATCCGATACCGAGCCTGAAAACAGCTTTAATTTCCTTCCCGATATTAATAAAAATGGTCTGTTTTGAGGTTTAAGTCACGTTCTAATGTTGTTTCTGACTCACACTCAGAGCTGGAGTCGTGTTTGTTTCATTCACATGTTTGAGGAACTCTTCATTATTCGTCTGTTACATGTGCAAAGCTCCAGACGCTCTGCTCCACCTCGTGATGTCATGACAAGGTTTGGTTTTCCTGAATGAACAGCACATCTTCCCTTTAGTTCAGTGGAGATCAGCGACTCCAGGACGGAAATCCTCTGTATATTCTTGTATTTGAAGGTGTGTGGAGTTTAAAAACAGAGTGGAGCACTTCCCGTATCACCACGTGATGACATCACAAGGTGGAGCAGAGCATTTTCTGTTTGAGAGGAGAACTCTAACGAACCAAATGTGCAGGTTTGTGTGTTAAAGTTGAACTCTGTCCCGTCTGAAGCTAAAGTCCGTTTCTAGAGGAGGTGGAATTCTGTCAGGAGCCAAAAAACGGCACAGATCAGTGTTTCCTCGGTGGAGATCTCACTGTGTGTGAGTCTGTCAAGGCAACAAACTAGTGCAGTGATGGGGGCAAGTTCTAAACTAGTGCAGTGATGGGGGCAAGTTCTGAACTAGTGTAGTGATGGGGGCAAGTTCTGAACTTCCACGTAAAACACCAATTTGCTTCACACTGAAGAAGCTTAACTCCACTTTAATCCATCTGACAACAGCCACGAGTCTAACAAACCAAACGCTCTGCCTGGTTCACTCATTAGTGTCTGGAAACGTTAGAAAACAACTTCATAAGCACCTCACACTTCCCTCTGCTGATTTCCCACTGCACCAAAGCCCAAAAGACTCGATCGCCGACTCCAGAAGCAACAAGTGAAGATCGACGACTGACGGTGAAGAAGAAGAGAAACTGAAAGTTGCTGAAACAAAATGGTTCGCGAATGTGTTTTTTAGTGTTTTTCCAAAAAATATAATTCACTGGTAAATAAACGGGATTAGAAACGACATCGGCGATCGAGTCTTTTACGTGGAAGTTCAGAACTTGCCCCCATCACTACACTAGTTCAGAACTTGCCCCATCACTACACTAGTCCAGAACTTGCCCCCATCACTACACTAGTTCAGAACTTGCCCCATCACTACACTAGTCCAGAACTTGCCCCATCACTACACTAGTTCAGAACTTGCCCCCATCACTGCACTAGTCCAGAACTTGCCCCATCACTACACTAGTTCAGAACTTGTCCCCATCACTACACTAGTTCAGAACTTGCCCCCATCACTGCACTAGTTCAGAACTTGCCCCCATCACTGCACTAGTTCAGAACTTGCCCCCATCACTACACTAGTTCAGAACTTGCCCCATCACTACACTAGTTCAGAACTTGCCCCCATCACTGCACTAGTTCAGAACTTGCCCCCATCACTACACTAGTTCAGAACTTGCCCCCATCACTACACTAGTTCAGAACTTGCCCCCATCACTACACTCGTTCAGAACTTGCCCCCATCACTACACTAGTTCAGAACTTGCCCCCATCACTGCACTAGTTCAGAACTTGCCCCCATCACTGCACTAGTTCAGAACTTGCCCCCATCACTGCACTAGTTCAGAACTTGCCCCCATCACTACACTAGTTCAGAACTTGCCCCCATCACTACACTAGTTCAGAACTTGCCCCCATCACTACACTAGTTCAGAACTTGCCCCCATCACTACACTAGTTCAGAACTTGCCCCCATCACTACACTAGTTCAGAACTTGCCCCCATCACTACACTCGTTCAGAACTTGCCCCCATCACTGCACTAGTTCAGAACTTGCCCCCCATCACTACACTAGTTCAGAACTTGCCCCCATCACTACACTCGTTCAGAACTTGCCCCCATCACTACACTAGTTCAGAACTTTCCCCATCACTACACTCGTTCAGAACTTGCCCCCATCACTACACTAGTTCAGAACTTGCCCCCATCACTACACTCGTTCAGAACTTGCCCCCATCACTGCACTAGTTCAGAACTTGCCCCCATCACTACACTAGTTCAGAACTTGCCCCCATCACTACACTCGTTCAGAACTTGCCCCCATCACTACACTAGTTCAGAACTTGCCCCCATCACTACACTCGTTCAGAACTTGCCCCCATCACTACACTAGTTCAGAACTTGCCCCCATCACTACACTAGTTCAGAACTTGCCCCCATCACTACACTAGTTCAGAACTTGCCCCCATCACTACACTAGTTCAGAACTTGCCCCCATCACTACACTAGTTTGTTGCCTTGACAGACTCTCTGTCACAGTGAGATCTCCACTGAGGAAACACTGATCTGTGCCGTTTTTTGGCTCCTGACAGAATTCACCTCCTCTAGAAACGACTTTAGCTTCAGACGGACAGAGTTCAGCTTTAAACATTTGGACAAAACAAAACACGACTCCAGAGAGAAACTACGAGACTTTCAGGACCAGTTTTAATCACTAAACACTCTTCTTACATCACTGTGTTTGTCTGGTCAGGATATCGACTCAACCGATACTCAGATATCGGACCCCAGTGTCGGCTCTGTGCTTTCCTGACGCTAACCACTCTGCCGCTTTTCGGAGACGCAGAGGACGCAAACAAGGAGGCAAACAAGGACGCAAACAAGGACACAAGCAAGGACACACCTGTTCAGACGCGCTGCAGCATGTTCACTACACAAGGACACGAGGACACGAGGAGACGAGGAGACGAGGAGGAGAGGAGGAGACAGAGGGAAGGAGGCAGGAGACAGTGGGACGTACCTGCTGCTGTGTCTCTGCTCAGATCAGATGCTTCTGCGCTGATACGAGGCGTTATCAGAGACTCCCTCCTCCTCCTATCGCTCCTTCTCTCTCTCTTCTTATTTCCCTCACTCCCTCCCTCCGTTTTTCACTCACTCTCTCTGTACTTCTGCTCCCTCCCTCCCTCCCACCTCTCTTTCTCCCTATTTCTCCCTCCCTCCCTCCCTCCCTCTCCATTTCTCTCTCACGTCCTCTGCACTGCTCCCCTTTCTCCCTCCTCTCTTTCTCTCTCTCACTCTCTTCCTCCCTCCTCAATCTCCCTCTCTCTCGCTCCCCTTTTCTCTCTTTCTCCCTCTCTCTTTTTCATTCCTTTTCTCTCTTCCTCTTTTTCTCCTTCTCTCCCTCCTTCTCTCTCTCCTTCTTTCTCCCACCTCTCTCTTCTTCCCTTTCTCTCTCTCTCCTTTTCTCTTTCTCTCTCTCTCTTCTTCCCTTTCTCTCTCTCTCCTTTTCTCTTTCTCTCTCTCCTTCCTTTTCTCTCTCCCTCCTTCTCTCGCTCTCCTATTTCTCCCTCACTCTTTCCCTCTCTCCCTCCTCTTTCTCTCTCTCCCTCTCTCTCTCCCCCTTCTCTCTTTATCCCTGCCTCTCTCCCTCCTTTCCCCTCTTCCTCTTTCTCCCTCCCTCCCTTCTCTCTCCCCCTCCTTTTCTCCCTCTCTCCCTCCTTTTCTTTCTCTCTCCCTATTTCTCCCTCCCTCTTTACCTCACTCCCTCCTTCTCTATTTCTCTCTCACATTCTCTGTCGTGCTCGCTCTCTTTCTCTCTCTCTCCCTTTCTCTCTCTCTCCTTCCCCCTCTCCCTCCTCCTCTCTTTCTCTCCCCGTCTCTCCCTCACTCTCTCCATTTCCTCTTCTCTTTCTCCCCTCTCTCTCTCCCTGCAGCACCCCCGCCCTCCTCTCTCTCTCTCTCTCTCCTTCTCCCCCTGCCGTCCTTCTCTCTTTACTTCTCACATTTTGAACATTCTCTTCTTCTTTTTCTTTCTTCTTCTTCTTCTGGAAAAGCGAATCCTGACCCACTTATTTTGTGTTTGCGATAATAAAAGAAGCGGGAGGACGTGAATACTAACGTCCTCCATGGAAACTGTTTCCGTGGCAACGCGGAGACCCTTCCCGCCCGTGGTCCTGGCAACGGTTGCTAAGAGACAGAGATAGACAACCCGGAGGAAGGTGGGGGGGGTGGACGGGGCATCGATCTGTGGTGGAGCGTCGGACTCCGGGGAGAAACTGTGAACGACTGTGAACGTTCCAGTGCCACGAGCAGAGAAAGAGCAGGAAACACACAGGGGCCCTCGGTCTGCCCCAACAACTCCAAAATCTGCTCCAGCAACTCTAAAATCTGCCCCAACATCTCCAAAATCTGATCCAGCAACTCTAAAACCTGATCCAACATCTCCAAAATCTGATCCAGCACCTCCAAAAGCTGCTCCAACACCTCCATAATCTGCTCCAGCAACTCCAAAATCTGCTTCAACACCTCCAAAATCTGATCCAACATCTCCAAAATCTGCCCCACCTCCAAATTCTGATCCAACACCTCCAAAATCTGCTCCAACACCTCCAAAATCTGCCCCAACACCTCCAAAATCTGCTCCAACACCTCCAAAATCTGCCCCAACACCTCCAAAATCTGCCCCAACACCTCCAAAATCTGATCCAACAACTCCAAAATCTGATCCAACAACTCCAAAATCTGATCCAACACCTCCAAAATCTGATCCAACAACTCCAAAATCTGATCCAACACCTCCAAAATCTGATCCAACACCTCCAAAATCTGATCCAACAACTCCAAAATCTGCCCCAACACCTCCAAAATCTGATCCAACAACTCCAAAATCTGATCCAACAACTCCAAAATCTGATCCAACACCTCCAAAATCTGCTCCAACACCTCCAAAATCTGCCCCAACACCTCCAAAATCTGCTCCAACACCTCCAAAATCTGCTCCAACACCTCCAAAATCTGCCCCAACACCTCCAAAATCTGATCCAACAACTCCAAAATCTGATCCAACAACTCCAAAATCTGATCCAACACCTCCAAAATCTGATCCAGCACCTCCAAAATCTGATCCAACACCTCCAAAATCTGCTCCAACACCTCCAAAATCTGCTCCAACATCTCCAAAATCTGCTCTAGCAACTCTAAAATCTGCTCCAACAACTCCAAAATCTGATCCAGCACCTCCAAAATCTGCTCCAACACCTCCAAAATCTGCTCCAATAACTCTAAAATCTGCTCCAACAACTCCAAAATCTGCTCTAACAACTCCAAAATCTGATCCAACAACTCCAAAATCTGATCCAACAACTCCAAAATCTGATCCAGCACCTCCAAAATCTGCTCCAACACCTCCAAAATCTGCCCCAACACCTCCAAAATCTGCCCCAACACCTCCAAAATCTGATCCAACACCTCCAAAATCTGCTCTAACAACTCCAAAATCTGATCCAACACCTCCAAAATCTGATCCAGCACCTCCAAAATCTGATCCAACACCTCCAAAATCTGCCCCAACACCTCCAAAATCTGCACCAACATCTCCAAAATCTGCACCAACATCTCCATAATCTGCTCCAACACCTCCAAAATCTGATCCAGCACCTCCAAAATCTGATCCAACACCTCCAAAATCTACTCCAACACCTCCAAAATCTGATCCAGCACCTCCAAAATCTGATCCAACACCTCCAAAATCTGCCCCAACACCTCCAAAATCTGATCCAACACCTCCAAAATCTGCTCTAACAACTCCAAAATCTGATCCAACACCTCCAAAATCTGATCCAGCACCTCCAAAATCTGATCCAACACCTCCAAAATCTGCCCCAACACCTCCAAAATCTGCACCAACATCTCCAAAATCTGCACCAACATCTCCATAATCTGCTCCAACACCTCCAAAATCTGATCCAGCACCTCCAAAATCTGATCCAACACCTCCAAAATCTGCTCCAACAACTCCAAAATCTGCTCTAACAACTCCAAAATCTGATCCAACAACTCCAAAATCTGATCCAACAACTCCAAAATCTGATCCAGCACCTCCAAAATCTGCTCCAACACCTCCAAAATCTGCCCCAACACCTCCAAAATCTGCCCCAACACCTCCAAAATCTGATCCAACACCTCCAAAATCTGCTCTAACAACTCCAAAATCTGATCCAACACCTCCAAAATCTGATCCAGCACCTCCAAAATCTGATCCAACACCTCCAAAATCTGCCCCAACACCTCCAAAATCTGCACCAACATCTCCAAAATCTGCACCAACATCTCCATAATCTGCTCCAACACCTCCAAAATCTGATCCAGCACCTCCAAAATCTGATCCAACACCTCCAAAATCTGATCCAACACCTCCAAAATCTGATCCAGCACCTCCAATATTTGCTCCAACACCTCCAAAATCTGCCCCAACACCTCCAAAATCTGCTCCAACACCTCCAAAATCTGCCCCAACACCTCCAAAATCTGCTCCAACACCTCCAAAATCTGCCCCAACACCTCCTGTGAACATCAGCGTCTGCTCCATCACCTCTAGAACATCTGCGTCTCTGCTGAGGGACTGGGGCGTCTTGTGTGTGGTGTTGGTGGAGACGGTGACTCCAGCTCTTCTCTGGTGTTTGTTTTGAAGGTTCTGGCTGCTGCTCTGAAGATGGAGACTCGTCCAGGTCACCAGGACCTTCTGCGCCCTCAGGGTTCAGCACTGAGGTGTTCACTGCTCCGTTCGCTGCTACACAGACGATTTCAGGAGCTTAGAGCGAGAGTTTGAGGCCAGAAGAAGATACGGGACCTTCTGCATGGGTTTGAGAGCCCCATGGGTGACACAGGTGAACAGGAGAAGTAAATCCTCGTCTGTTTATAGAAGCTGAACTGAACGTGTCTCCTGTTTTTACTCCATCAAAATCTGAGCTCCACAAATCCCCAACCAAACATCCTGAACATTTCCTCTGGACGAATGATCAGCAGTGATGTTCCCGTGACACTTCCAAACATTTGTTTCTTATTTTATGGTCTTATTTGCACAGATTAAAAGTGTTTTATCCCGAGGCCTCGTCTGATCTTCTCTCTGAGTCCACACGAGGAGGTGGAGCTCTGTGACTGTGACTGAAATGACTTTCCCTCAGGGACAGTGTGGAGTTTCCACGACTCTGGCCCCAGTCGGAAAGGAAAGAACGAGGAGAACACAAACACTCTGCTGCTTTTTCTTCTTCTGGTTCTGCTTCTGAACATCCAGAGTTGAACAGTCTAAAGTCTCTTTGTGACACGTCACTATAGAAATAAACACTTACAGTCGTGGCCCAAAGTTTTGAGAATGACACAAATATTCATTTTGGTACCAGAACGTCCTCGAAGAGCAGCGTCTCCCAACCGTCCAGGAGCAGTTTGGTGATGAACAAAACCTTTCCCAGCAGGATGGACCTTCCCATAAAGCAAACGGAATAACTAAACGGCTCAGGAACAAACCATGAAGATTTTAGGTCCAGGAAACTCCCCAGATCTTAATCCCACTGAGAACTTGTGCTCAGTCCTCAAGAGGCGGTGGACAAACAAACCCCACAAATTCTCAAAGCTTTGATTATGTAAGAATGGACGGCCTCAGTCAGGATTTGGTCCAGAAGTTGATGTCAGGGAGAAGTGCAGAGGTCTGGAAAAAGAAGATCAACACTGCAAATATCGACTTGTTGCACGAACTCAGTGTAACTGTCAATAAAAGATTTAATACTTCTGAAATGCTTGAGATTATATTTCAGTAAAACCATAAAAACATGTGAGAAAACAGCTAAAAACAATGAAGCAGCAGAACCTGAGAAAATGAAATATTTGTGTCATTCTCCAAACTTTTGGCCCTGTCTGTACTTATCGTGTCAAATGCTTTTTTAAATCTATCATCATCAAACTTTTCTGACAGACTCTTGGTGCAGAGTTTAAAAAAGACTCACTGAACAAACACAGTGAAACACAATGTTCACATCAAACTGCAGCAGCAGCGCCTCCACAGACCTGACTGGTCCCTCAGGCTCATGATGAAGCTGTTCTCAGGTCGTCAAGGCCACAGATGAATCGGCACATTTGCCTGAAAAGTTCTGGTCCCGCCGACACAAACGGGTTATTTGCACTTTCTCATCTCACCCTCAGGCCTGAGTCGTTTTCCGCAGCAGTGACTTTGTGTCGCTCCTTTTGGACTTTGAGCACAGCTGTGTGGTAATAAATGCAGAACAGAACAGAGCGCTTTAAAGAGCATCTTCTTCAAACGGGCCTGAGTTCCCCTTTAATATTAGAAAAGAATCAGGATTTTATGTGTAAACACTTCCTCGGTTTCTTATATTATTCTTATATATATTTGTGTACATATGATCTGCATCAGTTACAGTTTACGTGTGTTTGTTCAGCTCGATGAGCTTCTGTGAACTTCACACGTGTGCAGCACTGGAGACTCACTGGGTTCTGTTCCTGTATTAGACCAGGGGTGTCAAACTCATTTTGGTCCGGGGGCCGTATGCAGCCTACTTTGATCCCAAAAGGGCCGGATCAGAAAACTCAGTTCTCTCTTCAAGTTATTGTATTTTTCTCCGTGTCTCGTAGTGGTGTTTAAGATTATATTCCTCGAGCAACGCCACTTGTTCCAAACACACTGAGCACAGATTTCCCATTCACCTCTGTCAACAAATAAGAATTAGACTATTTTTCTCGGGAAATCCTGAACTCAGCATCTGCTTTTCTCATTTTTTGACATTTTGCTGATGAGGGTCACGGTCGACAGTCAAAACGATCGTCCTTTAAGAGCGTTTGGAAAGAGGAAAGTCTTCATTTGTGCTGCTCTGGTGGGAGTCGCAACGTACAGAAACGCCGGAGACGCTGCTATGCTAAACGGTGCAGAAAATTAACAGAAAAATCTGAAAATTTTAAGTATTTTAATAGAAAAATCAGCCGAGAGCCAGATTAAAGGTCTTGGAGGGCCGGATCTGGCCCCCGGGCCGCATGTTTGACACATGTGTATTAGAGGATTCTGCTTCTGCTCGCGTCGTGTCTCTGTGAATATTCAGCCCAGAGCGGCCGGACTGTTCTTTACGCTCCAAGAATCACGTCTGTTTGTACCAAGTGTTCGGCTCAGGTGACGTTTCAATATTCTGCCCCCACAACATGGACCAGTTTACACAAATGTGTGGGAATGTGCAAAACTACATCCACGAGGGTGACGCTCTGGCCTGTGAACGGCCTTAAAGCTCCTGTGTCACTCGGGCTCATGTTTGGTCTCTTATTTATTTCTGATCTGTGGTGGATGTTTGTTTGGTGCTGGTGTCGTGTCCTGTCTGATGTTAAAGCTAAGTTAATGTAAACAAAACTATTCTCAACAACTTTTATTGTTCTTTTATTGAAAGTCTGCTCACTTTCTCCATCATTTGCTGGTTCCAGTCCCTGTCCTTGAAGGATAAAAACAAACTGCAGAACATTGTTAAAACTTGCTCAAAAATCATAGGGGTCAAACTGAGGGAGCTGCATTCTCTGTGGGAGGAGCGAGTGTCTCCTGGCTCCGCCCCTCCATCCTCTGACTCCTGACTTTATCCTGATGCCTTCAGGACGTCGTTTTTATGCTCCGGTACGGAAGACTAACCGCTTCTCCAATTCTTTTGTGCCTTCAGCTATTAAACTGCTAAATTCTGAGGGTTGTGTTTTTTGAGGTTTTGCTCTGTCATATGTATGTTGTTCTTATATTGTTCTTGAGTTCCACTTGTGTCTGTAATGGTCTGACACACTGTGTGTTTGTGCATGTGAGAAGTGAGAACTGCTCTGTGAAAGCTGCAAATGAATTGCCCTCTGGGATCAATAAAGTTTTCTGATTCTGATTCTGATTCTGAAAGCTGTGACCCCCTGTCCCATGACAAATTTCTCCCATGGAAAACAATAAAGGGCGATCTTATCGTACTTTACAAAAAGACTGGAAATAAAAGAACTGTTTCCAATAGGACAGTTTAAACTATTGCTCAAAGATTTGTACATGTTTTAAATCGTCTTATGAAATTGTTGCCCGAAATGTCTCCCGTTATATTCTGGATTGTTGCGCTGCTCTTTGCCTGGACTCCCTTGAAAAAGAGAATCTGGGACTTTCCTGGTTAAATAAAGGTTAAATAAACAGTAATAAAGTGTCTATGTGTATATGTAAATATGCGCATAACTGTGATGCAACAATAATCTCATCTGCAGCTCTGCTCTTATGTCATGCTGTTGTGTCATTGTAATAAATACATTTTAAAAAAGGAGAAACAAAACCAAATCAGTGCTGTGGCGCCCCCACGAGGAGCTCCGGTGTCAGCGCAGCTCCTCTTGCAGTTCCCTCAGTCTCCAGCAGGGGCCAGTGCGCCTCTGCGGGTCTGGACCATAGTCTGGACTGGGCCCGGAGTCTGGACCCACGGGGAGCGCGTGTCTGTGGAGCTGTGGCGTTTCCCTCCGCGTCCCGTGGGCTTTTCCTCACACCCAAACTCTCCTAAAACTGTCACGGAGCCGCATCCACGCAAACACTGCGCAAAGCCCCGGGGAGTGTGCGCCCTCCGGACCAGCAGGGGCGCGCTCCTCCTCCCGGGTAAATCCAGCGCGCCCAGTGCGCAGACTCCGGCCGCGACCACGTGTGAGGAGTTTGTGTTCCGTGCGCGCAGCTGGTCACAGGCAGCAGGAGAATCGGGAGAATCGGGAGGAGAATCGAGCTTTAAACTTCTCAGGATCGCGACATGAGGCCAGGTAAGCGCGCACGTGCCCAGGTGTGCGTTCATTCTGCTGTTGTGGTTTTTGGAGAGGTCCAGTGCGCGTGGAGTCCGTGAAACGAACCAAATCCTGCGCCACGGGGGGAACCTCAGCCCCTCCAAACACGTGTCTCCTGCCCGGGGTTTTCTCCGGTTTTACCTCGAAAATGCGCCCCAAAAACCACACGTACTGTTTGATTTTGTGAGATGCGCGTCTAATTGGGCACGTTTTTTGCAGAATTTGGGTCAGAAATGCTGGGCCTCTGCTGGGGCCGCCGCGAGTCCTGTTTGAGTGCGCAAGTCCACGCGTGTCGTGTGCGTAATCCTCCTCAAACAAGACCACAAACTTCTAAATACAGTTCGTACTCGCTTCATTATGTTTGGTCTCCTGTTCCAGACGCTTTATGCAAAGATCTAAACCAAAAACTCCTCAAAATTTCATGACCTGTGATCCAACTGTTATTAAGAATTGTGCTGGTTCTTTAATCCGTGAACGCGCTCCAGAGGTGAGAGTCCAAACTGCGCTCCGTGGGTTTGGTTCTGGTGGGTTCGGGTTCGGGTTCAGGGGGTGTTTGTCCAGCAGGGGCAGCAGTGAGCAGTGTGTGTTTGTGTCGCAGGGTTCAGTCCTCGTGGTGGAGGCCGTGGAGGAGGAGGACGCGGAGGGTTTGGAGACCGAGGCGGAGGGTTTGGAGGCGGAGGCCGAGGGTTTGGAGACAGAGGCCGAGGGGGCTTCAGAGGAGGCCGGGGTAAGTGTGTCCCTTTTCCCACAGTCTGAAGTGTGTCGCTGTCGGTCTGTGGAGCTTCCGGTTAATGCTTTTCTGTGGCAAGTGTGTGTGTAAATGTGTGTGTAAATGTGTGTGTAAATGTCTTCAGCAGCTTCATAAATCTGCCCCATCACCAAATCTTCAACCAACAAGGTCGACAAAGGAGAAACATTCTTCATGAAGAATTTTTCCACAATGATCGAGGGAAGAAAGACGAAAACTTAAAGGAAACGACGGCGAGCATCAGAACGACTGAGCAACACGAACGTTCTGGTCCTGGAGACGTGTCACATTCAGCTGCACAAATCTGTCTGAGGAAATGGAGTTTTTTATTGTAATTGTAGAATCTGAACAAGTTCCTTCTGTTTCCTCCAGGACCAGAACGTTCGTGCTGCTCAGTCGTTTCACTGATGCTCGTCGTTGTTTCCTTTAAGTTTTCTCCTTTGTGAAACTTGTTGGTTGAAGATTTGGTGATGGGGCAGATTTATGAAGCTGCTGGAGACATTTACACCACATTTACCACAGAAAACCATTAATCGGAAGCTCCACAGACCGACAGCGGGACACTTCAGACAGTCAACAAACACATAAAAACACATTTACAGATAGTGTTACTGAGCTCTTGTGCAGAACGGTTTTGTTCTATAAATCATTCATTCATCAGACTTGGATAAAAATCACAATTTTCCAAGACTAAAATCGATGAATAGATTAAATTCATTCACAAGGAGGGAGTAGGGACCAGGTTTTGGAGGCTCCTCACACGTTCACGCTTGGAGGGGCCTTTCTGATGCAGACCTGTGTTGTGCAGGAGGAGGATTCAGGTCTCCGGACGGTGGTGGATTTCGGGGCCGTGGAGGAGGCAGAGGGACCCCCAGGGGCCGCGGGGGGAGAGGCGGCGGCCGCGGCGGATTCGGAGGAGGCAAGAAGGTCCTGGTGGAGCCGCACAGACATGAAGGTACCTGCACTCACAGCACGAACGGATCTCTCTCTTTCTTTCTTTGTTTCTCTGTTTCTTTGGATGGAACGGTGCAGATTAATGACCACAACTGGTACAAAATCACACAAATTGGCGTAAATATGCCGGATTTAGCTCAGTGCTAATTTCCATCCATAGCCCCAGACCTAAAATATAACAATCATTAGATATATTACAGTCACAGACATAAAACGGATTATTTTATATAAACAATAAACTTCATCTGCTGATGGGCCTGACCTAAAGTGCAGCTTGAAAGGTGCTTCTCCAAAACATTTTCTATGAATTAAAACGCACAGCTTCCCCACTGAAGCCTCACTGTGTGTATGAGGCACATGTTTGCACATCTTAGAGCTTCATGTTCATCTGACGGCTTCAGTCGTGAAAACTGAGCTGAAAAGAAAATCCTCGTGTCGCTGTAAGTTCCTTAAAGGGACTTATTACACAAACTGACTGTTCTGCTGTTCCTCGTCACAAACAGAGCTGGAGTCGTGTTTGAGCGACTCTTTATTATTCGTCTGTTACATCTGCAAAGCTCCAAACGCTCTGTTCCACCTCGTGATGTCATGAAGTGGGAGTTTCCAAGTGAACAGCTCCTTTTTCCCTTTAGTTCAGTAGAACTCGGCAACTCCAGGACTGAAATGAACCAAATGATTGTAGTGAAGGTGTGTGGAGTTTGAAAACACAGTGGAGCACTTCCTGTATCACCACATGATGACATCACAAGGTGCAACAGAGTGTTTACGTTTGAGAGAAGAACTGTAGCTACTTTTTTCTGGGTGGGGGGTTTGGCGTTACTACTGAAAATGTGGCCCCGTCACTGAGGAGGAGCTGTCAAGCACCTGAGGAGGAGCTGTAAAGCGCCTGAGGAGGAGCTGTAAAGCACCTGAGGAGGAGCTGTAAAGCACCTGAGGAGGAGCTGTAAAGCACCTTCACTTCGAGCTTTTCCCGACCGTCCCTCTCCGAGTTGAATCCCCCGAGCAGACTGACGCTTTCACCTCTTCAGTTTCACATCCTCTGGAACTCTCTTTTCTTCTTTTACACTTTCCCTCACGGTTCTTGTCGACTCTCGGCCTCGTGCCGTATTTAGCCTCAGATGGATTTTACCCCCAAAAAGAACCAGAGGAACGAGGAATGGAAAAAGTGACTTTCAGAAGGGAACTGAGTAAAGGGTTACTTTTTTAAAGAAGTCACAAGGAACGAGCAAACAGACTTTTCAAAAGGAACTTCCCCAACACTGATGAAACAGGTGAATGAAACAAAACAACTCCAGGTCTGTTTGAGGAAATGACAGAAAATCTGGGTGTTGTTAAATAATTTGATAATTTGATTAGAAATCTGAATCCAACTTCAACATTCAAGCTGCAGATCCACAAACCAAATATTTACCAAAACACAGTCTACGATGTAGGTGACAGTTTGTGCGTTTCCCTCATTGAACAGTGTCGCTGAAGTGTTTCTGTACGTGTGCTTGTGTTTGTAGGTGTGTTCATCTGCAGAGGGAAGGAGGACGCTCTCGTGACCAAGAACATGGTGGTGGGAGAGTCTGTGTACGGGGAGAAGAGGATCAGTGTGGAGGTGACGCAGTTTTAAAATACTTTTCCTGCTCGTTCTGAGGGACACAGCCTCCAAAAGTGTTTAATTGTTTTATGAAACCTTTTTCTTCTTGTTCTTCTGTAGGAAGGAGAAACAAAGATCGAGTACAGAGCCTGGAACCCGTTTCGCTCGAAGTTGGCGGCGGCGATTCTGGGAGGAGTGGATCAGATCCACATTAAACCCGGGGCCAAAGTCATGTACCTGGGGGCCGCCTCAGGAACCACAGTGTCTCATGTGTCGGACATCGTTGGTCCGGTGAGCAGATCTGCTTTACTCTCACAGGCTCATACGCTGCAGAAAAACATAAGATCTAAACACTTACATCTATCAGAAAATGAGTTAAAGCAGTGAAATGATCTGTTCCTGCAGCGAGATCATTTTACTGGACAAGTTCTCCTCAAATAAACTACACAACCGGCCAAAAGCTTTAGTTCACCACCAGTTTTTACTACAAAAAAGATTCAGTTGAATGTGTCATAGCAATTTGAGTTGAAAAAGAAATCCTTGAATCAGTTTATAGACTAAAATGTATTCTGAACTTTGACTCCTCGAAGTCGCCTCCTTTGGCAGATAAAACACCTGAACGCGCTTGTGTTTCTGATTCTGATGAAGGAAACTGTTCTCACCGACACCTCGACTTTCTTTGCCATTTCCCCGTAGAAAAGACCTACATTTGTCAGTGTTATGATGGTCTGTGTCTCTTCCATTGTTAGTTGCCTTTTACTCACCATTTTTGGGGTTTAACTCGGGGGCGTCCAAACTTTTTTTCATCAAGGGCCACATATTAAAACACAGCAGCATGAGGCCAATCGAGGGCCATAGACTGAGGGTCAAAACAGTGAGTAATTCAAATCTGTGCATTTCTAACAGGTCTGAATGACCCTCCAGACCTTTGTTCAGGCTCAGACCCTCAGAAGGACACGCGACATTTGCTCGATCAGGGCAGATTTCAGAAACGTGCAGTAAAAAGTACGACTGCGGTAGTTTGGGCCAATTCACCTGGAGCCTGAGGGCCAAAACCAACTGGTCTGAGGGGCCATAGTTTGGACAACCTGGTTTAAGTCATCAGGAAAAGTTGGAACTCCTGTAGGAAACGGTAGCACCAGATTTTAAGGCTGATTCAATGTTCACTGATGCAGAAAAGCTTTAAATTATTAACCCACTTCATGTTCCTGGGAAAAAAGGCATTTTGTTTAATTCTGAAATGTACTTTATTCTCCACTTTTGGGTAAACAAAACGGTACTTTCTTTTGTACCGTTTCAAGCTGTTCATTGGACTTGCAGGACTTGAATTGCAATAAATAACTGGGAAAATGCGGGTGTTCTAAAACTTTTGTCCCTCTAGACTAAAATGAAACGGCTCGGAATGAGTAAGTGGATAATAAATCTGAAAAACAAGATGAAGAACCTGACAGAAGTTTGAAAATCTTGGCCAGATCAGAGACATTTGCAGTGTTCAGCCTCAGAACCATCGATGATCAGCGCCACATGTTCTGGGCTTTAACAGTGAAAGTTCTGCTCTGCCGCTCAAAGGGAAACTACACATTCTGTCAAACCTGAGCTAAAAGATCCAAATCACCTTCGTCTCATCCTTTTTATTTGGTGATAAAGTTTCACAGCTCAACTTTTTGCGAAATCTCTGAATTTTTTTTTTTTGTTATTACGAATTCTTCATTGATCCAAAAGAAAAGCACCACAGATGCTGCAAATGGGACAAAATACGGATTTAAACTTTCAGAATTCCTTTCACACACAAACTAAAATCCTTAATATTTTGGATGATAAAAGATCTGCACAAATGTTCTCTCAGACCACCTCATTTTCTGTACTTTTAACTGTACATTCAGAGGTCCAGTGAACCCGGTCTGTACCATTCCGGGGGTTTTGTTTTGATATTTTGTCCATAAATAGATTCTTATTTCTTATATTTTTACTCTGCTCCAAACGTGACACACGACAGTTCATTATTTTAGTCAAATTCCTTCTGAAGGAGGTTCGTTCTTGTGGGTTTTATACATCAGAAAGAATTAAATCGTTCTGATTCTGTGTGTGCAGGAGGGGCTGGTGTACGCCGTGGAGTTCTCTCACCGATCGGGCAGGGACCTCCTCAACGTCGCCAAGAAACGCACCAACATCATCCCCATCATCGAAGACGCCCGCCACCCGCACAAGTACCGCATGCTCGTGGGTACGTACGCGCCAACGCCTTCGCCACACTGGAACTGAGACGCTTTACTCGATATTTTCTGATAACATAACGAGAATAAAAACACTTATTTAGACATTAGAATGTGGGTTTGAGCATTAAAGGGTCCATATGACACGATTTTCTGATCTGTTTTAATGTATTTTCCTGAACTAAAGGTAAAAGGAGCTGTTTGCTGAAGGGAAAATTAGTGTTTCATGACATCACGAGGTGGAACAGAGCGTTTGGAGCTTTGCAGATGTAACAGACGAATAATAAAGAGTTCCTCAAACGTGTGTGAATGAAACAGACTCGACTCCAGCTCTGAGTGAGACCAGGAACAGCAGAACAGGACTTAAAGCTCATTATTTTGTGTAGTACAGGATCTTTCAGTGGTAGAACTTTGTTTTCTATTCCCATGTGTCCTTATATCTGTGTTAGTCCTGGTCTAGATCCTGGGCTAGATCCTGGGCTAGATCCTGGGCTAGATCCTGGTCTAGTTCCTGGTCTAGTTCCTGGTTTAATTCCTGGTCCCATTTGTCCTTATAGCTGTATAATCCCTCAGTGGTCCAGGTCTAAACCAGGACTAAATCAAGACGGGTCTAAACCTGGACTAAATTGAACCAGGACTAAAGCTAGACTAAACCGGGTCTAAACTAGGACTAAATTAAACCAGGTCTAAACCAGGTCTAAACCAGAACTAAATTAAACCAGGACTAAACTAGGACTAAATTAAACCAGGACTAAACTAGGACTAAAGCTAGACAAAACCAGGTCTAAACTAGGACTAAACTAAAACAGATCTAAACTAGGACTAAATTAAACCAGGTCTTAACCATACCAGGTCTAAACCAGGACTTAAACCAGGTCTTAACCATACCAGGTCTAAACCAGGACTTAAACCAGGTCCAAACCAGGTCCATGGGTGTACACTAGTCTCTGTGCTCTTACACTTGTTCTGATCCAGCTTCAAATCGTTCTAAACACGTTCAGGAAAGGTTCTGGTCCTGAAAATAGGGATTTTTCAGTCGATACTTGTCAAAAATAAAGATCTCGCTTCGTAGTTTTCCTAGTTTTAGTATCGGTTCGGCTCTGATTCTCGATATTTTGACAGCCGGTTTGTAGCTTGTAGGAGTTTGTTTGTAGATCGTAGGTGTTTGATTGTCGGTAGATTGTAGGTAATAGTTTGTGGGTGTTTGATCGTGGGTGTAAACGCTCTGTTCCCCGCAGGGATGGTGGACGTCATATTCGCGGACGTAGCGCAGCCGGACCAGACCAGAATCGTGGCTCTGAACGCTCACAACTTCCTTAGAAATGGCGGACACTTCGTTATCTCCATAAAGGTAAACTACAACCACACAGGAAACTCTTTCTAAAACGGGTTTTCAGTTCATGATATTAGCCCCTGTTTACGTTCGGAAGCAAAACTACAGTGACTGGAACCGTCCATCACTTTATTTATTCAGAATCATATTTACTTGTATAAATCCCCAACTTATTACAGACATGAAGCCTAAAAAATACAGTTAAAGGGCCAAATATGACACTATTTTCTTTCCCTCCTGGAAGGTAGTCACAGTCACTCCAGACCCTCAAACGGGACACAAATTATGACGCCATGTTTAAACTGCACAGATCCATGGTCTGGGTTCCCGCTGTGTCTTAAATGTGTCTCTTCCCGCTTGTGGCCACACCGGCTCGTCAAAGCCTGATCCCGTCAGATCTCAGAAGCTCAGCAGGGCCTGGGTAGTACTTGGATGGGAGACCACTGGGAATTCCAGGTGCCACAGGGGGGCGCCAGTGGTAAAAAACTGTCGTTGTGTCCTTAGGCAAGACACTTCACCCACATTGCCTAGTATGAAAGTGATGTGTGCAGGGCAGGACTCCATTGAAAAAGAGATTGGTGATCTCAATGGGACTTTCCTGGGTAAATAAAGGTTAAAAAAAAGTTGAATTTACGAATTTGGAACTAATACCTTAAAAAGACTAGAAAAGTTCTTGACTTTTTATATCTGCATCTTAAAATTTGTGCAGTACATCTCTGTATCACATTTCTCCAAAGTTTAATTTGTCGACTGTCATTATTTGGTTAAATAACGTCGCCTAAATAAAGAGTGGCGGAACCAATAATTGAGAACGCAACAGGTCACTGAAGATCGCACACGACAGCACCACAAACAAGCGAATCAAAGATGATCTCAACAGAACACAGAGTTTGACTAAAGCCGTTAATGTTGTTTTTTAACATTGGTTTTACATTACAGAGCGAAACATTTCATGCTGGAGTCATGGGGAAGTCTCTTTACTCCCCAGATTGATTTGTTTGAGAAATAAACAAATTCAAGAATTTTGTTCTTTGCCGGTAGGTCTGTGAAATAGGCCATGAAATAGGTATTAAGTATTTAAAGGTCTTTAAAAGACTTGAATTTAACTTGAAGAAACCTGTAAGAACCCTGATAGTGCCTCCACAGAAACATTTTATTTTAAATCTTGTTGATCCTTGGGGTTTGGAAAGAAAGGGTTCTGTGCATAAAACATGTGAAGTTTCTGAAGGCTCCACGTTCCACCTCTGCTTCCAGGCCAACTGTATAGACTCCACAGCCGCCCCTGAGGCCGTGTTCGCGTCTGAGGTGAAGAAGATGAGCTCTGAGAACATGAAGCCCCAGGAGCAGCTCACGCTGGAGCCGTACGAGAGGGACCACGCCGTGGTGGTCGGTATCTACAGGTGTGTACCCCTCACCCACTCTGCCCTCCACGAGATCACGGCGTGTCCATAAGAGATCGTGACGTGTCCACGAGATCACGACGTGTCCACGAGTTCACGACATGTCTATACGATCACGATATGTTCACGAGATCACGGCGTGTCCATACGATTGTGACGTGTCCACAAGATCGCGGCACGTCCATACGAGATCGTGACGTGTCCATGAGATCGTGACGTGTCCATACGATTGACTTGTCCAGGAGATCACAGCATGTCCATACGATCGTGCGGCATGTCCATACGATCATACGATATCGCAGCTTGATCATACGATATCGCAGCTTGTCCATACGATATCGTGCGGCATGTCCACACGATCGTGCGGTATGTTCATACGATCGCGGCATGTCCATGAGATCACAATGTGTCCACGATACTGCGGCCTGTCCACGATCTCGCAGCATGTCCATAAAATATCACGGCACGTCCAAATGACCATGCGGCCTGTCCACGATCTCGCGCCGTGTTCACGATACTGCGACATGTCCGTGATATTGTGGCATGTGCATACGATCTCGCAGCATGTCCACATGATTAACATGTTTTTGGTTTTTCCAGACCTCCTCCAAAGCAGAAGAAGTGACGTGGACACAGCGACACCTCCTGCCATCGTCAGTTTTCAGTTGAAGCAGAGAAGAGTAGTTTGTATTTTTAATTATGACATGTATATTGCTTTTATTGTATTTTGTATTGTTTTTCCTGATTATTTCTGGTCAAAAAACCATTTTCCGTACATTTTGAAGCAGTTGTTTTGTGAACCACTCTGGATTTTGAAGCTAAAATGGGCAAATAATGAAATGTACAGACTTTATTAAAAAAACAGCCTTATGTCATTTGTCGTGTGTAATTTGGGCAAATGGGGCAGGGGGCGATTCAGGGGATTTTTGGTCAAGGTTTTTGCTTTAAAGAGTGAAAAGGGCGAGGAGCCGACCCGGAGAATTGCTTGTAGGATCAGTTTTTCATAGGGTGACCAGATTTTCAAAATAAACTGGGACATCCCTGGTTTGGGTTCGTTTGTAATAATAAAACTGTGAAAGGAGTGCGTAATTAAGGAAAATAGTTTGGCACTAATGTCAGTATTGTCATTTTCTTTGGATTTTGGTAATTTTTAAGCAGCTTTTTCTGTATTTTAGCTAAACAAATGAGTTTCTGCCTCTCTTTACTGTTGGCAGGATCAGATTGGTCAAAAATAGGGACACTGGGACATTTCTTGTATAAAACTGGGACAGATCTGCTGGGACAGGGGACACAGGGCTCAAAACTGGGACTGTCCAGGGGAAATAGGGACGTCTGGGCACTCTGGGTTTTCGGGTTGGGGCTGGAGTGAGATCCGGTCCTGATGCTGTTGCCTGCAGACTTCTCAGCCTGTGCTGTAGGTGCGGCTGGACTCGGTCTGGTGCATGAACAGACGCTTCTGCTCCGTTAAAGGAAGCTGCGTTTCTGCGCACGTCTGAAAGGATCCGGGCCCGTGGAGCCGCAGTCACGGCTCAGAAAACCGAGTCTCCGCTTCCACAGAACAAATGTGGAGCCGACCCGAACTTTAGCGGCTCTTTGCTGGATCCAGCGGCCATTTTGTGGATGCGGAGCGCGCCTGTCGGGAGCGCGCTCAGTGCGGCCCCTGTGACCGAGGCTCCGGCAGAGACCGAGGCTCCGAGAGAGACTCCGGCACAGACCGAGGCTCCGGCACAGACCGAGGCTCCGGCAGAGACCGAGGCTGCGGCTCCAACAGAGACCGAGGCTCCGAGAGAGGCTCCGGCGCAAACCGAGGCTCCGGCTCCGGCACAGTCCGAGGCTCCAGAGGGGCTCCGGCTGCACCCGCCTCAGCCGCCTCACACTCGCCTCGCAGCCGCTTCAGACGCGCCTCACACGGGCTCACACCGGCCTCACATCGGCCTCACACCGGCCTCACACCGGCCCTCACTCGGCCTCAGCGGTGCCTCACACCGGCCTCACTCTGACCCTTCTCCCCGTGTTCGGAGCCCTGTCCCCGGCCTCTCCTCTGGGCCGCTCCGGGACCGTCTTCCTCCGGCTCTATGGCCGCGAATGGACCGTTAGCATGCTAGGCTAGCAGCTAGCTAGTTCCGTTAATTCCTCTTGATATAAAGGTTCGGGATGCGGGCGGGTTCGGCGGTGTCGGACGGGCTGCTGCGGCTCTGGCGCCGGTAAAGAGGTGACCGAACCGCGGAGGGCTGAGCGGGACCGGGCTCGGAGTTGTCAGCGGGTCACGGCTAAAGCTGAGCCGGTGACAGGAGCCCGGGTCCGGCGGCACCGCGGTGCCACACGCACCGGGACCAGCTCCGGGACCAGTACCGGGAACAGATCCGGCACCGGGACCAGTACCGGAGGATTTACGGGTCTTGTGTTCGGAGCCGCGGGGATTTGGACTCTGTGGGACTCTGACCCGGCAGGGTTGGTTCGTGTGGACGGGGAGAGCTGGTTCCGATCATGGCTGCTTCACGGCACCGACACCGACACCGCGCCTGAGGTAAGTGGGTTTGGACCGTGTTCTCCGGGACAGGCGGTTCTGCTTTGGGCGTGCTCCGGTTTAACGGCTCAGGCTCTGAGGCCGGTACCGGTGACTCAGGCCCGGTCCTGTCCCCGAACCCCCCGGTGCATCAGGGGAGGTTCGGACAGATTCTGACAGAGGTTCGGACAGGTTCATTAGTCTGGTTCTGTGATCCGCCCCGGTTTGGGTTTGGACATGTGATCATCAGAGGCCTTTTGTTATTTCTTCACCTGCGTCTGCCCCAGAACTACTGCAACTGCCCCATACTGCCCCAGAACGACTGTTACTGCCCCACTACTGCCCCAGAACGACTGCTACTGCCCCAGAACGACAGCTACTGCCCCACTACTGCCCCAGAACGACAGCTACTGCCCCACTACTGCCCCAGAACGACTGCTACTGCCCCACTACTGCCCCAGAACGACTGCTACTGCCCCACTACTGCCCCAGAACTACTGCAACTGCCCCATACTGCCCCAGAACGACTGCTACTGCCCCACTACTGCCCCAGAACGACTGCTACTGCCCCACTACTGCCCCAGAATGACTGCTACTGCCCCCATACTGCCCCAGAACAAGTGCAACTGCCCCCATACTGCCCCAGAACGAGTGCAACTGCCCCAGAACTACTGCAACTGCCCCAGAACGAGTGCCACTGCCCCCATACTGCCCCAGAACGACTGCAACTGCCCCCATACTGCCCCAGAACGACTGCAACTGCCCCCATACTGCCCCAGAACGACTGCTACTGCCCCCATACTGCCCCAGAACGACTGCACCTGCCCCCATACTGCCCCAGAAAGACTGCAACTGCCCCCATACTGCCCCAGAACGACTGCAACTGCCCCCATACTGCCCCACTACTGCTCCTACTGCCCCACTACTGCCTCTACTGCCCCACTACTGCTCCTACTGCCCCCATACTGCCCCTACAGCTCCACTACTGCCCCAGAACTACTGCAACTGCCCCCATACTGCCCCAGAACTACTGCAACTGCCCCCATACTGCCCCAGAACTACTGCAACTGCCCCCATACTGCCCCACTACTGCTCCTACTGCCCCCATACTGCCCCTACAGCTCCACTACTGCCCCAGAACTACTGCAACTGCCCCCATACTGCCCCAGAACTACTGCAACTGCCCCCATACTGCCCCACTACTGCTCCTACTGCCCCACTACTGCCCCCATACTGCCCCTACAGCTCCACTACTGCCCCAGAACTACTGCAACTGCCCCCATACTGTCCCAGAACTACTACAACTGCCCCATACTGCTCCAACTGCCCCTACTGTCCCTCTACTGCCCTCACTGCCCCTATTGCTCCTACTACCCTCACTGCCCTCCTACTGCCCCAGAACTACTGCAACTGTCCCTACTGCCCTAGAACTACTGCAACTGCCCCAGAACTACTGCAACTGTCCCTACTGCCCCTACAGCTCCTCTACTACTCCTACTGCCCCGAATGTCCCTCGACTGCCCCCTACTGCCCCTCGACTGCCCCCCTACTGCCCTTACTGCCCCTACAGCCCCTACAGCTCCCTACTGCCCCCCTATTGCTCCCCTACTGTTCCTACTGCACCTCTATTGCCCGCCCCACTGCCCTCTACTTCTCCAACTGCCCCTACTGCCCCATACTGCCCCTTCTTAGGGCTGTTACACTAAGGTAAACCTGGTCACAGGTCCCAATAATCTGGAGCATCACAATATATCGAATCCCAAGTGTCTTTGCTTAAATGAACAGTTCTGGTGCAGAAACAGCTTTAAAAAAACAGAGGGAACTACATAGACCATGATCCTTTGCTCCGTTTCAGTGCAGACGACATGAAGAAATAACTGTTCTAAGCACTTTTACATCTTCATTCTGTGGATTAAGTCTGTGAAGCATTTTTAGAGGAGAAAGTCGCAGATTCACAGTTTTATATTGTAATAAATCTGGTCCAGTGAGATGGAGATAGTGAAAATATCGTACAGAAAGAAAGAACGTTAACGAAGGAACGTAAAAGAAAGAAAGAAACGTATGGTGTAAATCTGGTCCAGAGAGATTTGGATTTCGTTCCATCCCTAATGACAATAAATGTTGCACCAAATGACTGAAGCATTTTAGAGTCAGTCTTGTTATTCTGTAGAATATCGTAATATCGTGAGCTTTCCCACGATATCGCAGTAAATATCGTACTGTGAGGTTCAGACTGGGACCGTATCGTATCGGGACACTTGGATATCGTTGCTCCTACCGTCCAGAGATGCGACTTAGTGGATCTAACTTTAGCGAGAAGCAGAACTTGATGGATCTCGTCCGGGTGAGGAGCCTCCCTCACCTGCTGATCGACACTAAACACTAGTTTTGTTTAGGCCTCGTGAGTTCAGTTCTTCAGATGTTTCCGTACGTCTGCGGCCTTCATAGACTCTGCTGCTTCATAACGCACTTCCTGTTTGCTTTCCCTTTAAACAGTGCTGATTATTGAAGTAAAGTCCAGAATGTAGAACCTGTGCAGTTTCACAGAATGACACCGTAGACGGCAACAACCAACTGGGCAAACGTGATATTTCAGATTTTTGACGAGGGTTCTTCTTGGTCCCATGATTTGGATTAAGCTAAACTGGAGCTGTGCACGTTTGGACCCAGCATGGACGCCTCAGAGAAACGTCGCTGTGATATTTATATTTATATTGTCATGTCAGGGGCAAATTAATTGTGTTTAATTCGTGGAGGGCGTCACTGAGCCCAGGGAGGTGCTGCCAGAGACGGACCTCAGCAAGGACATGATGGAGCGCAACAGCTGAGCCCGTGAAATCCTGACCTGCTCCCGGTCCCTCACCCGCCCGGGGGCAGGAGCGGCCCTCACCCGTCCGGGGGCAGGAGCGGCCCTCACCCGCCCGGGGGCAGGAGCGGTCCTCACCCGCCCGGGGGCAGGAGCGGCCCTCACCCGTCCGGGGGCAGGAGCGGCCCTCGGTCTATGGCAGATCTGCACAGTTCCACAAAGCAGAGATCTTGTCTCCTGCTCTGAACATCTCGCATGTTTCTGGGTCGGACTGGGGGCCGTTTGGAGGCTTTAGTCGGGTTCTGCCATTAGGGGAGTAACAATAACCGAAATATGGTGATATTGTATCGTCAGAAGTCTTGCAGTAATCTGGTGGAGCATCACAATATATCTGGAATCCCAAGTCTCTTTGCTTAAATGGACAGTTCTGATGCAGAAATAGCTAAAACAAAAAAACAGAGGGAACTACATAGACCATGATCCTTTGCTCCGTTTCAGTGCAGACGACATGAAGAAATAACTGTTCTAAGCACTTTTACATCTTCATTCTGTGGATTATGACACAAACAATAGCTTTTTAAGGCATTTTATAAGGAAACACCACCATATTCGACTTATTTTTTGTTAGCTTCCTCAAAATATCACAGTCAATATCGTATCATGAAAATATCGTACAGAGAGATTTCGATATCATTATATCTCTAACTACCATTAACACAAGAATTTGATGAACAGTTTTTAGTTTCTTTTGAGGTGTTTGGACGATCTGTGGGCCATGGGGGTTCTCTCTCCATCCGTTTAACAAACTCGCACAGTTGCCATAGCGATTAACAATTAACATAGAATCTTCTGAGTGATTAAAAGTCCTCAAAATGTCTCCAGAAATGGGAGTTTACTTCTCTGTAAATTCATGTACAAAACCCTCACGAAAAGCAGGATTTGTGGTAGAACGAGCGTCTGATAATAATAACTCCTTATATTACTAATGAATGTAAATTAATTTCCACAAGATTTACCTTTTTTTTCATGAGCTCCGCCGATATTTTTGGGCAGATTTTGGTAATTTCCCCCAAATTATGTTATTTATATTTACTACAAACTCGCCCACAGCCTTTTGTTCAGTCATAAACCTTTAAGAGAAGTGGGCGACTCTGGGCTGAAACAACTGGATCCTAACACAGGCGCAACTTTTATAAACCAAAGTGATATTAAGGTGGTGTTTAGGCTGGTGTTAGGCTGGTGTTAGGCTGGTGTTAGGCTGGTGTTAGGCTGGTGTTAGGGTGGTGTTTAGGCTGGTGTTAGGCTGATGTTAGGCTGATGTTAGGGTGGTGTTTAGGCTGATGTTTAGGCTGATGTTAGGCTGGTGTTTAGGCTAATGTTTAGGCTGGTGTTAGGCTGATGTTAGGCTGGTGTTAGGCTGATGTTAGGCTGATGTTAGGGTGGTGTTTAGGCTGATGTTTAGGCTGATGTTAGGCTGGTGTTTAGGCTAATGTTTAGGCTGGTGTTAGGCTGGTGTTAGGCTGATGTTAGGCTGATGTTAGGGTGGTGTTTAGGCTGGTGTTTAGGCTGATGTTAGGCTGGTGTTTAGGCTAATGTTTAGGCTGGTGTTAGGCTGGTGTTAGGCTGATGTTAGGCTGGTGTTAGGCTGATGTTAGGCTGGTGTTAGGCTGATGTTAGGCTGATGTTAGGGTGGTGTTTAGGCTGATGTTTAGGCTGATGTTAGGCTGGTGTTTAGGCTAATGTTTAGGCTGGTGTTAGGCTGGTGTTAGGCTGATGTTAGGCTGATGTTAGGGTGGTGTTTAGGCTGGTGTTTAGGCTGATGTTAGGCTGGTGTTTAGGCTGATGTTTAGGCTGGTGTTAGGCTGGTGTTTAGGCTAATGTTTAGGCTGGTGTTAGGCTGATGTTTAGGCTGATGTTAGGCTGGTGTTTAGGCTAATGTTTAGGCTGGTGTTAGGCTGGTGTTAGGCTGATGTTAGGCTGGTGTTAGGCTGGTGTTTAGGCTGATGTTAGGGTAATGTTAGGCTGATGTTAGGCTGATGTTAGGCTGGTGTTTAGGCTGGTGTTAGGCTGATGTTAGGCTGATGTTAGGGTGGTGTTTAGGCTGGTGTTTAGGCTGATGTTAGGGTAATGTTAGGCTGATGTTAGGCTGATGTTAGGCTAATGTTTAGGCTGGTGTTAGGCTGGTGTTAGGCTGATGTTAGGCTGGTGTTAGGCTGGTGTTTAGGCTGATGTTAGGGTAATGTTAGGCTGATGTTAGGCTGATGTTAGGCTGGTGTTTAGGCTGGTGTTAGGCTGGTGTTAGGCTGATGTTAGGCTGGTGTTAGGCTGGTGTTTTGGCTAATGTTTAGGCTGGTGTTAGGTTGATGTTAGGCTGATGTTAGGCTGGTGTTAGGCTGATGTTAGGTTGATGTTAGGCTGATGTTAGGGTAATGTTAGGCTGATGTTAGGGTGGTGTTTAGGCTGATGTTAGGCTGGTGTTTAGGCTGGTGTTAGGCTGATGTTAGGCTGATGTTAGGGTAATGTTAGGCTGATGTTAGGCTGATGTTAGGCTGGTGTTTAGGCTGGTGTTAGGCTGATGTTAGGCTGATGTTAGGGTGGTGTTTAGGCTGATGTTAGGCTGGTGTTAGGCTGGTGTTAGGCTGGTGTTAGGCTGATGTTAGGCTGGTGTTAGGCTGATGTTAAGATGATTTTAGGGTGACAATAACCTGACGGGGTGATGTTCAGGTGATGTTAGGGTGACTTTAAGCTGGTGTTTAGGCTGATGTTAGGCTGATGTTTAGGCTGATGTTAGGCTGATGTTTAGGCTGATGTTAGGCTGATGTTTAGGCTGATGTTAGGGTGGTGTTTAGGCTGATGTTAGGCTGATGTTTAGGCTGATGTTAGGCTGATGTTTAGGCTGATGTTAGGGTGGTGTTTAGGCTGATGTTAGGCTGATGTTTAGTGTGATGTTAGGCTGGTGTTAGGGTGATGTTAGGCTGGTGTTAGGCTGATGTTAGGCTGATGTTAGGCTGATGTTAGGCTGATGTTTAGGCTGATGTTTAGGCTGATGTTAGGCTGATGTTTAGGCTGATGTTAGGCTGATGTTTAGGCTGATGTTAGGCTGATGTTTAGTGTGATGTTAGGCTGGTGTTAGGGTGATGTTTAGGCTGATGTTAGGCTGATGTTTAGGCTGATGTTAGGCTGATGTTTAGGCTGATGTTAGGCTGATGTTAGGCTGATGTTTAGGCTGATGTTAGGCTGATGTTAGGCTGATGTTTTGGGTAATGTTAGGCTGATGTTTAGGCTGATGTTTAGGGTAATGTTAGGCTGATGTTTAGGCTGATGTTAGGCTGATGTTTTGGGTAATGTTAGGCTGATGTTTAGGCTGATGTTTAGGCTGATGTTAGGCTGATGTTTAGGCTGATGTTAGGGTGCTGTTTTGGGTAATGTTAGGCTGATGTTAGGCTGATGTTAGGCTGATGTTAGGCTGATGTTTAGGCTGATGTTTAGGCTGATGTTTAGGCTGATGTTAGGCTGATGTTAGGCTGATGTTTAGGGTAATGTTAGGCTGATGTTAGGCTGATGTTTTGGGTAATGTTAGGCTGCTGTTAGGGTGCTGTTAGGCTGATGTTTAGGCTGATGTTAGGCTGCTGTTTTGGGTAATGTTAGGCTGCTGTTAGGGTGATGTTAGGCTGCTGTTTTGGGTAATGTTAGGCTGATGTTTAGGCTGATGTTAGGGTGCTGTTTTGGGTAATGTTAGGCTGATGTTAGGCTGATGAAAATCATCTCTTATTTGTTTGGTACAATGCATATTCATGAACATACAATTTGTATGAAATCACATATTGATGTAAATACGCCAGATTTAGCACAAGTGCTAATTTCCATCCGTAGTCCCATATATCCATCCATCTTCTCCCGCTTAATCCGGCTGGGTCGCAGGCACCTGACCCCCCCTATGAACCCCTCTGCAGGTGGTGAACCCACAGGAGGGTGGACAACATGGTCCTTGATGTTAGTTCAGGTGCTGCATGTTTTGGGTTGATGGGGGAAACCGGAGCACCCGGAGGAAACCCATCCAGACACGGGGAGAACATGCAAACTCCACACAGAAAGGCCCGGGCGACCCGGGGATCGAACCCGCAACCTTCTTGCTGTGAGGCCTGAGTGTTGCCACTCAGCCATTTTGAGATTATTTTCCAAGTGTTTACATTTAGATTGGACCAAACGGGTTGGTGAATTACATCTCTTACACTTCCAAAAAGCAGCACTAGAATAAAAATATGAAATCAAATAAATAAAGTTGCAAAACCAAAACTGGAAACTGAATCGCAAAATGTATATTTTAGAAATTAAATTCAAATCTCGTTCTCGTGGACCCAGTCTCGTCTCGTCTTGTGGAAATTGTCTCTCGTCCCAGCCCTATTTTCTAGTTCACACAAAATTCACAATTACTGATTAACGAGCTAATCTTAGATAATAACTACATACACTTACAGTTCAGTATATGAAGCTGGAACTATATTTTGAGGCTCAGTGTTGATTGTGTGAATCATTTCTTTGTAAAAGTGGAGATTTGGATGGTTTTGTTGTAATCCAGTGACATTTGAGCTGTAACAGGGTGAATAAGTGGCTATTTATTGACCACAGTCTGTAAACGGACATCACTTACCTGCTGCATTCCAAACAGGAAGTGAACACGGGGGCACTTCCGGCTCCATTTGACTTTACGTTGAAAAATCGTCTCCCTTCTCTTTGTATTTGCTGCTGTCAGACGCCTTATTTTGGTCGTATAATGTTCGTATTAACACCCGTCTACGTTTTTATTTTGCTATTTTGCCCGTGAATAAATTCCTACTCCTAATATGGACCGCTAGACTTGGTGAGCTTCATTTGACTGGACTGTTATGGTCTAAAAGTGCATTCAGAGTGATTTTGACTTCGTTCATTAGTGATAAACGCACAAAGCCGTTTTAATCCTGTCCTGATTATTTCACTACAGTAATGCAGCTCAGTGTGCAAGTATTTACAGAGACTTTGCAGCTGATGTTATCACTGTTCCCTGTGGGTGTGAAGCTAACCGAACGCACTGCTCTGTCTTTAGCTTTATTTTAACACAATCTGCCCAGAAAGAGCTGACTTGACTGGGACTACACCCCTTTTACCGTTAAAAAAGTTCCTCTCGAACAGTTTTTCAGTTAGTCGCTCTCGCATTTGTGTTCAAATCAAACTCCTGAACAGGACCATGAACGCACTGATCACAGGAAAAAGAAAACGCGCTCTTTAAATCCAGGTTTTAGACAATCTTGAAACTTTTTTGTCTCCAGCTGAACGTTCCACCATTAGAGATATTCAATTAAATTCAAGTTTATTTATATAAGACATTTAAAACAACTTCAGCTTCACAAACAAAGCTGACAAAAAAAAAAATAAAAAAAAAATACAGATATACAGAACACAATGCATGTGAAAAATACAATACATGTAGAACACCCCCACACTGAAGAATAACACATCATACAGGTGCATTTTAAAGTTTTTTTGTCCCAACTTTGCACAACAGGAGAGCATTGTTCCTCTGTCATTTTGAACACAATGACATGTCTCTCGCCTCACTGATTCTGTAAAAATACGTGACGTTTTTCAGTCCTCTGATATTTTTCCTCTTTTTTTCCCTCATTAGCAGCTATATTTGTTTTGATACGAACAGACCATGTGAGTCCCTGATTGGCTAATCCACCTGTCAGTCACGTCCGTTTGAACTCTGAGATTCAGTGACTCCCGTTTTTCGACTCTGCCTCGTCACTTCGGTCGTAAGTGTTCATATTAACCCGCTCTATGATGATCCTGGGGTTTTTATTCCACTCTTTTGTCCGTTAATAAATTCCTTTTCCTAATATGGACCTGACTCCAAATTCGTTCCTGTAACTGCTAGCGTCAATGAGCTTCATTTGACTAAAGCCGAACGCTGTGGGTGACGTCAGACTCCCTCAGAGCACTTCTGCATTGCTTTGGTTACCGGGCTGTGATTTTTCTAATAATCTGGAAATGATTCTTTCTTGAATGATCAGTGATGAGTTTGGGAACGTCCTGGTGAGTTTGGGAACGTCCTGGTGAGTTTGGGAACGTCCTGGTGAGTTTGGGAACGTCCTGGTGAGTTTGGGAACGTCCTGGTGAGTTTGGGAACGTCCTGGTGAGTTTGGGAACGTCCTGGTGAGTTTGGGAACGTCCTGGTGAGTTTGGGAACGTCCTCGTGAGTTTGGGAACGTCCTGGTGAGTTTGGGAACGTCCTGGTGAGTTTGGGAACGTCCTGGTGAGTTTGGGAACGTCCTGGTGAGTTTGGGAACGTCCTGGTGAGTTTGTGAACGTCCTGGTGAGTTTGGGAACGTCCTGGTGAGTTTGGGAACGTCCTGGTGAGTTTGGGAACGTCCTGGTGAGTTTGGGAACGTCCTCGTGAGTTTGGGAACGTCCTCGTGAGTTTGGGAACATCCTGGTGAGTTTGTGAACGTCCTGGTGAGTTTGGGAACGTCCTCGTGAGTTTGGGAACATCCTGGTGAGTTTGGGAACGCCCTGGTGAGTTTGGGAACGTCCTGGTGAGTTTGGGAACGTCCTGGTGAGTTTGGGAACGTCCTCGTGAGTTTGGGAACGTCCTCGTGAGTTTGGGAACGTCCTCGTGAGTTTGGGAACGTCCTGGTGAATGGAGCTAAAGGGTTCCGCCCTCTTCGAATTTGGCTCCACTTCCGGAAGTAAATTTCCTATTAATTTTTCCCATAAACTTTTTGAAAACTTTTTTTGATTTTATGATAATATTAAGAGTTTAGACATTTGAGGCTAAACTCCACGACATGATAAATAATATCCATGACACGGTCGTTTTAAGCCCCAAAAACACATTTAAAACACAAGATTTTGTGAAATGCTTTAATAACTCAGCGGTTTATAACGTTTCAGAAACAGATTTTAAATAAAACTATAGATCCTGTGGTCATTAGTTACTACGTGGCTGATTAACGCTGAGCTTTAAAACTTACAATTTTATTTATTTTGTTCAGAAAGTCTTTAACAAACCAAATGTAGTGACTGTAGAGCTCCGTGTCAGATCTGTGGGAGTGTGGGACTGACGGCACTGGTGAATACAGACAGACAGATGACTTTAGCTCCATGTTCAGCTGGACATGGAGACATAACATGACATAACATTGGCAAAAAATACCAAAAAAGTTTTAAGATGGTCTGAAAACTCAAGATGGATTTAAAGATCACATTTTCAGGAGCCTGTGGTCAGAGCGTCATGGTCCTGTTCACGAGTTTGATTTGTACTAAAAGGTGAAAGCGACTCACTGAAAAACTGTTGGCTAATGCTAATGTTAGCTTGTGACTGTAATGTTACTCAGAGGGACTCGTTTAACAGCACAGATCAGATCACCTGTTGGAGTTCAGATAAATCAGTTCTTTATGATCACACTGTGTTAAAATAAAACTCAGATTCAAGTCGGAACTTGAGTAACAGAGATTCAGACAGAGTAGTGCTTTCAGTTAGCTTCATACCCCCAGGAAATGTTGATGACCTCAGCTGCAAAGTAAATTTTAACCTTTATTTAACCAGGAAAGTCCCACTGAGATCACTAATCTCTTTTAGCGGCTCAACATTCAGAATATTACAGGAAACATTTCGGGCAACAATTTCATAAAACTCTTTAAAACATTTACAAACCTTTGATTTCATTTCCAAACCTTTGAGCAAACCTTTTGGTCCTGAATAAAACAGAAGGAACTTGTTCACTCAGACTGATTCTAGAATTCAAATAAAAAATTGATTTCATGATGTCGATATTAGCGTAGACAGATTTGTGCAGTTGGAATGCCATAATGTTGTTAGTTATGGTTTTGTTTTCCTCAGTAGACATTTACATGCTCATTTACACAGAAAGCCTTTCACCGGAAGTTCTAAAACTACAGCGGGACACTCCTGGCCCTTTTGAAATAGGTCTGTTCTTGTTGTTGATCCTGTTTTATTTTAGGAAAAGAAATTTGTGTTGAGCAGCAGCTCCTGCAGTGGGTGGTTTCCCCAGTGTTGGAAACAGGACAAACAGAATGTGGTGTCTGGGACGTGTGGACCGGCTGAAAAACGGGTGTAAAGGGCAAATGTCTATGGACTTTACATGCAAAAATCAGGTTCAGAAATAGAAATGACAGTAAGTCATGGTAAGATGATCCCTTCTGTCTTGGGAAGAAATAAATGATGACGAGGAGGTGTTGGTGCTACTGCCCCACGTGCACTTTGTGGGGCCCAGATCTCAGAGGGATGAGCCTGGTTCCATCAGGAGGAAAATATACACTTCCTCTGCATATCTCTAAACTCTTAAAGGGGAACTTGGCCCCTTTGAAGTTAAAGTCCTTCGCTAGAGGAGGTGGAATTCTGTCAGACGCCAAAAAACGGCACAGATCAGTGTTTCCTCGGTGGAGATCTCACTGTGGCAGTGAGTCTGTCAAGGCAACAAACTAGTGTAGTGATGGGGGCAAGTTCTGAACTAGTGTAGTGATGGGGGCAAGTTCTGAACTAGTGCAGTGATGGGGGCAAGTTCTGAACTAGTGTAGTGATGGGGGCAAGTTCTGAACTAGTGCAGTGATGGGGGCAAGTTCTGAACTTCCACGTAAAACACCAATTTGCTTCAGACTGAAGAAGCTTAACTCCACTTTAACCCATCTGACAACAGCCACGAGTCTAACAAACCAAACGCTCTGCCTGGTTCACTCATTAGTGTCTGGAAACGTTAGAAAACAACTTTATAAACACCTCACACTTCCCTCTGCTGATTTCCCACTGCACAGGCCAAAGCCCAAAAGACTCGATCGCCGATGTTGTTTCTAATCCCGTTTATTTACCAGCAAATTATTAAAAAAAAAAAAAAAAACGCTAAAAAATGCATTCCCGAACCATTTTCTTTCAACAACTTTCAGTTTCTCTTCTTCTCCATCAGTAGTCGACTCTCATTTGTTGCTTCTGGCAGCTCGAGCCTCTCGCTGGAGTCGACAATCGAGTCTTGGCGTTTTACGTGGAAGTTCAGAACTTGCCCCCATCACTACACTAGTTCAGAACTTGCCCCCATCACTACACTAGTTCAGAACTTGCCCCCATCACTACACTAGTTCAGAACTTGCCCCCATCACTACACTAGTTCAGAACTTGCCCCCATCACTACACTAGTTTGTTGCCTTGACAGACTCGCTGCCACAGTGAGATCTTCGACGTGGCAACACTGATCTGTGCCGTTTTTTGGCGTCTGACAGAATTCCACCTCCTCTAGGCCGGAGTTCCACTTTAAGTTGGACCTCAGACACTGGGTCCAACTCTGTGTCAGCCCCAAAACCCAACAGTGACACTTCCATCTCTCACAGACATGGCCTCTACTGTTTTAATCTGGTACTGCCTCCTCAGGTCCAAACTTTAGTCAGGGGCCCTTCAACTTTTGTCCAGAGCACAGGAAGCTGAAGGACTCACATCACCAGTTTCCACCGTCGCTCTAATGTAGTAAAGGAAGACCATATTAATCCACCGCAGCTTACCTTAAAGCCGCACTGTGTCACTTTTCTGCTGCCGAGTCTGCCTCATGCTTGTCTCCACAGAGATGTTCTTACTTTACTGTGAAGTGACCACAGGATAAAATAAAAATAACTAATAAACACACCTGCAATTGAATAAAGAATAAACGCAAACGTTCGATATTGCGCAAAACCGGTTGTAATGTTTCCTCGTCACAGACAGACCTGGAGTTGTGTTTTGTCTCTTTCACACACGTTTGAGTAACGCTTTATTAGTCTCCAAATGCTCTGTTCTGCCTTGTGATGTCACGAAGTGGTAGTTTTCGAGTGAACAGCTCCGTTTACCTTGAGTTCAGTCGAGATCGGCGACTCCAGGACTGAAAAAAATGATCGAAATGATTCTAGTGAAGATGTGTGGAGTTTAAAAACACAGCGGAGCACTTCCTGTATCGCCACATGATGACGTCACAAAGTGGAACAAAGTGTTCTCCTCGTGCTAAATGCGCAGGTCTGCGAGTTAAAAATGTGTGAGTGAAACAAAACCCAGCTCCAGGTCTGTGTTTGTGATGAGGAATCGACGTCAGAACAAAATGGTGACGTGACCCTGGAGACGAGCGGGTGTTGGACCCTTCACACCACAGCAGGGCCACAGATAACACACTGTGACTCTGAGTGCAGCGTGCGGACTGAACACACACACACACACACACACACTGTCAACACGGCCTACTTTGTTTACTTATACAAATGAGCCGTGTTCTGTGTGGTTCTGTAGGCTCCTCCACCAGACCTGCAGAACCTGAGGACCACGAGCTCAGACTGCACATGACCACAGGAACTTTAGAATAGGTGAGACCCGATACAGCAACAACACACACACAGACACAGACACACACACACACACACACACACACACACATGCTCAGACACATGCACGTTTAGACTTAGACAAACTTTACCTGATCCACAATTGGAATTATTTGGACTTGTGTTTGATTATTTGACTTACTGAACTAAACACTAAGACTTGAGTGAGTCTTTTTCATGCATTTGTGTGTGTGTGTGTGTGCGCGTGTGTGCGTGTGAGCGTGCAGCATACATGAGCATACATGTACAGGTTAGGTGAGTTTATTTACCATTTGTGGTTAAAACCGCATCGTAAAAATCTGCAAAACGTTCAAAATGCCCCACAGCACAGGTCTGATAGTGTTCTTTGTGTATGTGTGTGTATAGTATTCATGCACAGGTTTGGTTAGTTTATCATTTGTAGTTAAAAACCCGCTAAACCCCCCAGCACAGGTCTGATAGTGAGTGTGTGTGTGTGTGTGTGTATTGTATTCATGCACAGGTTTGGTTGGTTTATTTACCATTTGTAGTTAAAAACATATTGTAAAAATGTGCGAAACCCTCAGAGTGCCCCCAGCACAGATCTGATAGTGTTTTTCCTATGTGTCTGTACAGTATGATTGAACAGGTTTGGTTGGTTTATTAATCATTTGTAGTTAAAAACCACTCAAAGTGCCCCCAGCACAGGTCTGATAGTGTTTTTCGTATGTGTGTGTATAGTATTCATGCACAGGTTTGGTTATTTTATCATTTGTAGTTAAAAGCGTATTGTAAAAAAGTGCAAAACCCTCAAAGTGCACCACAGCACACAGGTCTAATAGTGTTTGTGGTGTGTGTGTATAGCATGTATGGTTTGGTTATTTTATCATTTGTAGTTAAAAACACCCCAGCACAGGTTTAATAATAGTGAGTGTTTTTGTGTGTATAGTATTCGTGCACAGGTTTGATTGGTTTATTTACCATTTGTAGTTAAAACATATTGTAAAAATGGCCAAACCACTCAAAGTGCACCACACCACTGGTTTAACAGTGTTTTTCTTGTGTGTATGTATAGTATTCATGCACAGGTCTGGTTATTTTATCATTTGTAGTTAAAACATGCTAAGTCCCCCTCCAGCACAGGTCTGACCGTGTTGTTTGTGTATGTGTAGTATTTATCATTTGTAGTTAAAAACCCTCAGAGTCCCCCATAGCGCAGGTCTCGTAGTGTTTGTGGTGCTCAGGACATGTCGGGTTCAGGTAAAGCCTGAGCAGCCTGGCCTCCATAGCGCCTCCGTTTCCTCCGTTTCCTCTTCGGCTCATCATATGGCCGAGCCTGCGTGTTTTTATCTCTCTGGCACCGCCAAGTGCTGAGACAGAGAAGGGTCTGTGGAGTGGAGAGCCCCGCTCGTTTGCTGACAGCACCCTGCAGTAGCAGCATGGTAATTCTGCTCTATCTTTCTTCTGCATCATGTTTACCTAGCAACAAGCATCATCCGCAACTGGCGATCCCATTGGTCATTTGAAAACGCACCGGGGACCAATGGCAGGGCTGTTACTATGGTGCGGCGTGTAGTTGCCGGGTGGAATTTTGCTGCAAGGCACGTGAGAGTCCGGGTTTGCTTCCCTCACTCCGGCTTTGTAATCTCCATTGTCTGGTGTTAGCACAGCTCCCCGCGCTCTACAGCAGCATATGGATGTGTTTACATGAATATGCTCTCATGTGTTCATCCAGCTCCAAATGTGACAAACAGCAGCTGCAGCTCAACGAAAAACCGACTAAACGTGTTCCGATCAATCTGATTAGTCTGAAACACGCGCTCAGAAAACCTCAAATGTCATTTTAGGATTTTATGAACACGTTTTGTATCGAAATGAATGAATGTTCTATTTTTGGTGCACTGATTAAACTCTGTAACATCTGAAGTCCGTGCGCGCTGTGGCCGCTGGTCCCGTGTGTGGGTGTGTGTGTGTGTGTGTGTGTGTGTGTGTGTGTGTGTGTGTGTGTGTGTTGCAGTAGATTTCGGACGTGGCTGACCCCTATTCTGTGCAGGGTTGTATTACCAGGGACTACTTTTAACTAAAGGAGCTGTCAGAGGAGCGCACTTTTGACGCGTTCGGCTGTTCCCAGGCAGCATTGTGCCTGATTTAGCTGGTATGCTTGGATAGCAACAGCAACAACTTTTAGCCTTGAAAGGTTTGTGAGGGGAAGTGGCACATCTGAGCTGTGAGCATGTGGACCCCCCTCCTGTGCGTGTCTCCACCCCCAGCCTGTCTGCCTGCCTCCCCCCGCACTCTTTTTTACCTGACATCTTCAAACTATTTCCGCGTCATTCCTCCTCGCTCTGTTGGAGGAGACGCTGGGAAACTAAGCCCACGGCCCCTCCCACCGACCCACTCGCGAGCCAATCCCGGCCCAGAGCAGGGCTTTATGCGGCCAATGGCGTGGCGGCTGCCGTGGCGTCGGGTAGCAACAGAGAGGTGCATGCTGACGGACTCGGGCACTTTTCTCCACGAACACAAGTTTGAGTCTGATCTGAAGACTCACGCCAACTGCAGCTGCGTCATATTCAGCCTCATTTACTGCGAGCGCCCAACACACAAAGCCACAGCCTCAAATGGACTCGGCTCTGTTTTCTGCTTTTAATAATGTGACACCGAGCACCAGAACAGATCAGGACTCACCATAAGGCACCAGGACGCACCAGAACAGATCAGGACACACTAGAACACACCAGAAGACACCAGGACACACTAAAACACACCAGAAGACACCAGGACACACTAGAACACACCAGAAGACACTAAAACACACCAGAAGACACCAGAAGACACTAAAACACACCAGGACTCACCAGGACACACTAGAACAGACCAGGACGCACCAGAATACACCAGAACAGATCAGGACACATTAAAACACACCAGGACACACCATAAGGCACCATTACGCACTAAACACACCATAACGCACCAGAACACACCATAAGGCACCAGGACAAACCAGAATGCACCATTACACACCAGGACACACCATAAGGCACCATTACGCACTAAACACACCATAACGCACCAGAACACACCATAAGGCACCAGGACAAACCAGAATGCACCATTACGCACCAGGAGACACTAGGAGACACCAGAAGACACCAGGACACATCAGAACACACCAGGACACACCATAAGACACACCAGACCCCACCAGGACACACTAAAACACACCAAGAGACACTAGGACACACCATATCACACCATATCACACCATATCACACCATATGACACCGGGACTGTGTGTGTGGGTTCTGGGCCTGTTGTTCCCCTCATGTTTGTAATGAGAGACATAAAGAGGAGCTCAGAGAAAGTGAGCATATGTATGGCTCATCTAAAGTTCCAGTATATATATCCCGCTGTTACTATAAATGGCCAGGACCGGAGAGGTCTGCGTGGAGCGCGGCAGCTGCGCGCGCAGGGGTGTGACACGGAGCTGCGTGGGGTTAATTCTAAAGTCACTGCTGTTGTGAGGAGCCGGAGCGCGGGCTGTGTTTCCACGCGTGTAAAAAGTCCTAAAGGTGATTAAAGGTGTGTTTACCCCGCGTGCCGTGTGTGTGTCCGCGGCGCGCGCAGCCCCGTGACGCGCGCGCCCCCCCCGCACGCGGACTTGGTACGGTCCTCTGGGTGGGGAGCCGTTTGGGAGCCGTTTGGGAGCGCGGCGGCGATTTCGTTTAGAGACGAGTCCGAAAAAGGGAACGCAAGAAAAACATGATTTCGTCACGTCACTGGAGAAAGTTTGATCCCGAGTGGAAAGGCGAATATTTGGATTAAGTTGTGAGTCAGAAACGCGGAGATTCCTGCTTCTGGAGCGGAAGGAGAGGGACGGCAGCTCGGACACAGCCGGCGTCTCCCGTCAAGCTCAGGAACGAGTCCGGATTGTTGAGTGTTTCCTCCCCGAGGGTCGGAATACGCGCCCCGCTTCGCCCCGGGGCTGTTTTCTCCGGGACTAGTTTAAAGAGGACCCCACGGTGAGTTCTGCGTGACGATCCGAGCGCAGCGACTCCGGAGGATGCAGTTTGGAGCGAGCGGAGGAGTTCTCTGTCCCTGCGCTTAGAAGCTTTGGATTTACGCGCTGTTTTGTTGTGGAACAGAAACACGGAGCTGCCCCACTGTGGATCTATCTGAAGGAATACTGCGTGAAACTCCTGCGTGACGCGGAGCACCGGGACAGTCCGCTCAGCTCGTGTGGAAATTCTCTTTTTTAACAATGTGGGAGTGCGCTTTTACCCGAGCTGTTTGGAGGAAGAAGAGAAATTAATTAAAATAGACTAGAGCTAAGCATGAATCAGTGCGTGTAGTAACTGAAGCCGTAGCCCAGCTGTACTGCGGCCAGTGCAGTGTTCCCCACGAAGTATCAGTAATTGAACTATTTTTAGTGAGAGGCATGGGGTAAAGGCAGGCAGATGGAACCCTATCTCCCGTTTACTTCCTCTGTTCTGCCCCTTCCATCACTCCTGGCTCTGCCCAATAGGACTTATGCAGGCTGAGGCTGGCTCCCCCTCACCTCCGGGAGGGTCGTGGAAACCATGATTACCCAACAGTCTTAGAGAGCAACATAAGCTATTTGAGGAACTTGAAATGTTTGAAGTTGTTTTGAAGTTATTTTAAGATTCTAAAACCATTATAAAAAATGTGACTCCAAAGTAGTTTGCTTAGATCAGTTTGAGGAGCCGCTTTACACTACCTAGAACACACCAGCAGTGAGGTGAGCACACGACCTCAGCAGCAGAAGGAGGCATCAGAGATGAGAGAGATGCCCGGGTTGTACCAAATGTTCTTTTACCCCCCACACCCACAGAGAGCCCCCGTATTTATGTAGTATGACAGATGTGTATATGTATGTAGTGCGCTACAGAGTTTACATCCTTTATATTTTTACATCAGAGACTCCAGCTGCCTGTTCACCAGCCTTTGCCTTAGAAACCACAGTATCGACAAGCTACGAGCCGGAGTAGATGGTGCCTTCGCTAAATAAGTTGAGTTGGATGTACATTTTTGAACTCTGGGAAGAAACAGCTGATGAGGGTTACGTAACACTCTCAGAGCTTTGAGCACAGGACTTTTGTGTTTCCCAACTGGATTGATCAGTTGTCCAGCGTTTCCATGGTGATCACATCATCTGTGGAAGACAAGACTGTGCCCCCCTGCAGGATGGTCCAGCCGGACCCTTGGATGACCTCTGGCCTTCTCCGGAAGAACAAGAGTTAGTACGACACTCACACTGACGCACCGTCCCACCTGTGGACCATCCCCACGTCACTAAGTTTAACTCAGGGCCAGGACCCCAGACCCCACTGCCACCTTTAACTGCTCCCTGTGATTACGTGACCTACTTTTGCTGACATACCTCCCTATAAATAGATTATTATAATACACAGCTTCTAAATTTAAAACTTTATCTCGAAATCACGTCGTAGCCCTCAGTGACCCACAGCACGGCTTATGAAGCCGCTGCTCTGTTCTGGGCTCCTCCTGGAGGGTCCGGTCAGATATAAATGCAATACCAAATCACTGATTGAGCCTCGTCCTCCAGAGAAAGTTCAGTTTGTGTGTTTCCAGGTCCTGTAGTTTTATTATATCATTTCTAATGTTACATGGGCTCATTTCATATCCAAACCCCACATGAGGAGTTCTGTGGATCAGCAGGCTCTATGCTCGGTTTCCTTCACATCTGCAGCACTCGTGTTCTTTTACTGTTTACTCCAGAAAGAGTCATTTGTGTGTGGGCCAATCAGAGGTTAGAGCTGTGAGCCTGAGCTCCCGCTGCAGCTCTTAGGCTTCGTTTAGGTGTTCAGAGGTGTTCAGATGTAGACTGTCAAAAGTACAGGACCTTGTTACGCGGTAGTAAACTTTTCTGTGTTTTTGGACGATGGTGGAATGAGGGACGAGGCGACTGGAGTTTCTGTAGTTTTTTTCTGTAGTTAACAGTTAATAATAGTAAATCATAGCGAAGGCCAAACCACGCGGAGCTTCAAATCGTTCTGGATGCATTTGCGGCCGAAATTAGGTCAGTGCGACTAAACATGAAAACAAACCTAGAGCGCACGATGCCAGAAAATAATTTCCGCTGAGACGAGACTCATTTAAAGTGAGAGGACACGGGCAGAGTCAAGCCTGACCCTGACCCCTGACCCTCCACCTGAAAACCAGAGTCCTCACGACCTTTGACCCACATCATGTGCCACCAAATCTATTAGCACTAACAATGCTACATGTGTTATGCTAACACAGTTCACCTGATTCCGTCATCAGTCGGGTTGTGTTGTTTTGTGTGGAGCTGCTGGTTTTCTACGGGCACTGTAAATGTGTTTTACAGCCTCCAGAGAGTCAGTGCAGTGACATGTTTATCACATAAACCAAATAAACCAACTTAATTTCATATTTTAGCTTAAAAATGTAGGCGGAAAAGTGGGCGAGGCCGAATAAGGTCATAAGCTCACAGCTCTGTGTCGCTAAAATGTGAGCAGCTCCATAAAACTATTAAATAATAAAGGGACAGACAGGACTCGGCTTCATTTAGCGCCACAGTTTTCCAATCTGGAAGTCGGTGGACGTGTTTCTTTTGTCGTTTTAGATCAATAATGTGATTTAAAAGTCCAAAATACACCCGAGAGATTAGAACGACAGATCCCAGTGACATCTGTGTATCTGGACTCCCAACAGGTGATCTGATCTGTGCTGTTAAACAAATCCCTCCTAAATAACTTTACAGTCACAGGTTAGCGTTGGCGTTAGCATTTGCCAACAGTTTTTTCCATTAATCGCGCTCACCTTTTAGTGTAAAATCAAACTGAATGAAAACGCGCTCTTTAAATCACTTTTATCTTGAGTTTTTTTTAGACTTTCTTGAATGTTTTTTTGTCGGCATGTGCCACCGTGTGCGTCGTGTCACCGTGGTAACTGCTGGACATTCCGGCGATAGATGGAGATGCACGTAGAGCACCCCCAGCTCGATGTCACGGCGAAGTGTGTTGGCCACCGCTGTCAGATGCTGTTTCTGTCCAATCCGGAGCGACGAGGAGGAGGGGGAAAAGGCGCTGGGTGAACGGCATGGAAACAGCAGCCCGCGACTATCCCAGACGAGCGACAAAACCAGTTCCATTAAAATAGGCTACGAGGAGAAATAAAATATGCAGAAAAATATAAATAAAATAATAGTAAAAATATAAACACTGTAGAATCCCATTAACTTTCTGAATAAGTGAAAATAAGGCGGTTTGAATGGACGCTTTTTTTAATGTCTCCGTTTATATTTCAGAGTTTTTGTCAAGTCTCAGCTAAAATGTGAACTTTGAACAGAATCCTTAAAGCTGCACTCCGTAACATTTTGGTTGGGGGTTTGTTTGTCACCTTCTCGTTTCTATGTCATTGCTCTGCCTGGAATGTTCCACAGTGTAAAGTTAAGTGGTTTTACAGCTCCAAAACACCTTGGAAAAACAGGCGTTCTGACTGTGAGCGGGGTCGCCTCTCCACAGATCTGAGCTGTAACTTAGTCTGGTTTGGTTTCCAAGGAGATGGAAATGTTTAATGCCGTTCTGTGGAACATTGCAGACAAAGCGATAACATCTCCATGGAGAAAAACTTTTGACGGAGAAAAGTTAAAAGAAAAGTTTAATTCTGTCACTGGACCAAAGCTCGTCCAAGCTGCTGCTGCAATTCTGGTCTGACGCCTGAAGGGGGCGCTAACTCCACTGAAACACCACTGAAACTAACACACAGACAGAAACTGTAAACAAGTGTTAGTTTCTGCCTAGTTTCAGTGTTTTCAGTGTAGTTTCAATGTAATTTCACTGTTAGTTTCAGTGTAGTTTTAATGTTAGTTTCAGTGTAATTTCAGTGTTAGTTTCAGTGTAGTGTTAATGTTAGTTTCAGTGTAATTTCAGTTAGTTTCAGTGTAATTTCAGTGTTTGTTTCAGTGTATTTTCAGTGTAGCATTACTCAGTGGTAAAAGAAAATTTAAATTCTGTCAACAAGTGGTATTTCAGTGATAGTTTTAGTGTAGTTTCACTCTTAGTTTCAGTCTAATTTCAGTGTAGTTTCAGTGTTAGTTTCAGTCTAGTTTCAATGTAGTTTCTGTGTTATTTTCAGAGTAGTTTCAGTGTAGTTTCTGTGTTAGTTTCAGAGTAGTTTCAGAGTAGGTTCAGAGTAGTTTCTGTGTTAGTTTCAGTGTAGTTTCTGTGTTAGTTTCAAAGTCGTTTCAGAGTAGTTTCAGTGTAGTTTCTGTGTTAGTTTCAAAGTCGTTTCAGAGTAGGTTCAGTGTAGTTTCTGTGTTAGTTTCAGAGTAGTTTCAGAGTAGGTTCAGTGTAGTTTCTGTGTTAGTTTCAGAGTAGTTTCAGAGTAGGTTCAGTGTAGTTTCTGTGTTAGTTTCAGTGTAGTTTCTGTGTTAGTTTCAAAGTCGTTTCAGTGTAGTCAGCTCCCCCTTCAGGCAGATATAAGGCAGCGTTCACCAGCGTTTGTCCAGAACTCAAACTTTTGCCCAGTTACAGAATTAAAACCTTCTTTTGCTGTGGAGGAACGATGCTGAATTAGAAAACGCTGTTGTAGAAATAATTACAGAAGCGCGAGAGTGAAAAGAGACGCTGGGGTTCAGTTCAGGTCTCGTGGTGCGAATAACGTGAAAGTTTGAGCTGGACCTGATGACATCGGGCAGTCAGAACTCCAGAAACTCCAATAAGCACCGAGCTGGAGGTGTGTTTTTCTCTGCTCAGATGATAGTGCTGTAGTGTGAGCTCAATACATCTGTGACTGTCATATTTCCACCTAGAAGCTTCAGAAAACTGCCATAAATAATTAGCCTTAGACTTGGACGGCTAAAGGAAATAATGCAATGCTTAAAAAAATAGCTTCATTCATTTTTCCATGTGGTAATAATGTTTGTATCACAGTTACATGTTTGGAGTGAACCTGAAGTGTGTCTGTGCGTTTGCAGAAAAAGAAACTAAAGAAATTGTGACTCAACGACGTCATTTCATTTTATATAAGTGCAGTAACAAAGGAACTATCGTCACTGAACGTGGGCCAGAGCCTTAACCTGCACCTAGAGCACTCAGAACCTCCAGAACTCCCCAGAGGCTGCACGGGCTGCACTAGCACTGGCTCGTTCAGATCAGACAGAGACATTTTAGGTTTAAACACACTAGATTTGAGTTTTGAACCGGCGAGTCACGTGAGGCTCGTTCTGACTGGAGAATCGTCTTGTGCCAAAACAACAACTCAGCCAAACGTTCGTGAATAAATCAGCATCACATTGTTCATCTCGTATCGTTAGACGAACTCTGAGCTGCATCGTGGAGCTTCGATACGTCTTGTTTTCTTTGTCTTGGTGCAGCTCTGGACTCATTCTCTTAGTTCAGTTTGAGATTCTGCAGAGTTTTGTGTGTTCTCTTTACATCATGATGTGCAGAACGCAAAAGGAACGAGCTGAAGGCTTCACACGAGCCTCTCCTTTGTCCAAACTGCACAGACTCTGTTGTTCCTTTGGCCTGACGGGTCTTTATCGTGCACACGTGAACCGATAAAACTGAATCAAAACAAACATTTGAACAGTTCTAAATGTTATAAGTCACTCCATTTCTCTTGCAACTGGTAAAATATGGAGATGTTTTTGGGTTTGTGCCAACATTGGCCAGTAATCTGAACTATTACACGATTATAGACCAGAGTGGGAACCGATATCAACTGAACCGATATATCCGATGCCACAAACTCTTCACTATCGGCGTCGGTATCTGTGCGTCGCTTCTACAGCCGCTCTTGCTGACCTGAACATTCTGTCCTGTTCACTGTAAAAGCACAAAATAAAACATTAATCTTGACGTTTGCGGCGGCACATGGAGGTTTATATGGTTATTACATAAGTACAAACGCTCAAACCTCCAGCTCTGATCTCATGTTTGTGGAGCTAATCTTTTATTGTCAAACTGTTGTGTCGTAACATTTAGATTTTAGACTAATATGCTGCCAAATGTACACATAACGGAGCTACAGGTGGTAATGTTTTGTGCTGAGGCTCTGGGGTTACTCAGGTGTGATGTTTGGAGGCTAACGCTAGGCTAACGCTAACTCTCCCATTGAAAAAGCATCAGAGCTAAAGTTTGGAGCGTCTCAGGTGCGTTCTGTTCACAAACACTTGAAGAGACGATTCAGAAGAAGTCATGTTTTGGAGAGCTAGCTGCTAATGACGGACTGAATGTGTTTTGCTTTTATTGTTCTTATTCCTACATGAAAACTATAGAAAAGCTTTGTCATTGTCCTTATGTTCAACTTCTGAACGACTCAAACGCATTTTTTTCATGCCTGATGCTGGATTGTTTATATCTGACGATATTTTTGCGCCGATATGTTGGACCGATGTAGGGAATATTTCTCAGATTAACTCATCCTCCGCCTTCTGCTCCAAACTGTAGTTCAGTGTCACATTTTTGCAGCCGTGTCCAGACAAAGCTTCGTACAGAGATTTGTCCTGCATATTCATGCGGCTTAAATATCGACGTCTGCTGGAGATTTATGGCTGATAAACAATACTCTAAAAGGGCAAATATCGGCCGACGATATATCAGTGTCTGTGTGTGAGGATGTGATGAGGGTTGAGGGAGGTTTCTGCATTCAGACGTGTGTAAATGCTGCTGCTGGAGCTGCTTTGTGCTTCATTGTTTCAGTCCGACACACTTAGGCCAGTCAGGTTTGTGGAGATGCGAGCCGCTCTCAGTAAGGACACTGTGTTCTATGTTCTGTCCTGTGAGTTTAGGTCACGTTCTAACGCTCAAGCCTGGAGTCGTGTTCTGTTTCATTCACGTGTTTGTGTTTACATCTCCAAACGCTCTGTTCCACCTCGTGATGTCATGAAGTGGTAGTTTCCAGGTTAACAGCTCCTTTTTTCCTTTAGTTCAGTCGAGATCGTCACCTCCAGGACTGAAATGATCCAGATTATTCTATTGAAAGTGTGTGGAGAGTTTTTGTTTGAGAGAAGAACTCTAAATCTGCAGGTTTGTGTGTGAAACATGTGACTGAAACAAAACACAACTGCAGGTCTGTGTTTGTGTGAGACGAGGAAACGACTTCAGCACAGATCACAAAACAGTGCGATCTGGGCCCTGTGACGTCACGTCCGGGTCAGTCGGCTGAAAACAAAGGACATGTGACTGTTTCCTCTTTTAAACAGCAGCACGTCTCACGTTAAAGACACACTGCAGCTGTTTAGCACAATTACAGGCTCAGATCTACCGTTATAACTGTGGCAGAAAGTGTACGAGGGAAGCTAGGCTAGGCTAAGCTAGCGGCTAATGCTAATCCTGCGTTCTTTTAGATTATTACTACATTTAATACACTTCTGATCGATAACTGCCTCTTGTTTGACAAATAAGAACCAAAACCAAACCTGTGAAGTTTCTGGTTTGGATCCAGACGTGAAATCACCACTCGACAGGGCAACATGCATGTCTATGGCAAAATGTTCAGCGGTTACCGTGGCGACGCAAAGCACACGTTGGCACATTAGCGAACGCAGCCTGATATGTTTTAATATTGTCTGAAAACTGTGATCCGCCCGAGCGTCCACAGTCCTGTTTAGGAGTTTGATTTTCAACAGAAAACATAAGAGTGGCTAATCACAAAACCAGTGCTAATGCTAGTGCTAATGCTAATGCTAGTGCTAGCTTGTGACTGTAACGCTGTTTGAGAGGGACTGTGTTTAACTGTACGAATAAGCTCACCTGTCTCAGTTCAGCTCAGTCAGTGTGTTTATAACGAAGCCCAGATAAACTCTAACCTGAGTAACGGAGCTTCAGACAGAGCAGTGCCTCCAGTTAGAATGAATCAATTTATTTTAACTTTATTTTTTAACATATAAAGGCACAGCATGTAGTCTCCACACACTCTGAATATTGACATTTAACAGAGAAGCAAACAAAATAAAGAGAACAAAACTGTTAAAAAGGAAGAAGTTTATTTAGAAAGTTTATTTTAATCCGACTTCTACAATTTACAACACTTCACCTGCAGGAGATTCAGTAAACTACATTATAGCGTCTTTAGACATTTGACTTTAGATTAATTTGATGGACAAAACAAAAAAGAACACAAACACATTAGAAATACACACAGCTTTATAAAATATTATCAATCACATTTAAAAAAAATCATAAATATCTGCTTTCCTGCTGGGACATCTCTGAAAATCTGCCTTTGTAAATAAAAAAAAGATTAATATTTGCACATTTTTTTATACTTTTCTCCAGGTCCGTTCGATTCCACTCATTTGTCACTAGTTTGACCCTCAGATGGCCTCAGTTAAACCGTCTCAGTCAGTTATTTATTTAGATTTGCTGAAACAAAAACCAGCACATAGTTCAGCGTCTTTTTTAAAATCGCTTTTTTGACTCCTTTTTTGCAACGTATGCAACATTTTCTTTGTGCCGTTTTGTCTCTGCTCTCTCTAATATTTAGTAATAACTGTTTGCGATGTAACAAGAACCAAAATATTGTCATATAATCGTCAAAAGTTTCAATAATTATATTGAATTACGAGTCTCTCTGCTTGTATTTTTTGTTTTGGTGCAGTGTCAATTGAAAAAAGCCGAGGGAACTACATAGACCATGATCCTTTGCTCCATTTCAGCGCAGAAATTATGGTACTAAGCACTTTTTAAATCTTAATTCTTTGGGTTTTGACAGATTTTTTTTTACTTGCCAAAGAGTTTATCGTGTCATTACAGTTTGATATCTGTACAAATGTGATTTAAGGCGGTTCACAACGTCTTAAATAAAAGCGTGTAATAAAAACGAAAACGTAAAGAGGTTTCCCCATTTGAAAGTCTTATTTTTGAGTTATTGTGTGGGTTTGGGGTGAAGTAGTGATGCAGCGTTCGTTAGGACTCGGCGTTATTAAAAGGTTGTCAATAGGAAACATCACTCGATACAGAGGCCACGATACAGTGCACTTTCTATTCAGTACGATTCGATACGATATAATTAAAATCTATTCGATACTGTTCATTAAAAAACAAATACTGTATTGTTGCCGTGATTCTGATATAAAAAAAAATACTTAAAAGAGTGAAAACTTCAACTGTGTCACATGAACAAGTTTCTCATAATAATTTAATAAAATAAACCAAAAACATACTCGATACTGATGTATCGATACAGCAGCCCACAGTATCGATACTGTATCATCGATTTAAGCAATACGATATATCGATATGTCAATATTTTTGCACAGTGCTTCATCCTCTGAGCTGAAGGTCGGCGGTTCCAGTCCCGCTTTTGACGTAAATCTCGTTTGTCGAGCAGCTGCTTCCACTGACCCACAGGTCGGTGATTCCAGCTCCCACAGATGAATGCTGCTGCTGTGTCCTTGGGCAAGACACTTGACCCACTTTGCCCCCAGTGTGAGCTAGGACTGGGCCGTATCTAAATGTTGATCCCGTTAAACCGTCTCACATTTTCCCGGGTTTACGGTTTTACTGTGACTAATTCAGAATTATTCTGTAGCTGCTCCTAAACCTTCAGAAACAGAGTCGCAGCTTTAGATTTGAAGATGAGGCACAAGTTCTGATCAAACCAAACTTTGCAGCTCGTTCGATCGAATCAGCATCAGCTCACGAGCTGTTTTTATCAGTGCTTATACTGCATGCAAATGAGCTGTATGCAAATGAGCTGTATGCAAATGAGCCAGAAGTTTGGTTTGTGTAAAACATAAACAAATGTTTAAAGCTGCATTAAACACATTATTCCTCAGAGTCTAGACTGAGGAGGAAATGTAGAGCGGTGCAGAGGACCAATCACAGCCCTTATGTCTGCGGCAGAGGACCAATCACAGCCCTTATGTCTGCGGCGTTTTGAGGCGTCGTTAGAAAGTTCGGGAGGTGCAGGTCGGACGCTGTGTGTAGGAGCCGCACGTCCACACAAACACGTTTGGATCAGAACCAGAAATTGTTCTTTACCGTCTCCTCCGTGAAAGTCTGACTTCGCCCTCGGGAACTTTCTCCTCTTCAGCCTCGTCCCCTCTCAACTCTCGGCTTCAGTAAAACGTCTCCATCACAAACTTTTGGGCTCCACATCCACACGAAGCGTCAGTCAGGTTTTTTTCTTCTTCCTTGCGGCATGTGGACTTCTAATTCTAAACAAATTGTAAAACTTCTACCTGGATCTTGTTTTCTAGATTTATTCTCCTTTTACTCGTTCTGAGACGCTTCATTCTCGTCTAGAGGTCGTTTATTTGAAGAGAACTTGTCCAGTAAAGTGATCTTGCTGCATGGACAGATAATTTCTCTACTTTGAAGTCATTTTCTGATAGATTTAAGTGTTTAGATCTCATATTTTGGCCGAGTTGTGAGTGGTTCTTGTTGTAAAGCGCTTTGAGTCGTGGTCGTTGCCCATCGTGTTCTTGTGATTCTCCTGTTTGCGTTTGTGCGCTTGTGACCAGGTTCAGTTTGAGGTTTTCCTGAGTTTCTTCTGTATTTGTGCAGTTGTACAAACAGCAGCCGGAGTTACAGGCGCAGCGGTGATGAGACGAGTGTAACGTTTGTGTCCATCAGGTCACGATAATCACCACAGCAACTTATGAAAACTGGAACTATAGATTTGGGCTCAGTGTTTGTGGTGGGAACAGTTTATTTTACTTTGGGGGAAGTTTTGTCTGTATGATCAGGTTTGAGCTGTTAAAACTTGTGCCTCATTACAGACCAAACTAAAGCACCAAAGCTTCATTCTGCTGTTTGTTTATTGTGTTTTTGTAGATGTAGAGGAGTTTCTGTGGTTTAAATCTGCTCTGGGGGTTTCATGTCGGTGACAGATTAGTTTCATTATCGTTTATCGTCAGTATTTACTTCATATATCGAGCTTCAACACGTGTGATTGTGCCCGGCCCAGAGTCCCTCACAGGAGTTTTCTGTTCTGTGTTTTATGGACGTGTTTTAAGTGTCTTTGGCCTCATGTTCTGACCACACGTCTCTGAAGGACGTGCTCCATCAGGATGTGTTCCATTAGGCTGCTGTTTCTGACCATAAAAGCTCCACTTTGTGTTCTGATAATGAAGCTTTAGCTGTTCGAGTTGTACTAAAGCAGGAAGTGCCCAGGGGCCCTTGTGCACAAAGCAGAGAGAGCCTCTGGTGCCCACTTGTGCCCGCTGCTGGCGAGAGGAGCCCGCTGGTGCCCTCCAGTGCCCGCCGGGTGCAGGAGGAGCCCTCTGGAGCCCGGCGGGTGCAGGAGGAGCCCTCTGGAGCCCGGCGGGTGCAGGAGGAGCCCTCTGGAGCCCGGCGGGTGCAGGAGGAGCCTTCTGGAGCCCGGCGGGTGCAGGAGGAGCCCTCTGGAGCCCGGCGGGTGCAGCAGGAGCCCGGCGGGTGCAGCAGGAGCCCGGCGGGTGCAGGGGTTGCTAGGGAAGACTTAGTGTTGGGCTGCGATTGGAGCTTGTAGCTGAGCAGGAGCGCAGAGAGGAGACGAGCTGCTGTGGCCGTGCTGAGGCAGCACTGCGGTTATTTATAGACTCTGGCCAGACAACCCTTAGATACCAGCAGCCAATCAGCTCCCAGAGAGGAAGGAGGGGCAGCCAATCACAGCGCAGGAAACATTATGCCAGAGTCAGGAAGTGCTGAGAGTCTTAAAGGGACGGTGCCCATGTACGTCTCACCGAACTGTAACAGAGAGACTCCTCTGTCTTCCTCTGTCCCTCTGTCCTCCTCTGTCCCTCTGTCCTCCTCTGTCCTCCTCTGTCCTCCTCTGTCCCTCTGTCCTCCTCTGTCCCTCTGTCTTCCTCTGTCCTCCTCTGTCCTCCTCTGTCCTCCTCTGTCCCTCTGTCCTCCTGTCCCTCTGTCCCTCTGTCCTCCTCTGTCCTCCTCTGTCCCTCTGTCCTCCTCTGTCCCTCTGTCTTCCTCTGTCCCTCTGTCCTCCTCTGTCCTCCTCTGTCCCTCTGTCCTCCTCTGTCCCTCTGTCCTCCTCTGTCCCTCTGTCCTCCTCTGTCCCTCTGTCCTCCTCTGTCCCTCTGTCCTCCTCTGTCTTCCTCTGTCCTCCTCTGTCCTCCTCTGTCCCTCTGTCCTCCTGTCCCTCTGTCCCTCTGTCCTCCTGTCCCTCTGTCCTCCTCTGTCCTCCTCTGTCCTCCTCTGTCCCTCTGTCCTCCTCTGTCCCTCTGTCCTCCTCTGTCCCTCTGTCCTCCTCTGTCCCTCTGTCCTCCTCTGTCCTCCTCTGTCCTCCTCTGTCCCTCTGTCCTCCTCTGTCCTCCTCTGTCCCTCTGTCCTCCTCTGTCCTCCTCTGTCCTCCTCTGTCCTCCTCTGTCCCTCTGTCCTCCTCTGTCCTCCTCTGTCCCTCCGTCCTCCTCTGTCCTCCGGTCCTCCTCTGTCCTCCTCTGTCCCTCTGTCCTCCTCTGTCCCTCTGTCCCTCTGTCCTCCTCTGTGTGTCCTGGATTTGGTGTAATAATAATAATAATAACAATAATAATAATAGGACTTATTGGACAATATTGGGCCAAAACATTAAAGGTGTATTTTTCCGAAGCTCTTGTGGAGTTATTTAAATGAAAAACACCACGGCCCGTTTGTGTTTCAGTGTTTCTGGTGTCACTGAACAGAGAGTTTAGTCAAAATGAGCAGGTTCAACATTTGTGCGTTTGACTTTTCAGATTCTAGAACGTGATGAAGTCAAACTCCCAGACAAGACGGTTCTTCCTGTTGATTATTAGGAACGTATCCAAATGTCTTGAGACGATACTTTCACGATGTGCATCTCATGGTTTGATATTTACTGCCGTATTTTGTGGAAGTAACAAAACAAACCTGTGACTGTGCTGCTTTGTCCTTATGAAATGCCTTGATGAGCCTTTGGGTCTGTTAAAATATAAAGAACTAAGGTTTAAAAGTGCAGTTCTTGTCTTCATGTGGTCAGCGCTGAAGCCGCAAAGCATCATGGTCCTTGTAGTTCTGTTTTTTAGCTCCTTCTGCACCAAAACAATGAATTGAAGCAAAGAGACGTGTGATTCGATGTATTGTGCCGGACCATGATATTCCTGAGACTTTGGACCACACGATATGATGATGTTTTGGTCAGTGTTACTGGGATATCGGCTCTTGGAGACACATCGGCTCTCGGCCTAAATCTTGCCGATCTGGGCCTATGGTCCCCGTGAGCAGGTTCTACCCACAGAACTATAATAAAATCTGGAAGATGAATCCAAGATGGTGCCCTGTTGTTTTCAGTGGCCTGAGCTCATTGGCGCAAAAAAGATTTTTACTTCCGCGTTTACTTCCTCGTTTGCAGCTCAACGTGTGACGTCAGAAAAGCTGTTCTGGCCATTCAGAGGTCGAGCTGCTGGAGCGCGGCTTAGAGCGGCGAGGCTAACTCCTACAAAGCTGATTTTTAGACTCACTGATGAAAAAAGGTCATTAAAAAATTTCATATTGTAAAAAAACAGAAGAATCCCTACAGAATCCGACCTTTATGAAAACTGTGGACGCCCTGAAGAACACGGCCAGGTGGATTTCACAAAAATGCTCTGTGCTTCTATGGGAGAATTTTTCTTGGGCTGTAGGACCTCGCTCGACCACACACCAATCTGTGGTCACGGACAGAGGCTTATCCAGCTCTTATTATACATCCATGGTTATAACGCTCAGATTATCTGTATTATGTCCATTTAATCCAATTTACAGACAGAGACATGTCCTAATATGTGGCTCCACATTAGTATTTATCTGCGGAGTCATTTGTCTGTGTCTGTGATGCCGTACTGCCCCTGAACGCACCCCCAGAGTCACATGACCGAGGACCATCCCACAGAGGACACACACCTGGTGTCAAAATGCAGGATTGTGTTGTTTTTACGGCCGCTCAGTGTGAGTCTGGATTAAAGGACAGTTCTTAGTGCTGATCTGAGAGGAGCCTGTGTGAGGCTGAGTGTTGAAATGTGTCGGTCTGAAGCTCGTTTTGGTTCTTTCTCATTGGTTAGCGATTAGCTGCTGTAGCTCGCACACATAAACAGGCTGTTTTCTCTTCTGTTAGCGACTGTAAAGTGACTATAGTGGCCGTATATATGTTACTGGACACACACTGATATGGAAATGAGCTGTGAATAGAGGTGTGAATTATCCGCATTTAGCAGATCATTAATTACTGCGGCGCAAACGCATTTACCGCTAAAGGCTAACAGCGGTAGTTTACTTACAGAAGTTTCTTTACTGGTGAGAATATCGCACAAAAACACCATTAGGCCGAGCGACTCTTTAAATATGAAGAATAAAGAGGCAGAAGAACAGGAAATGTCGCCTAAATAAACCCGACTGAAAATCCAACAGAGCCAAACTGAAGATTTACAGTGAATTTTTATTATCACTAAATATATCTGCTATTTTAAACTCTGACTTTTTGACTGTTGAATTTGAGGGCTTGAAAATATTTCTGCTGAATATTTAAAAGGTGATTTTATATTGAATTTTAAACACTTTAGAAAATGTACATACAGAATTTCATCAACTGACTTTCGGGATACACAAATTCAAACATTTAAGAAGATTCAAAGTGAGAAATTCAGCGGTATTTAAAATTTAAAATACTCTTCCATAGTATTAAAACAAAAAAAACCTGTGGAAAATTTACACGGTGCCCCTTTATCTGCGACCGTTCGAGTTTTTAATCAGTTTTAGAGTTTTGTGTCACCTTGAAAAACTGTATTAAAGGTCCTGAGTTACACAAAAGGGACTTGTGTGAGCTTAAAGTCGCCGTTTCATCCTCAAAAACAAACCTGAACGAGACAAAACACAACTCCAGGGGCCGCGTTGAGTCTTTTTATTAACATCCAAATCTCACTGTACGACTTTTATTGTGGAAATTTATAATAGTGCTGCTTTTTCCTTTTGAAATACCTTGAAAATACAAATAATTCAGATTTAAAAGTGCTTAGAAACGGATATTTCTTCATGTAGTCTGCACTGAAACAGCAAAGCATCATGGTCTATGTAGTTCTAGTGAGTTTTTTTGGCTGATGCTGCATTAAAATTGTGATTTTTTTGTAGTATAAAAAGACATTTTCCTAACATTAAACATACAAGAAATGAAAGAAAAGGAGCAGAAAGAAGTCTTTTCTAGACACTTTTAACACAGAGTTACTTTAAAACACTGAATTGCAAACACAAATCTTCACTTTTAAGCGCTACAACATACTTTTCTTTTTTTTCATACACATTGCGCTGGGTTTTATGTGTTTTTAAATTTATCATTGTGCTTGAATTTAAGCAGAGACTTGTGATTCGATGAACTGGTGACGCGACGGTTCCCGATTTTACTGAGACCTTTGAGAATACAAAATACATCAAGATTTTTGGTTATTTTTACTTCTGTACCGATTGTGTTTCCGTTCCGTTGCCGTGAATGAAGTCCACCTGACCCGGGCTGTGCAGAAATGTTAAATATCGGTTTATCGAATCGTTTAACGCGTTGATACGGTATCGATATCGTGGCTGCTGGATCGATACATCGTCCAGAATGTTCTTTCACACAGCTCCAGTTGTGTTGCTTGTTTATAGGAGAAATGTTTTCATATTCACTTTGCACAGGGCGGGTTTAAAGCTGCATTCTGTAACCTTCCTCGTGTCCATCAAATGTTTTTCTCCATGGAAACGCTATCGCTTTGTCTGGAATGTTCTGCAGTACGGCATTACACCTTTCTATCTTCATGGAGATCAAACCAGGTTCCAGGTCGGATCTGTGGAGAGGCGACGCCGCTCACAGTCTGAACGCTTAATGTCACACTGTGGAACATTCCAGGCAGAGCAGTGATGCATCCATAGAAGCAGGTGACGGACCCCCAACCAAAAAGTTACACAGTGCAGCTTTAAGCTCAAGTTTTGAAGCTTTCGAAACACTGTTTTTATCACATCTCGACACACAATCGAGACACAAATTTTTACGTACTTAAGCGAGGGCCGTCATTTCTCTGCCGGGAATGTTCCGCAGTGTGACATTAAGCAGCTCCGCCTTATCTTTATTCAATTACATGTGGTTTTAGAGCTCAGAAAGACCCAGAAAAGGGCCAATTCCAGCTTGTAGGGTCTAGGACAAAACCTCCTCTTTGTCTGGTCCACGTCCGAACAGCGCCTCCTGGTGGAGTGTTTAAAGTCCCGTCTTTAGACCCACTTTTACTCTGTGGATTTTAACACTGTCTGAGTCGTGTGGTCCTCTGTGTTTTTTATTTATTGTATTTATTTACTGCTATTTTAGGTTTTTTACAGTTTTGCTTCCATTTAATTTAACTGGTTTTATTTATTTATTTATTTATTTTTTTCATTTTCTGATCTCTGTGCAGCTATTTGGAAACTCTTTTGTTTGTAAAATGTGCTACAGAAAATGTGGATTTAGATTTGAGAAAAATCAGACGTTCTGACCTGTAACTCGGTCTGGTTTGGTCTCCATGGAGATGGAAAGGTTTAATGCCACGCTGTGGAACATTCCAGACAAAGCAACACAAGCAAACTCCACAGAGAAAGGTGTTTGACGGAGCCTCCACCAGAAATGTTATCCCGGAGAGGACGGTGTTCTCACGATATCGACATTTAAAACTCGATTTCGATACTAAAGAACAGGCTCGATACTCGATACCGATACCAATGCCATGATGAAAATAAAAACACTTTTTCTTTAGACAATATTCGGTGATTTTCTGCATTAAATATTAGCACTTTCTTTTATATTCCCATGTGGCCCTAGATCTGTGGAATCCCTCAGTGTCCAGGTCCAAACCAGGTCCAAACCAGGTCCAAACCAGGTCCAAACCAGGTCCAAACCAGGTCTAAACCAGGTCCAAACCAGGTCTAAACCAGGTCTAAACCAGGTCCAAACCAGGTCCAAACCAGGTCTAAACCAGGTCTAAACCAGGTCTAAACCAGGTCCAAACCAGGTCTAAACCAGGTCCAAACCAGGTCTAAACCAGGTCTAAACCAGGTCCAAACCAGGTCCAAACCAGGTCTAAACCAGGTCTAAACCAGGTCCAAACCAGGTCTAAACCAGGTCCAAACCAGGTCTAAACCAGGTCTAAACCAGGTCCAAACCAGGTCCAAACCAGGTCTAAACCAGGTCTAAACCAGGTCCAAACCAGGTCCAAACCAGGTCTAAACCAGGTCCAAACCAGGTCCAAACCAGGTCTAAACCAGGTCCAAACCAGGTCTAAACCAGGTCCAAACCAGGTCTAAACCAGGTCTAAACCAGGTCCAAACCAGGTCTAAACCAGGTCCAAACCAGGTCTAAACCAGGTCCAAACCAGGTCCAAACCAGGTCTAAACCAGGTCCAAACCAGGTCTAAACCAGGTCTAAACCAGGTCTAAACCAGGTCCAAACCAGGTCTAAACCAGGTCCAAACCAGGTCCAAACCAGGTCTAAACCAGGTCCAAACCAGGTCTAAACCAGGTCCAAACCAGGTCTAAACCAGGTCTAAACCAGGTCTAAACCAGGTCTAAACCAGGTCCAAACCAGGTCTAAACCAGGTCTAAACCAGGTCTAAACCAGGTCCAAACCAGGTCTAAACCAGGTCCAAACCAGGTCTAAACCAGGTCTAAACCAGGTCCAAACCAGGTCCAAACCAGGTCTAAACCAGGTCTAAACCAGGTCCAAACCAGGTCCAAACCAGGTCTAAACCAGGTCCAAACCAGGTCCAAACCAGGTCTAAACCAGGTCCAAACCAGGTCTAAACCAGGTCCAAACCAGGTCTAAACCAGGTCTAAACCAGGTCCAAACCAGGTCTAAACCAGGTCCAAACCAGGTCTAAACCAGGTCCAAACCAGGTCCAAACCAGGTCTAAACCAGGTCCAAACCAGGTCTAAACCAGGTCTAAACCAGGTCTAAACCAGGTCCAAACCAGGTCTAAACCAGGTCCAAACCAGGTCCAAACCAGGTCTAAACCAGGTCCAAACCAGGTCTAAACCAGGTCCAAACCAGGTCTAAACCAGGTCTAAACCAGGTCCAAACCAGGTCTAAACCAGGTCTAAACCAGGTCTAAACCAGGTCCAAACCAGGTCTAAACCAGGTCCAAACCAGGTCCAAACCAGGTCTAAACCAGGTCCAAACCAGGTCCAAACCAGGTCTAAACCAGGTCCAAACCAGGTCTAAACCAGGTCCAAACCAGGTCTAAACCAGGTCCAAACCAGGTCTAAACCAGGTCCAAACCAGGTCCAAACCAGGTCCAAACCAGGTCTAAACCAGGTCTAAACCAGGTCTAAACCAGGTCCAAACCAGGTCTAAACCAGGTCCAAACCAGGTCCAAACCAGGTCTAAACCAGGTCCAAACCAGGTCCAAACCAGGTCTAAACCAGGTCTAAACCAGGTCTAAACCAGGTCCAAACCAGGTCCAAACCAGGTCCAAACCAGGTCCAAACCAGGTCTAAACCAGGTCCAAACCAGGTCCAAACCAGGTCCAAACCAGGTCCAAACCAGGTCCAAACCAGGTCCAAACCAGGTCCAAACCAGGTCTAAACCAGGTCTAAACCAGGTCTAAACCAGGTCTAAACCAGGTCTAAACCAGGTCTAAACCAGGTCTAAACCAGGTCTAAACCAGGTCTAAACCAGGTCTAAACCAGGTCTAAACCAGGTCTAAACCAGGTCTAAACCAGGTCTAAACCAGGTCCATGTGTGTACATTGAGGAAAGGTCCTGTGTTGTGGGACTTTTTTTAGTATCAATACTGGTGATAAGTCCAGTACTTTACAATACAATTCTAAAATACTTAATTCGTTCATGGATGATGGAGGCACCGATCCAGATTTTTCAGTTCCGATACCGATTCCAGTTTTATGGATTCAAGTATCTGACAGAACCCGATATCGACCGATACCAGAGCAGAGACACAAACCGGACTCCTGTGAGCTTTAAGTCATGTTCTAATGTTTGCTCCTCACACTCAGAGCTGGAGTCGTGTTTGTTTCATCCACGTGTTTGTGTGACTCTTTATTATTCGTCTGTTACATCTGCAAAGCTCCAAACGCTCTGCTCCACCTCGTGATGTCATGAAGCGGTGGTTTCCAAGGGAACAGCTCCTTTTTACCTTTAGTTCAGTCGAGATCGGCGACTCCAGGACTGAAAAAATGATCCAGACGATTCTAGTGAAGGTGTGTGGAGTTTAAAAACACAGTGGAGCACTTCCTGTATCACCACACGATGACATCACAAAGTGGAACAGAGTGTTTTCAGTCTGAGAAAAGAACTCGGTCTAAATGTGCAGGTTTATGTGAATGAAACAAACACAACTCCAGGTCTGTTTGTGACGAGAAAACGAAATTAGAACAGAGATCAGAAAATACCATAATATAGGACTTTAAAACCAAAAATAAACGCAGAGAAAATTGATCTAAACGTGATCAGAACTATGGAACTTTCTTCACTTTTTAACGTAAAACCCGGTGCTCTGGTCAAAGGTCCCAATAATCTGGAGCATCACAGTATCTGGAACCCCAAGTCTCTTTGCTTAAATGAACAGTTCTGATGCAGAAAGAGCTAAAAAAAACAGAGGGAACTACATAGACCATGATCCTTTGCTCCGTTTCAGTGCAGACGACGCAGATTCACAGTTTTATATTGTAATAAATCTGGGACAGAGAGATGGAATATGAACGAACGAACGGAAGAACGAAACGGAAAGAAAAAATGAAAGAACGAGTGAAAGAAAGAAAGAAAAAAACGAAAGCATGAAAGAGAAAGAACGAACAAACAAAAGAAAGACCAAAAAAGAGAATGAAAGAGAGAACGAAAAAGAAAGAAAGAACAAAACGATGAAAAAGAGACAGAATGAAAGAAAGAACTTAAAATAAAGAAAGAGCAAAAGAAAGAGCAAAAAAGAGAAAAAAGAACGTAAAATAAAGAAAGAACTAAAGAAAGAACGCAAATGAACAAAAGAACAAACAAACAAAGGAAAGAAAGAACGAAAAGAGCAAAAGAACGAACGAACAAAAGAACAAACAAATGAAGGAAAGAAAGAATGAAAAAGAAAGAATGAAGGAAAACTCTGGTGTAAATCTGGTCCAGAGAGATTTGGATTTCGTTCCGTCCCTAATGACAATAAATGTTGCACCAAATGACTGAAGCATTTTAGAGTCAGTCTTGTTATTCTGTAGAATATCGTAATATCGTGAGTTTTCCCACGATATCGCAATAAATATCATACTGTGAGGTTCAGACCGTATCGTATCGTATCGGGACACCCCTAATATTCACAGTTTTGTTTGCCTCCACTAAATATCGCAATAAATATTGAACCATGAGAATCATATTGTGAAAATATCGTACTGAGGGATTTTGGTATCGTTCCAACCGTAATGACATCAGGACACGCCGAAATTAAAGATTTAAATAATCAGAAAATGACTTAAAAGTAGCGAAATGATCTGTCCTGCAGCGAGATCATTTTATCTTCAAATAAACCACCTCTGGACTAGAATAAAGCGTCTCAGAACGAGTAAGTCAATCATAAACAACATTTATTATTTATTTATTGTCATTGGGGATGGAGCGAAATCCAAATCTCTCTGTACGATATTTTCACCATCTCCATCTCACTGGACCAGATTTATTCCAATATAAAACTGTGAATCTGCGACTTTTTCCTCTAAAAATGCTTCACAGACTTAATCCACAGAATGAAGATGTAAAAGTGCTTAGAACAGTTATTTCTTCACGTCGTCTGCACTGAAACGGAGCAAAGGATCATGGTCTATGTAGTTCCCTCTGGTTTTTAGCTGTTTCTGACCATATCGTATCGGGACACTTGGATATCGTTACCTCCGTAGTAAATGCTCTTAGTGCATCTCAAGTTGTCTGGAAACCGATATCCGATCCAGCACATTTGATCAGATATCAGGTCTCCAGCGGATGTCATGAACGTTCTCTGGGGGTGTGACGCTAACTGGAGGCACTGCTCTGTCTGAAGCTTTTTTTTTAAACTCAAGTTCAACTTTAATCTGAGGTTTATTTTAACACAATTTGACCAGAAAAAGCTGATTTATCTGAACTCCCAACAGGTGAGAGGATCTGTGCTGTTTGTGACAAGTTAGCATTAGCACTAGCATTAGCCTTAGCCTTAGCATTAGCCACAGTCGCTCTCACCTTTTCGTGTCAGATCAAACTCGTAAACTGGGCGATGGACGCTCTGATCACAGGGAAATGAAAACTCTTTAAGTCACTTTTGTGTCTCTGTCGTTTCCAGTCGTTCGTTGGCGTCTGACCTCCTCTTGATGGTGTTTTTTTGTGTTTTTGTTGTCGTGTTGCAGGTGCAAGCAGCTCAGGATGTCCTGCCACCTCCTCTTCGTCCTCCTCCTCTTCCTCCTCCTCCTCCTCCTCCACTGCCCAGGGATTCTCCCACGCTGAGCCAGCCATGACCAGCCAGCACACACACCCACACCCCTCCTTCAGCTCCATCCACTCCATGGCCGAGCAGCAGCAGGTGAGACACACACACTACATGGACACAGCCAACCCGCCGTGTTCCAAACAGGAAGTTCACTTTTACCTCTTTTCCACCGCAATGATCCAGGTGCTGGTTTGGTGCTTCTGCCGATTTTCTAAGAACCGGTTCATTTTTCCACCAGCTCAGAGCCGGAGAAGAGCTCCGTCACTACGTCCCTGCACGAGCTGCTGTCCTAGAACCAACAGCTCCGATAATAACGACACTGCAGGACGATCGCTGCAGATCTGTTCTGCTGATATTCATTTTACAAACGTTCTTGTCAATCCAAAGACGAAACATACAGCTTTCCGTCACTGCCATCGGCAAAAGATGCGTTCCTGAAAAGTAACTGTTGCTCTGCAGTCCGCTGCTCCACTGATGTGTTTTATGTAATAAATCCACTAAAGTCACTCAACCGGGAAAACACGGCGTCCAAGACGTGTGTCGGGGCGTCTGAATTCAGATGAAAAGGCGTCACCATTAGCACGACTTCTTATAGAAGGGCGTCACTATAACCCCGCCCCTCGCACCTACATCACCGGTTCTTGTTTCTGGACCAGCCTTTAGTTGGTGCTGAGTTGAACCGGTTCTCCAGGGCCAGAGCCGGTTTATTTGTGTGGAAAAACAAAGAACTGCTTCAAGATTTGGCTCCGAACCAGCACCAGAACTGTCCTGGTGGAAAAGGGGTATTTGTTTTGTAAAAGTGTAAAAAGTGCGGCCCTTCTCTCTGTACCTCATTCTGCTCTTAAAATGTTGATGGTCGATGACAGGTGCCCCCTGACAGACAGGAGAGAGGAGGGTTCAGGTTTTAGGGTTTTTCAGCTCCGGTTTTGTGAGTTACTCCCTGAGACGCTGCAGTTCTAAAACAGAATCACACTCTCAACATTCATTTATTTAGTGAACATAAATACAAACTTTGAGTCACTTTGAAATAGTTAAAATCATCTCATTCGTTCCTCCTCCTGCTCCAAACTGCACTTTTACTGACACAAAACTCCTCTGACCATCACTGTCCGTTAAACATGACTCTGGATCTGGATTAAATGCAGAAGTTTAAGATTAACACACGTCCCCATGTTTAACACACACTCGGTGTTAAATACAGAGTCTGAGATGACAGCGTTTGTTGTTCTGTTCTTTATTCACTAAAGTATTTTACAGTATAAACACGTGTCATGAAACTAAACTGAAGTATGAAGTACCACTGCACAGTAATACCACTGTCGCTGGAGTGGGTTTGGCCGTGGGGTAAATCAGAAGGATCAGAATCTGTGACTAAAGTTGTGTAAATAACTCTTGCTGGACTTTTCTGAGCCTGGAGTTTATTTCCTCTGTTTTCCCCAGTGCTCAGATTCTGTTAAAGCGGCTCTGAAGAATCAGACTTTTTATTTTTGATATACTTTTTTAAATTAAAGACAGACGTGTTTGCATGCTAGTTGTTGTTGAAGTGACGGCAAAACTCTGAAATTCAGGAGGAAAAACTGGAGAATTCAGACGCTCAGAGTCCGAACTGACGAAGGAGCTGAAGACGGTGGAAGTCGTGCACTTTAATGTTCTCGATTAACTGCAAACGATAAAAGGTCTGAGTTTGTTTTATCGGTGAAATTAAACTGTTTTAGGGTTTATCGGCCAGTTCTGGTATCGGCCGATATCGGTACTTGTGTTCGATACCGATAATTTTCAGCCCTGACCCGTTTCTCTTTTTGAACAAACTCAGAATGTAAACACAAGTATGAAGTAATCAAAGGATAAAGAGTAAATAAAGAGTAAATAAAGGATAAAGAGTGAATAAAGTATAATGAGTAAAGTCTAAAGAGTAAGTGGAGTAAATAAAATATAAAGAGTAAATAAAGAATGAAATATAAAGAGTAAATAAAGAATGAAATATAAAGAGTAAATAAAGAATGAAATATAAAGAGTAAACCGACGGACGTTTGAAGCGTTGAAGCTCTTTTGTTCACGGTTCTTCTGAGTCTAAATTTAGAGCTCTGAATGGAGCTGTCGAAGGTCCTGGACCAGGTGCTCTGGCACAGACCTGCCGCCATTCTCAGCTGTGAACACACACAACACACACACAACACACACAGGACACACACACACACAGGACACACACACACACAGGACACACACAGGACACACACAGGACACACACACACACACACACAACACACACACACACAACACACACACACAACACATAACACACACACACACACAACACACACAGGACACACACAACACACACACACAACACACACACAACACACACAGGACACACACACAGGACACACACACACACACACACACAGGACACACACAGGACACACACACAACACACACACACACACACAGGACACACACACACACACACAACACACACATACAACACACAGGACACACACACAGGACACACACACACACACACAGGACACACACACACAGGACACACACACACACACACAACACACACAGGACACACACACAACACACACACAGGACACACACACACACAACACACACACACAGGACACACACACACACACAGGACACACACAGGACACACACACACAACACACACACACACACAGGACACACACACACACAGGACACACACACACACACACACACAACACACACACACACACACAGGACACACACACACACAGGACACACACACACACAGGACACACACACACACACAGGACACACACACACAAGACACACACACACACACGGGACACACACACACACGACACACACACAGGACACACGTACATGACACACACGACACAAACGTACATGACACACACACACACACTGAGGTCAGACTGGTCCTCAAATACAGATTTATTTATTGCACCAACAATTAATTTACTAATTATAGAAACGGTTCTGGACGCAGACGACAGGACGGCGCTGTCGCCTTTTACTCTGCTCCAGCTCCTCAGACGCTTTAGTGTTTTTACTGCTCGAGTTCAATGTGAGGCCCTCAAGGTTCACACACAGAACCACCCGGACTTCAGGACCAGACCCAGAGCCGGTCTACGGGACCAGGTCTGAGGCCGGACTGACCACCAGAACGGCGCCTGAACCACCGGAGGGCGCCTGAACCACCGGAGGGCGCCTGAACCACCGGAGGGCGCCTGAACCACCGGAGGGCGCCTGAACCACCGGAGGGCGCCTGAACCAGAGCAGCAGATCTCTCCTTTGTCCTTGTACTGTTTTCACCTGTTATTTTCCTGTCAGGTCCTTCCTTAAAGCTCGTAACATCTCTCGCTAACACTAATACGAGCTACAGGCCTGTCCGGGAGGAAGACATCCTTGTTCTTTTCATTTTTGTTTAGTCCAAAACTTCCCGACTGAAGCTGTAACTGTATTAAAGGTTTTATATCACACAAAATGGACTCCTGTGAACTTTAAGTCGTGTTCTAAAGTTATTTCCTCGTCACAAACGGAGCTGGAGTCGTGTTTGTTTCAGTCACACATGTTTGAGGAACTCTTTAATATTCGTCTGTTACATCTGCAAAGCTCCAAACGCTCTGTTCCTCCTCGTGATGTCGTCATGTGGTAGTTTCCAAGTGATTGACTGGGGCTGAAATGATTCAAATGATCCTCGTGAACATGACATCACCAGGTGGAACAGAGTGTTTTGGATTTGAGAGAAGAACTCGTGCTAAAATGTGCAGGTTTGTGTCCAGGCGTGTTTATAATAATGTGTGATGTGGCTCTAAACATGAGGCTGACGGGCTTTACACATGCGAGTTTCCTGTAGCAGTTCAGATAAAGCCCTGTGCGCCTGTCACGATAATCTCTATATCCACTTATCGTTCAAAATATAAAAGCTGGAATTATATATTTTTATGTGATAATGTAAGATTTGAGCTGTAGAGGGGAGAATAAATAACTTCTATGGAAGTAGCTCGTAGTTCTGGAAGTAGTTCTTGTACAGTTCTAGTGTTTTTCTGGTCTTTTTTTTGGGGGGTGTAGTTCTGGCATAGTTCAGGTGTAGCTCTGGCGTTTTTCTGGTGTAGTTCCGGTGTTTTTCTGTTGTAGGTCTTGTATAGTTCAGGTATAGTTCTGGTATATCTCGGGTGTAGTTCTGGTGTATCTCGGGTGTAGTTCTGGTGTATCTCGGGTGTAGTTCTGGTGTATCTCGGGTGTAGTTCTGTTTTGTGACGTGCTTCTGTTCCTCCGTCGGCAGGTGCTGTCTGATATGACCATTCTGCAGCGGAGGATACCCCCCAGTTTCAGAGACCCTGCCAGTGCGCCGCTCCGCAAACTGTCTGTGGACCTCATCAAGACCTACAAGCACATAAATGAGGTAGGACCTCCCTCGTGCACACCCTAAACAGGCCCTAAACATGCCCTAAACAGGCCCTAAACATGCCCTGCACACGCCCTAAACAGGCCCTAAACACGCCCTAAACACACCCTAAACACGCCCTAAACACGCCCTACACACGCTCTACACACGCCCTACACACGCCCTAAACAGGCCCTAAACACGCCCTACACAAGCCCTAAACAGGCCCTGCACACGCCCTAAACAGGCCCTAAACACGCCCTAAACACACCCTAAACAGGCCCTAAACATGCCCTAAACACGCCCTAAACATGCCCTACACACGCCCTACACACGCCCTACACACGCCCTACACACGCCCTACACACGCCCTAAACACGCCCTAAACAGGCCCTAAACACGCCCTAAACAGGCCCTAAACAGGCCCTAAACACGCCCTAAACAGGCCCTACACACGCCCTACACACGCCCTAAACACGCCCTAAACACGCCCTAAACACGCCCTAAACACACCCTACACACGCCCTACACACGCCCTACACACGCCCTAAACACGCCCTAAACACGCCCTAAACACGCCCTAAACACGCCCTACACACGCCCTAAACAGCCCCTAAACAGGCCCTGCACACGCCCTAAACAGGCCCTAAACAGGCCCTGCACACGCCCTAAACAGGCCCTAAACAGGCCCTAAACACACTCTAAACATGCCCTACACACGCCCTACACACGGCCTACACACGCCCTACACACGCCCTACACAGGCCCTAAACACGCCCTAAACGGGCCCTAAACAGGCCCTACACACACCCTACACGCGCCCTAAACACACCCTAAACACGCCCTACACACGCCCTACACACGCCCTACACACGCCCTAAACACGCCCTAAACAGGCCCTACACACGCCCTACACACGCCCTAAACACGCCCTAAACAGGCCCTAAACACGACCTAAACAGGCCCTAAACACACCCTAAACACCCCCTAAACACGCCCTACACACGCCCTACACACGCCCTACACACGCCCTACACTCGCCCTACACACGCCCTAAACAGGCCCTAAACAGGCCCTAAACACACCCTACACACACCCTACACGCGCCCTAAACGGGCCCAAAACACACCCTACACACGCCCTACACACGCCCTACACGCGCCCTACACGCGCCCTAAACACGCCCTACACGCGCCCTACACGGGCCCAAAACACACCCTACACACGCCCTAAACTCACCCTGTACACACCCTGTCCCTCCCTCCTCAGGTGTACTACACTAAGAAGAAGCGGCGGGCTCAGCAGGTGCCCCCGGAGGACAGCAGCACCAAGAAGGAGAGGAAAGTCTACAACGACGGATACGACGACGACAACTACGACTACATCGTGAAGAACGGCGAGAAGTGGCTGGACCGCTACGAGATCGACTCTCTCATCGGGAAGGGCTCATTCGGACAGGTGAGGCTCAGCGACAGGTGAGAGCTCAGTGACAGGTGAGGGCTCATTCGGACAGGTGAGGGCTCAGCGACAGGTGAGGCTCAGTGACAGGTGAGGGCTCATTCGGACAGGTGAGGTTCAGTGACAGGTGAGGGCTCAGGTGTGAGTGAAGCCGAACGCTGTAGAGACGTCACAGGTCTAATCGGTCTGTGGTCCTGATTACGAGTTTTTCAGTAACTGTCGAAGTTTTACATATAAAAACACTAAGATCTAAATATTTTAAGTCAAACTATGAAACAAACTTAAAGGAAATGTGCATTAAGTGTGTCCCTGAGCTGCACAGATGAAAAAAATACACCACATCGTTGTACCTAAACCTGAACGTAACCTTAACCTGTTTGTGGAAAAAGTAAATTGTCAAAAAGCAACATTTAGACTTGGGCGACGTTTACACGGAAACGGTCTGAAGCAAAACGCAAAAGTGCGTTTTCCTTCTCACTCTTATTCCACGTTTACACGAGCGTTTTGGGGAATTCTGCTGCACACGGAGACGCAAAACCTGCAGTTTGCCGATGTAGTTTGCACACCCTGAGCGTAGGGGGCAGCACCACTGTCTATAACTCTTTTATAAACCCTCTGCTGTGCATCCTTAGTCGTCTTTCTGCCCGCTGCTTCTCCATTGGACCAAAAATGTGTGCGATGTGTTGAAATTGTCTTGCAAGTTGAAGTTCTGCCATGTTTGTTCCTGAACTGACTCGTGCTCGTGACGTAATCTTTACACCACGGCCACGAAAACGCAGTGTTCCATTTTCAACTGTTTACACGGCGACGACAGGGTGGAGCGTTTTTAAGATTTCCGCTCTGGAGGGAGTTTTCAGATTTGTGCATTTTCAACCCCTCAAAACGCCGTTGCCTCTAAACAATATGAACATCTGGCAAAATGTTTTGTGTTTTCCACCCGTCACTGGTGTCGTGTAAACGGCCCCTTAAATAAACTTTATTGATCCACAAAGGTTTGGACACAAGAGCTCACACATCACAATATATTATTATAACAAAGACTAAAAATATCTAAAAACGGTAATAAACGTGTAAAGTGTTGTAAAAGAATCTGGACGTGTTTCTGGTCAAATTTTAGGTCTAAATTCAGCTCAGGTAAACAGTAAAACATATTTAAAATCAGTTGTCATTAGGGGTGTGCAAATATATTGAAATATCGATATATCGTATTTCATTTGATGATACAGTATGAATATCGTGGGGTTCTGCATCGATATATCGCCAAGACTATTGTTAGGTATAGTTTACTAAAGGCCTCCGCACACTACAGGAGAATCTGCCCGATTTGGGCTGTGATTTCTTCTCCTGACCCGACTTTTTGTCTCCGTGTGCGAGTCCCATGTGTGGAGTCAGTGTCAGATCAGAACCACCGAACATCAACAACGCGACGGAAACAGACGATAAAACAGAGTCAGGGGCAGAGGAGCGACGGACACAGAGACGCAACAAACAAACTCAGGACAGAGAGAAAATAAAGACTTTATTAGTCACCTGATGTAAAGTGGAACATTTAAAGTGCAGCGTCTCATCCAGAGAAATACTGACCCCAGTCCACAAACCCGCTCTGTGAATCCAGTTTTCTTTGTTCTTTAAAAGTCAAAAGTCTGGATAGTTCCTCCCGTGTGTCTGTTTCCATCCACAGCCACGGATACGACATAGCAACAGACTCTACTTCCTGTGGACTTTATCTCCTCTTTTCTGCTTTAAAAATCCTGTATCTGAAGTGTCGCTCCACATTTCACACATAATAATCCCACAGTTTGACTTGTGTCTAAAGTGGAAGTGCAGAGTCTGATCTTTGAACACTTCAGAGTCTCAGAGTGACTGGTTTTACTGCAGACAGGAAACAGCTGAGGCCATCACAGCCTCACAGCTTTAGATCCTGTGCTCCTCACACAGATCCTGCTGCATCTGGGAGATCAGAGGTTTAAAGTCTCTAAGATTCTCCTCGTGTCTGTGGTGTTTGTGTCGCATGTTTAAAAAACGTTTAAGACTGAAAAATCCTGTAGTGTGAAGCGGTCTTTAGTTATTTCGTGTTTATCGTATTAACTTTACACAAATTTAGTGAACTTTTAGTGTCACAGCCTCGATTCAGACTTTGTTTTTCACTGAACCGTATCGAATTGATTTGAAATATATGGTATCGAATCATATATCGACCATGTGCAATACTGTGAAATTAAGATAGCAATTTACTGTATATATAGTTTTATAATCTTCTATTGCTGCTACTGTTTTCCTACTGTTCTCTTAAAGGATGTCTTATCTTAAACTATGTATTGTATCTGCAACTTTTTAATGATACTCAGCCCTGGTTGAATAAAATCGAAAAATAAAATAAAGTCCCGCCTGTGGTCGCAATGCGGTTCTTTCAGGGCGTGGCCAGCGGAGGGCGCTGTGACCAAACGTGTGCGTGTGTTGCAGGTGGTGAAGGCCTACGACCACCACGAGCAGGAGTGGGTCGCCATCAAGATTATCAAGAACAAAAAGGCTTTTCTGAACCAGGCCCAGATCGAGCTGCGGCTGCTGGAGCTGATGAACAAGCACGACACCGAGATGAAATATTACATCGGTAAGAGACGAGCGAAAGAGTCTGCGGACGACTGACGAGTGTAGACAAAACCTGGAGCGGAGTCTGCGGACGACTTAACTGTGTATATGAGACAAAACCCGGAGCGGAGTCTGCGGACGACTTAACTGTGTATATGAGACAAAACCCGGAGCGGAGTCTGCGGACGACTTAACTGTGTATATTAGACAAAACCCGGAGCGGAGTCTGAAGGACTGATGTGTGTAGAGTAGAATAAAACCTGGACCGGAGTCTGCGGACGACTTGACTGTGTATATGAGACAAAACCCAGAGCGGAGTCTGAAGGACTGATGTGTGTAGAGTAGAATAAAACCTGGACCGGAGTCTGCAGACGACTTAACTGTGTATATGAGACAAAACCCGGAGCGGAGTCTGAAGGACTGACCTGTGTAGACAAAACCCGGAGCGGAGTCTGAAGGACTGACCTGTGTAGACAAAACCCGGAGCGGAGTCTGAAGGACTGATGTGTGTAGACAAAACCCGGAGCGGAGTCTGAAGAACTGATGTGTGTAGACAAAACCCGGAGCGGAGTCTGGAGGACTGATGTGTGTAGAGTAGAATAAAACCTGGACCGGAGTCTGCAGGCAACTGACCTGTGTATATTAAGCAAAACCAGGACTGGAGTCTGCGGACGACTGACCTGTGTAGACAAAACCCGGAGCGGAGTCTGCAAAGGACTGACCTGTGTATATTAGACAAAACCTGGAGCGGAGTCTGCAAAGGACTGACCTGTGCAGACAAAACCCGGAGCGGAGTCTGCAAAGGACTGACCTGTGTATATTAGACAAAACCCGGACCGGAGTCTGAAGGACTGACCTGTGTAGACAAAACCCGGAGCGGAGTCTGCAAAGGACTGACCTGTGTAGACAAAACCCGGAGCTGGACCTTTAAATGTTTCTTTAGAATACGGTGTCATTAATGATGCAGTTGTTTTGAACGATGTTTTGACTCCTCTTTCTCTCCGTTTCTCCTTCCCTCTCTGCAGTCCACCTGAAGCGTCACTTTATGTTTAGGAATCATTTGTGTTTGGTTTTCGAGCTGTTGAGCTACAACCTGTATGATTTATTACGGAACACCAACTTCAGAGGAGTGTCCCTGAACCTCACACGGAAGTTTGCACAGCAGCTCTGCACAGGTGAGCACCGGCGCCCCCTACTGCCCCTAAAACTGAAGTGAAGAAGAAGTGGACAAAGCTTTTCAAACACCACACGTACAGTTCGGCGGCGCAGAGTCGGTTCCTCTTTAACGAGCCTCTGTTCTCGTCTCTTGCAGCGTTGTTATTCTTAGCCACGCCTGAGCTGTCAATCATCCACTGCGACCTGAAACCAGAGAACATCCTGCTGTGTAACCCCAAGAGATCCGCCATCAAGATCGTGGACTTCGGCTCGTCGTGCCAGCTGGGACAGAGGGTAAGAGCCCCTAAAAACCCTACACTATTACACCCTAACCCCACTGCACCCTAACCCCACTGCACCCTAACCCCACTGCACCCTAACCCCACTGCACCCTAACCCCGCTGCACCCTAACCCCGCTGCACCCTAACCCCACTGCACCCTAACCCCACTGCACCCTAACCCCACTGCACCCTAACCCCACTGCACCCTATAACCCCACTGCACCCTAACTCCACTGCACCCTATAACCCCACTGCACCCTATAACCCCACTGCACCCTAACCCCACTGCACCCTAACCCCACTGCACCCTATAACCCCACTGCACCCTATAACCCCACTGCACCCTAACTCCACTGCACCCTAACCCCACTGCACCCTAATCCCACTGCACCCTATAACCCCGCTGCACCCTAACCCCGCTGCACCCTAACCCCGCTGCACCCTAACCCCACTGCACCCTAACCCCACTGCACCCTAACTCCACTGCACCCTAACCCCACTGCACCCTAACCCCACTGCACCCTAACCCCACTGCACCCTAACTCCACTGCACCCTAACCCCACTGCACCCTAACCCCGCTGCGCCCTAACCCCACTGCGCCCTAACCCCACTGCACCCTAACTCCACTGCACCCTAACTCCACTGCACCCTATAACCCCACTGCACCCTAACCCCACTGCACCCTAACCCCACTGCACCCTAACCCCACTGCACCCTATAACCCCACCGCACCCTATAACCCCACTGCACCCTAACCCCACTGCACCCTAACCCCACTGCAACCTATAACCCCACTGCTCCCTACCCACTCTGCACGCTAACCCCACTGCACCCTAACCCCGCTGCACCCTATCCCATCTGCACCCTAACCCCACTGCACCCTAACCCCACTGCACCCTAACCCCACTGCACCCTAACCCCACTGCGCCCTATAACCCCACTGCACCCTAACCCCACTGCACCCTAACCCCACTGCGCCCTATAACCCCACTGCACCCTAACCCCACTGCACCCTAACTCCACTGCACCCTATAACCCCACTGCACCCTATAACCCCACTGCACCCTAACCCCACTGCACCCTAACCCCACTGCACCCTATAACCCCACTGCACCCTAACTCCACTGCACCCTAACCCCACTGCACCCTAACTCCACTGCACCCTAACCCCACTGCACCCTAACCCCACTGCACCCTAACCCCACTGCACCCTAACCCTTACCCTGTCTCGGTGCACTCTGACATGACCCTAGTGTTCGTGCCCTGGTGCTGGTCTCTGAGCTGGACCCTCGCGTAGCTCCTCTTCCCTCCTGTCCTCTTCTCTGCTCTCCTCTTCCCTCCTTTGTCCTCTTTCCTCCTCTTCCCTCCTGTCCTCTTCTCTGCTCTCCTCTTCCCTCCTTTGTCCTCTTTCCTCCTCTTCCCTCCTGTCCTCTTCTCTGCTCTCCTCTTCCCTCCTGTCCTCTTCTCTGCTCTCCTCTTCCCTCCTTTGTCCTCTTTCCTCCTCTTCCCTCCTGTCCTCTTCTCTGCTCTCCTCTTCCCTCCTTTGTCCTCTTTCCTCCTCTTCCCTCTTTTGTCCTCTTTCCTCCTCTTCCCTCCTGTCCTCTTCTCTGCTCTCCTCTTCCCTCCTTTGTCCTCTTTCCTCCTCTTCCCTCCTGTCCTCTTCTCTGCTCTCCTCTTCCCTCCTTTGTCCTCTTTCCTCCTCTTCCCTCTTTTGTCCTCTTTCCTCCTCTTCCCTCCTATCCTCTTCTCTGCTCTCCTCTTCCCTCCTTTGTCCTCTTTCCTCCTCTTCCCTCCTCTTCCCTCCTCTTCCCTCCTCTTCCCTCTTTTGTCCTCTTTCCTCCTCTTCCCTCCTGTCCTCTTCTCTGCTCTCCTCTTCCCTCCTTTGTCCTCTTTCCTCCTCTTCCCTCCTGTCCTCTTCTCTGCTCTCCTCTTCCCTCCTTTGCCCCTTTCTTCCCTCCTCTCTCCTCCTCTGCCCTCCTCACGTGCCTCCTGTGCCCGCAGATCTACCAGTACATTCAGAGCCGTTTCTACCGCTCTCCGGAGGTGCTGCTGGGAATGCCGTACGACCTGGCCATCGACATGTGGTCTCTGGGCTGCATCCTGGTGGAGATGCACACGGGCGAGCCTCTCTTCAGCGGCTCCAACGAGGTGAATATGTGTAATATCTGTGGGTGTAGAGTGCCCCCTGCAGGTGTAGAGCGCCTCCTGCAGGTGTAGAGCGCCCCCTGCAGGTGTAGAGCGCCCCCTGCAGGTGTAGAGCGCCCCCTGCAGGTGTAGAGCGCCCCCTGTAGGTCTCTCTGACCCGTGCTCTCTGCAGGTGGACCAGATGAATAAGATTGTGGAGGTTCTGGGCGTCCCTCCGAGCCACATGCTCGACGCAGCTCCTAAAGCCCGAAAATATTTTGACAAACTGTCGGACGGACTGTGGACTGTGAAGAAGAACAAAGACATTAAGAAGGTAAAGGTGTGTGTGTGTGTGTGTGTGTGTGTGAGAGAGTGTGTGTGTGAGTGTGTTTAATGTGTGTGTGTGTGTGAGAGAGTGTGTGTGTGTGTATGAGTGCGTGTGAGAGAGTGTGTGTGTGAGTGTGTTTAGTGTGTGTGTGTGTGAGAGAGTGTGTGTGTGTGAGAGAGTGTGTATGTGTGTATGAGTGCGTGTGAGAGAGTGTGTGTGTGTGTGTGTGAGAGAGTGTGTGTGTGTGTGTGTGAGAGAGTGTGTGTTTGGTGTGTGTGTGTGTGAGTGTGTGTTCGGTGTGTGTGTGTGTTCGGTGTGTGTGTGTTCGGTGTGTGTGTGTGTGTTCGGTGTGTGTGTGTGTGAGTGTGTGTTCGGTGTGTGTGTGTTCGGTGTGTGTGAGTGTTCGGTGTGTGTGTGTTCGGTGTGTGTGTGTGTGAGAGTGTGTGTTCGGTGTGTGTGTGTGAGAGTGTGTGTTCGGTGTGTGTGTGTGTTTTCGGTGTGTTCGGTGTGTTCGGTGTGTGTGTGTTCGGTGTGTGAGTGTTCGGTGTGTGAGTGTTCGGTGTGTGTGTGTTCGGTGTGTGTGTGTGTGAGAGTGTGTGTTCGGTGTGTGTGTGTGAGAGTGTGTGTTCGGTGTGTGTGTGTGTTTTCGGTGTGTTCGGTGTGTGTGTGTGTGTTCGGTGTGTGTGTGTTCGGTGTGTGAGTGTTCGGTGTGTGTGTGTTCGGTGTGTGTGTGTGTGTTCGGTGTGTGTGTGTTCGGTGTGTGAGTGTTCGGTGTGTGAGTGTTCGGTGTGTGAGTGTTCGGTGTGTGTGTGTTCGGTGTGTTCGGTGTGTGTGTGTGTGTTCGGTGTGTGTGTGTTCGGTGTGTGTGTGTTCGGTGTGTGTGTGTTCGGTGTGTGAGTGTTCGGTGTGTGTGTGTTCGGTGTGTGAGTGTGTGTTCGGTGTGTGTGTGTTCGGTGTGTGTGTGTTCGGTGTGTGAGTGTGTGTTCGGTGTGTGTGTGTTCAGTGTGTGTGTGTTACAGTCTGTGTGTTTTCAGGAGTACAAACCTCCGGCCACGCGACGCCTTCATGAGATTTTAGGCGTGGAGACCGGGGGCCCCGGGGGCCGCAGGGCAGGAGAGCCGGGCCACGCCCCCTGTGACTATCTCAAGTTCAAAGGTCAGAGCCTGAGCCGCCCTGAGCCACACGTGTGTGTGACTGTGTTTTACACCTCATGTGTCTCTGTGCAGACCTGATCCTGCGTATGCTCGACTACGACCCCAAAAGCCGCATCACGCCATTCTACGCTCTCCAACACAACTTCTTCAAGAAGACCACAGACGAAGGAACCAACACGAGCTCCTCCACTTCCACCTCTCCTGCCATGGACCACTCCCACTCCACCTCCACCACCAGCTCCGTGTCCAGCTCCGGTACTGACCCCCCTTCAGATCAGAGTAGGACGGGTCCTGAGGAGCTCAGACCCTCAGAGTCTCAGACCCTCAGACCCTCAGACCCTCAGACCCTCAGAGTCTCAGACCCTCAGAGTCTCAGACCCTCAGACCCTCAGAGTCTGAGAGTCTCAGACCCTCAGAGTCTCAGACCCTCAGAGTCTCAGACCCTCAGAGTCTCAGACCCTCAGTGTCTCAGACCCTCAGAGTCTCAGACCCTCAGACCCTCAGAGTCTCAGACCCTCAGAGTCTCAGACCCTCAGAGTCTCAGACCCTCAGAGTCTCAGACCCTCAGACCCTCAGACCCTCAGAGTCTCAGACCCTCAGAGTCTCAGACCCTCAGACCCTCAGACCCTCAGAGTCTCAGACCCTCAGACCCTCAGAGTCTCAGACCCTCAGAGTCTCAGACCCTCAGACCCTCAGAGACTCAGACCCTCAGAGTCTCAGACCCTCAGTGTCTCAGACCCTCAGAGTCTCAGACCCTCAGACCCTCAGACCCTCAGAGACTCAGACCCTCAGAGACTCAGACCCTCAGAGTCTCAGACCCTCAGACCCTCAGACCCTCAGACCCTCAGACCCTCAGAGTCTCAGAGTCTCAGCCCCTCAGAGTCTCAGACCCTCAGAGTCTCAGACCCTCAGAGTCTCAGACCCTCAGAGTCTCAGACCCTCAGTGTCTCAGACCCTCAGAGTCTCAGACCCTCAGACCCTCAGTGTCTCAGACCCTCAGAGTCTCAGACCCTCAGACCCTCAGACCCTCAGAGTCTCAGACCCTCAGACCCTCAGAGACTCAGACCCTCAGAGTCTCAGACCCTCAGAGTCTCAGACCCTCAGACCCTCAGAGTCTCAGACCCTCAGACCCTCAGAGTCTCAGACCCTCAGACCCTCAGAGTCTCAGACCCTCAGAGTCTCAGACCCTCAAAGTCTCAGACCCTCAGACCCTCAGTGTCTCAGACCCTCAGAGTCTCAGACCCTCAGAGCCTCAGACTTTCCTTTTGGAGCTGGTTAGTTGTGGCGTGCACTTGTGTCTCACAGAGTCTGGAGTCTGGAGCTCTGAGTTCAGTCTGAGACTTTAGCCTCACACAGTTTCTCTTCTTTAACAGTGGACGGTCACATAAAGCTCGAGGGCAGAGATGTTTGGACCCTGTGTGTTTGAGTCTGTGTGGACTCCAACACTGTAAATGCATTTAGAAAGTGTTCAGTTAAACAAGCTCCTCGTGTGACCCTGATACAGGCCGGAGCTCACAGGAGCTCGCAATAGAGCTGCTGCTCTCCTCCTCTGATCTTCTGCTCTTCATGTTTCAGGAGGCTCCAGTGGTTCTTCCAACGACAACCGCAACTACCGCTACAGTAACCGCTACTACAACTCTGCTGTGACGCACTCGGACTACGAGATGACCAGCCCTCAGGTACAGCCCCCTGACCCCCTGCACCTGTCCACCTGTCCCCTACACCTGTCCCCCTGACCCCTACACCTGTCCCCCTGACCCCTACACCTGTCCCCCTGACCCCTACACCTGTCCCCCTGACCCCTACACCTGTCCCCCTGACCCCTACACCTGTCCCCCTGTCCTCTACACCTGTCCACCTGTCCTCTACACCTGTCCCCCTGACCCCTACACCTGTCCCCCTGTCCCCTACACCTGTCCCCCTGTCCCCTACACCTGTCCACCTGTCCTCTACACCTGTCCACCTGTCTCCCTGCACCTGTCCCCTACACCTGTCCCCTCCCCCCTACACCCCCCCCTGCCAGGCGCCCCCTGCCAGGCGTCCCTCTGACAGGTGCCGTGTGTTGCAGGCGCCCTCTCAGACCCAGATGAGGATGTGGCCGGGCGGGGACAGCGGGGTCGGGGGTCAGGACGGCGCCTACACGCAGCTGCTCCTCCACAAACCCGCCGCGTCGCAGCAGCACCAGCGCCACTTCCTGGACGCTCCGCACCACCCGCACCCCTCCTACCCGCACCACAGTAACGGCGGCCGGGGCCCCCGACAGAGCGGGCAGGGCGGAGGGGGCCCGGGCTCCCCGCAGATGAGCGACAGCATGGACGTGGGCGTGTCTCTGGGGCTGCACCACCTGGGGGCGGTCTCTTCCGTAGACGCGTCTCAGTTCGGCTCCGCCTCCCTGCCGCTGGGCCTGCCCATCGGACTGTCCGCCTTCCGGACTCGCGCGGCCCCCAACGCCCCCGGGCCCCAAGCCCCGCCCCCCGAGGACTATTACCCCGCCTCCAACAACAATAACCCCGCGGCGCCAGGGGGGGGCAGGGCCCGGCCGGACTCGGACGAGGGGCCCGCCAACTCCTGATAAACCCTGAAGCGTGCCCTAAAGCCATACCCCCACATCCCGCCCAGTTCAGAGACACGTGGCTTTGTGCCGACCCCGTGGTGTGCATGAGAGGAGGAGCAGGAGCTTTTGTTGTGATTGTACTCAAAGGAATGGCTGTGCCCAGTTAGTTTCCTTCATATTCTTGTTGTTGACTCTGAGTTGATTTCTGTGTTTGAGGAGTTGTGTGTTCTCATTGGTTGATGCCTGGAGAGGAGGCGGAGACGGAAGCGTCCGGTCCGAGTGCGGCTCACGGCGTCTTTCCTTTGTCGTCCGAGTGCGGCTCACGGCGTCTTTCCTTTGTCGTCCGAGTGCGGCTCACGGCGTCTTTCCTTTGTCGTCCGAGTGCGGCTCACGGCGTCTTTCCTCTGGGCGTTTTTTTCACTTTTGTTCGGTTCATTTCAGGTGTTCCATCCTCACGTCTGTTCCTCACGCTGTGACCACTGGAAACACATTATTTATTATCACACTCAGAGACCTCTGACCCCTCACTGACCCCACACTCACTCCAGTGTCCCTCCAGTGGACCCTCCAGTGGACCCTCCAGTGTCCCTCCAGTGGACCCTCCAGTGTCCCTCCAGTGTCCCTCCAGTGTCCCTCCAGTGGACCCTCCAGTGTCCCTCCAGTGTCCCTCCAGTGGACCCTCCAGTGGACCCTCCAGTGTCCCTCCAGTGTCCCTCCAGTGGACCCTCCAGTGTTCCTCCAGTGTCCCTCCAGTGTCCCTCCAGTGGACCCTCCAGTGTCCCTCCAGTGGACAGTCCCGTAGTCTGTAACTGTCCCTGCAGTGGACACTGTGGTGATCCTGTGGTGGTCACTAACTGTTCCTGTTCCACTGGCCCCTGCAGGAGCCGCCACAGGGGCCAGTGCAGGGGCTCCTGTAGCTGTAGTGGCCCCTGATGCGTTGGCATTCATCTGCGTTGGGCGTCGTGGGCGGTATGGCTGCGTTGTCGGCGTGCGTTGGCGTCTGCGTCAGCGTCGTTGGCGGTGTGGTGGTGTCGGCCTGCGTTGACATTGTGGAGGTGAGTTGGGCGTCTGCGTTGGGCGTACGTTGGGCGTACATTGGGCGTACGTTGGGTGTGCCTTGGGCGTTGGCGTCGTGGGCGTTGCTGTAGGCATGCGTGAGTGTCGTTGGCGTCGTGGGCGTTGCTGTAGGCCGCTCTTGTCTGGACGTACGTTGGGCATTGGCGTCTGCATTGGGCGTGTGTTGGGCGTACGTTGGGCGTTGGGCATGCATTGGGCGTACGTTGGGCGTGCATTGGGCGTACGTTGGGCGTTGGGCGTGCATTGGGCGTACGTTGGGCGTGCATTGGGCGTACGTTGGGCATTGGGCGTGCATTGGGCGTACGTTGGGTGTTGGGCGTACGTTGGGCGTGCATTGGGCGTACGTTGGGCGTGTATTGGGCGTACGTTGGGCGTTGGACGTACATTGGGCGTTCGTTGGCCGTTGGGCGTGCATTGGGCGTACGTTGGGCATACATTGGGCGTTCGTTGGGCGTTGGGCGTGCATTGGGCGTACGTTGGGCGTACATTGGGCGTTCGTTGGGCGTTGGGCGTGCATTGGGCGTCGTGGGCGGTGCGTCGGCCGCTCTTCTCGTCTCCTCCTCCTGCTGTCCTCCTCCAGACTCCTCCTCCTCTCTGTGCTGCTAATCACCATGACGACTGGTCCGGATTGCTGCTAACGACACAACACAGATCAATAAAGATACGATAAAGAGATGAGTGCGACAGAACTCTTGAACCTTTGTGCTTCAGAGAAACGGAGACGTAACAACCACTGCATCTCAATGTATTTATAACTATTTAACAAGAACAAGTCAAAGTAACCCTTTTTTCTGCTCTTCTATGTTTGGTTGCCTTCTTTCAGCAGGTGAGCTCTGATTGGCTATTGTAATAGTGACAGGTGCTGGTGACAGGGGAATGCCACTGGTTTGGGGGGGCGAGGGATGGGGTGGGCTCAAATAAAAGTTGGATATATAATAAGAATAAGAATAAAGAGTATACTTTTGCACACCAAAGTAACCGGCAGCTGTGTTTCATGCATCTGTGTGTCTCTGAGGGGAGCCTGCCCCCTGCTGGTACAACCCCACATCACAGAGTCTGGAGCTTCAGCCCGAGCGAGGGGCCCCGGGGCCTCTGGAGCCGCCGCAGGAGCCGCAGGTAAGACTTGTCTGAATGAGCTCAGTGAATGCAGCGTCTGGGGTGAATTTGTCTCTTTTCTCCTTGAATGAAAAGGGCTGATTGAAGGGCCCACAGTGCGACGCGTCCTGATCTCTGCTCTCGCCTCGTTTCCTCCTCACACAGACCTGGACTTTTGTTTCATTCACACGTTCAACGCACAAACCTGCAGATTTAGGTCCATGTGGATGATTTCACACCTGGAGCTACAAACAAGTGAACAGAAAGGGTAAAAGGAGCTGTTCACGTGAGAAGCTTCATGACATCACGAGGTGGAACGGAGCGTTTAGAGATGTAAACGAAACCCGACTCCAGGCGTTTTTGAGGAGGGAACATTCGAACAGGACCAAACGTTAAAGGAGCTGTTCGTCAGACTCGAGGTGCTAAGAGTTCAAACCAAACGCAGATTTTACTGAAAACTCTTCATGCAGATTTAGTCTTAATGAGGTTATTTCTGTTCTGTTTTGGTGTTTTGGCTCCAGACGAAAAAAGTGTCGTTTTTAACCCCAGTTTCTCTCGATATCGGAGCCGGAATCGAACCAAAGGCACAGCCGCAGCCTCCTCTGTTTAAAGATGCACTGTGGAACTTTTCTGCCAAGTGTCCAGCACTTTGTCGTGTCCATGGAGACGGCTTTTTGTCGGAATGTCCCGCAGTGTGGCATTAAACTAGTTTATTATTGAACTTTTCTTTCTTTTTACAGTAAAACTCTGTGTTGTGCCGTAACAGGGCTCGCCTCTCCACAGGTCAGACCTGTAAACGGGCCCTGGCGCCTTTTCACAGATTTGAGGCAAAGCAACGGCATCTCCACGGCGATGGACACTTCACCGGAAAAAGTTCCACAGTGCAGCTTTAGGGAAACGCTGGGAAATGTGTGTTTTAAATTTGACAAGTTTTGAGGCTTTAGACCAGGACTAAACCAGGACTAAACCAGGACTAAACCAGGTCTAAACCAGGTCTAAACCAGGTCTAAACCAGGACTAAACCAGGACTAAACCAGGTCTAAACCAGGTCTAAACCAGGACTAAACCAGGACTAAACCAGGTCTAAACCAGGACTAAACCAGGTCTAAACCAGGACTAAACCAGGACTAAACCAGGTCTAAACCAGGTCTAAACCAGGTCTAAACCAGGACTAAACCAGGACTAAACCAGGTCTAAACCAGGACTAAACCAGGACTAAACCAGGACTAAACCAGGACTAAACCAGGTCTAAACCAGGACTAAACCAGGACTAAACCAGGTCTAAACCAGGACTAAACCAGGACTAAACCAGGACTAAACCAGGTCTAAACCAGGACTAAACCAGGACTAAACCAGGACTAAACCAGGTCTAAACCAGGACTAAACCAGGACTAAACCAGGTCTAAACCAGGTCTAAACCAGGACTAAACCAGGACTAAACCAGGTCTAAACCAGGACTAAACCAGGTCTAAACCAGGACTAAACCAGGACTAAACCAGGTCTAAACCAGGTCTAAACCAGGTCTAAACCAGGACTAAACCAGGTCTAAACCAGGTCTAAACCAGGACTAAACCAGGACTAAACCAGGACTAAACCAGGACTAAACCAGGACTAAACCAGGACTAAACCAGGTCTAAACCAGGACTAAACCAGGTCTAAACCAGGACTAAACCAAGTCTAAACCAGGACTAAACCAGGTCTAAACCAGGACTAAACCAGGTCTAAACCAGGACTAAACCAGGTCTGAACCAGGTCTAAACCAGGTCTAAACCAGGACTAAACCAGGTCTAAACCAGGACTAAACGAGGACTAAACCAGGACTAAACCAGGTCTAAACCAGGACTAAACCAGGTCTGAACCAGGTCTAAACCAGGTCTAAACCAGGACTAAACCAGGTCTAAACCAGGACTAAACCAGGACTAAACCAGGACTAAACCAGGTCTAAACCAGGTCTAAACCAGGTCTAAACCAGGACTAAACCAGGACTAAACCAGGACTAAACCAGGTCTAAACCAGGACTAAACCAGGACTAAACCAGGACTAAACCAGGACTAAACCAGGTCTAAACCAGGACTAAACCAGGTCTAAACCAGGACTAAACCAGGTCTGAACCAGGTCTAAACCAGGTCTAAACCAGGACTAAACCAGGTCTAAACCAGGTCTAAACCAGGACTAAACCAGGTCTAAACCAGGTCTAAACCAGGTCTAAACCAGGACTAAACCAGGTCTAAACCAGGACTAAACCAGGACTAAACCAGGTCTAAACCAGGACTAAACCAGGTCTAAACCAGGACTAAACCAAGTCTAAACCAAGTCTAAACCAGGACTAAACCAGGTCTAAACCAGGTCTGAACCAGGTCTAAACCAGGACTAAACCAAGTCTAAACCAAGTCTAAACCAGGACTAAACCAGGTCTAAACCAGGTCTAAACCAGGTCTAAACCAGGTCTAAACCAGGACTAAACCAGGTCTAAACCAGGACTAAACCAAGTCTAAACCAAGTCTAAACCAGGACTAAACCAGGTCTGAACCAGGTCTAAACCAGGACTAAACCAGGTCTGAACCAGGTCTAAACCAGGTCTAAACCAGGACTAAACCAGGTCTAAACCAGGACTAAACCAGGTCTAAACCAGGTCTAAACCAGGTCTAAACCAGGTCTAAACCAGGACTAAACCAGGTCTGAACCAGGTCTAAACCAGGACTGAACCAGGACTGAACCAGGTCTAAACCAGGTCTAAACCAGGTCTAAACCAGGTCTAAACCAGGTCTAAACCAGGTCTAAACCAGGTCTAAACCAGGACTAAACCAGGACTAAACCAGGTCTAAACCAGGTCTAAACCAAGTCTAAACCAAGTCTAAACCAGGACTAAACCAGGTCTGAACCAGGTCTAAACCAGGTCTAAACCAGGTCTAAACCAGGTCTAAACCAGGACTAAACCAGGACTAAACCAGGTCTAAACCAGGACTAAACCAGGTCTAAACCAGGACTAAACCAGGACTAAACCAGGTCTAAACCAGGACTAAACCAGGACTGAACCAGGACTGAACCAGGTCTGAACCAGGTCTAAACCAGGACTAAACCAGGTCTGAACCAGGTCTAAACCAGGTCTAAACCAGGACTAAACCAGGTCTAAACCAGGTCTAAACCAGGACTAAACCAGGACTAAACCAGGTCTAAACCAGGTCTAAACCAGGACTAAACCAGGACTAAACCAGGTCTAAACCAGGTCTAAACCAGGACTAAACCAGGACTAAACCAGGTCTAAACCAGGACTAAACCAGGACTAAACCAGGACTAAACCAGGACTAAACCAGGTCTAAACCAGGTCTAAACCAGGTCTAAACCAGGACTAAACCAGGTCTAAACCAGGACTAAACCAGGTCTAAACTAGGACTAAACCAGGTCTGAACCAGGTCTAAACCAGGTCTAAACCAGGACTAAACCAGGTCTAAACCAGGTCTAAACCAGGTCTAAACCAGGTCTAAACCAGGACTAAACCAGGTCTAAACCAGGACTAAACCAGGTCTAAACCAGGTCTAAACCAAGTCTAAACCAGGACTAAACCAGGTCTAAACCAGGTCTAAACCAGGTCTAAACCAGGACTAAACCAGGACTAAACCAGGTCTAAACCAGGACTAAACCAGGACTAAACCAGGTCTAAACCAGGTCTAAACCAGGTCTAAACCAGGTCTAAACCAGGTCTAAACCAGGTCTAAACCAGGACTAAACCAGGTCTAAACCAGGTCTAAACCAGGACTAAACCAGGTCTAAACCAGATCTAAACCAGGACTAAACCAGGTCTAAACCAGGTCTAAACCAATTCTAAACCAAATCTAAACCAGGACTAAACCAGGTCTAAACCAATTCTAAACCAAATCTAAACCAGGACTAAACCAGGACTAAACCAGGACTAAACCAGGACTAAACCAGGACTAAACCAGGACTAAACCAGGTCTAAACCAGGTCTAAACCAGGACTAAACCAGGTCTAAACCAGGTCTAAACCAGGTCTAAACCAGGACTAAACCAGGTCTAAACCAGGTCTAAACCAGGACTAAACCAGGACTAAACCAGGACTAAACCAGGTCTAAACCAGGTCTAAACCAGGACTAAACCAGGTCTAAACCAGGTCTAAACCAGGTCTAAACCAGGACTAAACCAAGTCTAAACCAAGTCTAAACCAGGACTAAACCAGGTCTAAACCAGGACTGAACCAGGTCTGAACCAGGTCTAAACCAGGACTAAACCAGGACTAAACCAGGTCTGAACCAGGTCTAAACCAGGACTAAACCAGGACTAAACCAGGTCTAAACCAGGTCTAAACCAGGACTAAACCAGGTCTAAACCAGGTCTAAACCAGGACTAAACCAGGTCTAAACCAGGTCTAAACCAGGTCTAAACCAGGTCTAAACCAGGACTAAACCAGGTCTAAACCAGGTCTAAACCAGGACTAAACCAGGACTAAACCAGGTCTAAACCAGGTCTAAACCAAGTCTAAACCAAGTCTAAACCAGGACTAAACCAGGTCTAAACCAGGTCTAAACCAGGTCTAAACCAGGTCTAAACCAGGTCTAAACCAGGACTAAACCAGGACTAAACTAGGACTAAACCAGGTCTAAACCAGGACTAAACCAGGACTAAACCAAGTCTAAACCAGGACTGGACCAGGTCTGGACTCTGGTCTGGACCAGGTCTGGACTCTGGTCTGGACCAGGTCTGGACCAGGTCTGGTCTCTGATCTGGACTCTGGTCTGGACCAGGTCTGGACCAGGTCTGGACTCTGGTCTGGACCAGGTCTGGACCAGGTCTGGACTCTGGTCTGGACCAGGTCTGGACCAGGTCTGGTCTCTGGTCTGGACTCTGGTCTGGACCAGGTCTGGACCAGGTCTGGACTGTGGTCTGGACCAGGTCTGGACTCTGGTCTGGAACAGGTCTGGACCAGGTCTGGTCTCTGGTCTGGACTCTGGTCTGGACCAGGACTGGACCAGGTCTGGACTCTGGTCTGGACCAGGTCTGGACCAGGTCTGGACTCTGGTCTGGACCAGGTCTGGACTCTGGTCTGGACCAGGTCTGGTCTCTGGTCTGGACTCTGGTCTGGACCAGGTCTGGACCAGGTCTGGACTCTGGTCTGGACCAGGTCTGGACTGTGGTCTGGACCAGGTCTGGACTGTGGTCTGGACCAGGTCTGGACTCTGGTCTGGAACAGGTCTGGACTCTGGTCTGGAACAGGTCTGGACCAGGTCTGGACCTGGTCTGGACCAGGTCTGGACTCAGGTCTGGACTCTGGTTAATTTTCCAGTTTAGGAGCAAAATGTTGTAATTTGCAAACATCTTTGTTCTTCACCAGTTCCATGTGTTTGAGGAACTCTTTATTATTCATCTGCAAAGCTCCAAACGCTCTGTTCCACCTCGTGATGTCATCAAGTGGTCGTTTCCAGGTGAACAGCTCCTTTTCCCTTTAGCTGAGTCGAGATCTGCGATGATTCTAGTGAATCTTTGTGGAGTTTAACCCTCCCAGAATCACATACAGAATCACGTACAGAATCACATACAGAATCACGTACAGAATCATATACAGAATCACGTACAGAATCACATACAGAATCACGTACAGAATCACGTACAGAATCACGTACAGAATCATATACAGAATCACGTACAGAATCACGTACAGAATCACGTACAGAATCACGTACAGAATCATATACAGAATCACGTACAGAATCACATACAGAATCATATACAGAATCACATACAGAATCACATACAGAATCACATACAGAGTCACATACAGAATCACATACAGAATCACATACAGAATCACATACAGAATCATATACAGAGTCACATACAGAATCACATACAGAATCACATACAGAATCACATACAGAGTCACATACAGAATCACATACAGAATCATATACAGAGTCACATACAGAATCACATACAGAATCATATACAGAGTCACATACAGAATCACATACAGAATCACATACAGAGTCACATACAGAATCACATACAGAATCACATACAGAATCACATACAGAGTCACATACAGAATCACATACAGAATCACATACAGAATCATATACAGTCACATACAGAATCACATACAGAACCACATACAGAATCACATACAGAATCACATACAGAATCACATACAGAATCACATACAGAATCATATACAGAGTCACATACAGAATCACATACAGAATCATATACAGAGTCACATACAGAATCACATACAGAATCACATACAGAATCATATACAGAATCACGTACAGAATCACATACAGAATCACGTACAGAATCACGTACAGAATCACGTACAGAATCACGTACAGAATCATATACAGAATCACGTACAGAATCACGTACAGAATCACGTACAGAATCACGTACAGAATCACGTACAGAATCACATACAGAATCACATACAGAATCTTATTCATATTTTATAAAACCGTGCAGAACTTTCCAACTATAAAAGATAAAAAACTTCTTTTTTCTCCCTCTGAAAAGCTCAAAGTCGAGGTTTTCTGAGCACGTTTACTGTGAGTTTTGTGTGAAAAAGTGTGAATTAAAATTTCCGTTCTGTAGCTTTTATCACAGCCTCAGGACAACGACAGCAGCAGATGTGAAGTAAGAGTTTGTGCTGAGAAAAGGACGTAAAACACTTCATTGGGGCAAAAGGGGCAGTTTGAAAAGCAACATTAAGAAAAAGAGAAATGCTCTGCTTGTTCTTAGGTCTGGAAGGATTAAAAACACTTTTTTTTTGTTTAAATGTATTAAATCCACAAGTGATGGAACAAACCACTTCAGTCACAACGGGGAACAAAAACAAAAACAGCAAATTGTAGAATAAAATAGTACAAAACAACAAAAAGTGCATTTAGGAAAACACTTTCTGAGGTTTTGGTTCTTTTGTTTGTTTCAGAGATTTTGAGTTCATTTTTAAAATAAGTCAAGTCAGGGGGACACGTCTGAATTTTACATTTGTGGATGTAAAATTTGGCAGGTCCTGATATTTAAATGGGTTAAAAACACAATGAAGCACTTCCTGTATCACCACATGACATCACAAGGTGGATCAGAGTGTTTTTGCAGCAGTTTGAAGGAAGAACTCGTGCTGAATCTGCAGGTTTGTGTGTTAAACGTGTGAATGAAACAAAACACGGCTCCAGGTCCGTTTGTGACGAGGAAACATTAGAACAGATCAGAAAACAGAGTCTCATGGGCCTTTTACATTGTGACTCTTCCCCACAGCGTTTCCCTGAGGAGCAAAACCAGGGAAATGAGACGAATTCAACAAAGTAAAATAAAACCGGATGAAGCTTCTTACAGTTTTAGAAAAGGTGCAGAAACACAGACTGTGGGAAGAAGTGGACTGAGCCTGGACTTCACCCTGAAACGTGACTCGGTGCAAGAGCTAAACGAGCTTTAAAAGTGATGAGTCAAATCTTAAATCACTCCTAAAACACACAGGCAGCCAGAGAAGAAGGAAAACGGGGGAAATGTGTTGATCTTCAGGGTTGGAGAGGAGGAAGCTGCAACAGGAGAGACACTTTAGGTTTAAACACACTGGATTTCAGCTTCGAACCAGAAAACCAAATGAAAGTCATATGAGGCTCGTCCATCAGGCCCAATGTTTTTTTTATAATTCAGAATAAATCATCATTATAATTTAGGGTGACCAGATTTTCAAAATAAAAAAACTGGGACGTCCCAAATTTGGGTTCATTTGTAATAATAAAATTGTGAAACAAGTGCGGAATTAAGGGAAATTGTTGTGGCACCAATGTGTTTTCTTTGTGTTTTGGTTGTTTTTGAAGCAGCTTTTCTGTATTTTACCCAAACAAATGACAGTTTCTGCCTCTTTACTGTTGGCAGGGATCAGACTGGTCAAAAATAGGAACATTTCTTGTATAAAACTGGGACAAATCACGTTTTTTTGGATAAATCTGCTGGGACAGGGGACACCGGGCTCAAAACTGTGACTTTCCCGGGGAAATGGAGACATCTGGTCACTTGTTATAATTGTTATTTCAGTAAAAGTTTAATTTAATCTGAACCGGTTTCACTTGTTATTTTGGAGGCGCCATTCCCCGGTCTGTCCTCTGGGGGGCGCTGTGCTCCTTTGACTTTCTGTTCTTGACACGAAAAATAAAAGCGACAGAAACATTTACTTTTTATTATTATTAATTTTGGGTTCATTTTAAGGATAAGTTTTAAGGATCATTATTACTATTTTGTTTTCTTTATTTATTTTTATTTATTTCGTGTTTGTTTCTTGCGCTTCCGTGTTGATGTGCGCATGCGCGGTGTCCGGCTGTTACGCATCTGACCCACGCTCCCGCTGCTGCGCTGACCGGAGCTCCGTGGACCCGTGACCTGCGTGGATCTCCCGTGAACTGCTCCCGCTCTGCGCACCAGGACACCGGGGTGAGGACCGGGACCGGGGACGAGACCGGGGCCGGGACCGGGGTCTGCGGGCCGCGGGGGGCACAGTCCGCGGGGGGGGGGACCGGGGCTGTGCGTCCACGGAACTTCTGGGCTGCAGCTTTTGCGCCGCGTTTGGGAATAATTTTTTTAAACTTTTGCTCTTTCCTTTGTGATGAAGTCGTGTTTCTCTGGGTCCTCAGACATATTTCTACGGTCCTGCACCTGCCCCGCGGTGAAGACCAGGCGGACCCCGGGACTGTTCCTGCCCCAGACTCCGAGTCCTGCCCCGGGGAAGCGCCCAGGGTCAGGGGAGGGCATCCGAACTGTGAGAAAATACTTTTTTTAAAACACAAAACTATTGTCAAAACTGGGACACCGCCTGTTTTATGGTAATAATAAAATAGTGAATCAAGTGCGTAATTAAGGAAAACTGTTCCGCACTCTGCCTATTTAGGACTAACATGAGTCAGTTTAGTCACATTTTCTTTGTGTTTTGGTCAGTTTTAAGCAGCTTTTCTGTATTTTACTAAAACAAATGTCAGTTTCTGCCTCTCTTTACTGTTGGCATGTGTCAAATTGGTCAAAAATACAAGTGAAGTGTTAAAATTGACTCACAGAATCAGTTTGAACATTTTCCTCAGGGTTTATCTGAGTCCATCTGTTCCAGAGTTAATTTAACTTTTTAATTTTTGGAAATGTTAATGAAGTAACACTGGACCAAAGTTTAACCCCAAAATCAAGTTATTTTCACGTTTTGGGAGTAAAAAGATAACATTTTGTAGATTTAGCTAAACAACAAACACTTTTTATTTAATTTAAGATGAAATTCTGTACAAAACTGGACTGTCCCGGGAAACGGGGACGTCTGGACTCACTGAACATGTGACACGTCCGTCCAAAGTGTGTTTAAT
>CM068347.1:2353967-2388967 GCA_034769755.1 Odontamblyopus lacepedii
GAAGGAGCAGACACGGCCTCCAGGGAGTGTCCGTCACACCCAACTCCAACTGCACCCGCACTGCGCCCGCACTGCACCCGCACTGCACCCGCACTGCACCCAGCACCCAAAAAGTACGATGAAAGTTGAACATTATACAGTCCCAAAAATCATTTCACAGGTCACTCATTTTGAAAATCTGGGCCGCCCTGTGTTCTCGGGGCTCAATATTGATGGTGTGAACTTTTTCCTTACAGTAGACGAACATTTTTATGATTATTATTTACCTTTATTTAACCAGGAAGTCTCATTGAGATTCAGAATCTCTTTTTCAAGAGCGACGTGGCCACAGCAGCAGCGACACAATGAACCCAGTGCAGAAAGAAGAAAAAACACAACTCTCACAAACACAATTTTCACTCGCCGCTTTTTACAATTTCCTTACATTTTTGGTCACATTTTGAGCTGTAAAAGTCTGGATTAATAATATAATGACCCATTACAGTTTCATTCTGCTGTTTATTTATGGAAGCTTCTGTTTTTTTTAACAATATTGTAGATTTAAAACTGTTTTTGTGGTTTAAAGTTGCACTGTGTAACTTTTCGAGGCTCCGTCAAACACTTTTCTCCATGGAGTTTGCTTGTGTTGCTTCGTCTGGAATGTTCCACCGTACGGCATTAAACATTTCTATCTCCACGGAGACCAAACCAAACCAAGTTCCAGGTCAGATCTGTGGAGAGGCGACGCCGCTCACAGTCAGAACGTCTGTTTTTCGAGGTATTTCTGAGCTCTAAAACCTCCTGTGATTGAATAAATGTAAAGTCGAGCTGTTTAAAGTCACACTGTGGAACATTTCCAGGCAGAGCAATGACGTCTCCATAGAAACAAGCAGGTGACGGACAGTGCAGCTTTATTTTCACTCTTTTAGTGTTGTAAATTAGCTTCAGTCTCCTCGTTTGTCGTCTGTGTCGTTTGTCGTCGGTCTGTATTTCCCTCTCGTGTGTCTCCTCAGGACGGGCTCTGATGTGGCGTTCCCCCTCGTGACATCATGAGGAGCGTGGCGATTCTGGGCGGGGGCATCGGGGGCCTGGCTGCTGCGTTCTACCTGAGCCGGAGCGCCGGGGCGAAGGTAACGCTGCTGCTGCTGCTGCTGCTGCTGCTGCTGCTGCTGCTGCTGCTGCTGCTGCTGCTGCTGTTACCACGTTCTGCACATTTGTTGTTTGTGGAGATCCTGAAGGGGCTTTCAACAAAACTAAGAGAGAGAAGAAACGAGCAAACACAGAACCAGAACCCAGGAGAAGGGGGTAACTATCCCTTATCTCGCTGAGGTGTCTGAGAAACTCCAGAGGATCTTCAGACAACATGATTTTCCCGTCTACTTCAAACCCACAAACACTTTAAGACAAAAACTGCTCCACCCTAAGGACAAAACTGAGCCACAAACAAAGTGATGTTGTCTGTTCAGTGTAGTGAAGCCTGCAGTGAGCTACACGGGAGAAACAAAACAGCCACAACACAAGAGGATGAACCAGCACAGACGGGAGAGCAACACAGGACCTCAGTCTGATGTTCATCTGCCCCTTAAAGCCTCAGGCCTTTGAGGACAGAGGTGCAGATCTGAGCCAGAGAGAAGAATCTGTCTGAACGGGAAGTTAAAGAAGCGTCTTTGTTAAAAAAGAACCGTCTTTAAACAGAACAGACTCAGGCACCACCTGTCTCCATCTATAACTCCAGCCTCAAAACTACGTCAAAACTAATTGAGAAAACAGCAGGTGTGTCCAGGTCAGGTCCAGAGGTGTGAACAGCCCTGAGGTGTGAACAGCCCTGTGTGATTCTGCTAATCTGGCCCCACCCCCCAGTCTATTTCAATAGGCCGAGCGACAGCAGAAACTGTAAACCAGGGGTCTCAGACTCGCGGCCCGGGGGCCAAGTGCGGCCCGCAGTACAATATGTTGTGGCCCGCACCTTAATATGAAAGTATAATATTAGTGTGGACCTCCGAAGGGCCAATCAGCAGCAGGTCCCTGGTCGGGGCTAAGCTACACCAGCTTCGTGCACTTTACGCTTGCAACAACAGCACGGCGGGTAGTGAACAGTCAGACAGCAGTCGCCTTTGCACTTGCATCTATCGTACTTTCTACCGGCGACTGTTACCGGGCTGTTTATCGTCTACGCTGCTGTTACAGACAGAAGCGTGTGACGGAGCACCTGTAGCTGCCCTGACATTCCCCGACCGGAGCCTCTCGCTCTGGCTCCAGAGCGGCAGAGCTCACGGAGCGCTCTCCTGGTTAAGGCTCCGTCACAAAGTGTTAAGACGTTCTCTGTGCGCAATTAGCGAAACGTGAAACAAGAGCGCCACTAAAGAGAATGAATCAGATTTTGTCATACCCCAGTCATGTCTTCATCAAAGCTGCAGGGAAGAGAAAGGTTGGTGACGAGCACAGACAATTCCAAGAAAAGTGGGAGACGCAGCATTTCTTTGTTGCGCACAGGGGCATCTCCACATGTCTTATTTGGACAGAGAAAGTTGCAGTGCACAAAGAACAACGTTAAACACCATTATTCAACTAAACATGCTGAGGAATGTGCAAAACACCAGGGGGATGTGAGAGCCAAGAGGGTCACCAGTATTAAAGCAGCTCTACTGAGGCAACAGGATTTCTCCAAAGAGAATATTGCAGCAGTCGAAGCTCCAGGGTTAGTGAGGCTCTGGCAGGAGGAGCAGGAGAACCATGTTCAGAAGAACCGGTCATGACATTTGAGGACTTTTTTGTGTGGAATCCCTTATGCGGCCCACCCTCACCCAGACTCTGCCTCCAGCGGCCCCCAGGTAAACTGACTTTGAGACCCCTGCTGTAAACAAATAGGGGGAGTTTCTAAGTAATTTAGGGATCTCACTCCTCCCTCTTCAGGCAGATAAAAGTCAGTGTCTCTGAGCAGAACTGAAGCAGCAGCTCTGACGACGGCCAAACGTCTTCGACCAAAACTTTGGTCCAGTTGACAAATTGAACTCTACCTGTTGCCGTATTAAAGGGGCATTGCGTAACTTTTCCGGTTCAGTTAGAATGTTCCCGTCTCTGTCTGAAGGGAAACGACTTTAGGCCACGTTACAGGTCAGATCTGTGGAGACAAGAGCCCCATTCACAGAGCGACAGACGCAGCTGTGAGGACTGGCATTAGTGTATTCAGAAGTATCGAAAATCAGACACTAATCGAAACTAAAACTGGTGTCTGGTGTGACCCGGTGTGACCCGGTGTGACCCGGTGTGACCCGGTGTGACCCGGTGTGACCCGGTGTGACTCGGTGTGACCCGGTGTGACCCGGTGTGACCCGGTGTGACCCGGTGTGACTCGGTGTGACTCGGTGTGACCCGGTGTGACCCGGTGTGACTCGGTGTGACTCGGTGTGACCCGGTGTGACTCGGTGTGACTCGGTGTGACTCGGTGTGACCCGGTGTGACCCGGTGTGACTCGGTGTGACCCGGTGTGACTCGGTGTTGCAGGTGCAGGTGCTGGAGCGGAGCGGGCGGTTCGGGGGGTGGCTCTGGTCATGCAGGAGGTCTGATGGAGCCGTGTTCGAGCTTGGGCCCCGAGGGGTGAGGCCTGTGGGGCCCGCTGGACGAAACACCCTCAACCTGGTGAGTGCGACCCGCTCTGTGCCTGCTGTGCCCGGAGCGCTGTGCCCGCTGTGCCCGGAGCTCTGTGCCCGCTGTGCCTGCTGTGCCCGGAGCTCTGTGCCCGCTGTGCTCGGAGCTCTGTGCCCGGTGTTTGTTTCATTCAAACATGTTTAAAGTGTAACTCTGTCCTGTCTGAAGCTAAAGTTGCTAGAGGAGGTGGAATTCTGTCAGAGCCAATAAACGACACAGATCAGTGTTTCCTCGGTGGAAATCTCACTGTGGCAGTGAGTCTGTCAAGGCAACAAACTAGTGTAGTGATGGGGGCAAGTTCTGAACTAGTGTAGTGATGGGGGCAAGTTCTGAACTAGTGTAGTGATGGGGGCAAGTTCTGAACTTCCACGTAAAAGTCCAATTTGCTTCACACTGAAGAAGCTTAACTCCACTTTAACCCATCTGACAACAGCCACGAGTCTAACAAACCAAACGCTCTGCCTGGTTCACTCATTAGTGTCTGGAAACGTTAGAAAACATCTTTATAAACACCTCACACTTCCCTCTGCTGATTTCCCACTGCACCAAAGCCCAAAAGACTCGATCGTCGATGTTGTTTCTAATCCCGTTTATTTACCAGTGAATTATATATATTTTTAAAAAAAATGCTAAAAAACACATTCCTGAACCATTTTCTTTCAGCAACTTTCAGTTTCTCGATTCTCACTTGTTGCTTCTGGAGTCGACAGTCGAGTCTTTTGGGCTTTGGCCTGTGAGTCTAAAGGCGACTTTTACCACTCTGAACTCTTACAGGAAGAAAATGTACACTCTGTATTTGTGATGTGTATTTGTGCGTTTGTGATGTGTATTTGTGCGTTTGTAATGTATGTTTGTGCGTTTGTGATGTGTATTTGTGCGTTTGTGATGTTATTTGTGTGTTTGTGATGTATATTTGTGCGTTTGTGATGTATATTTGTGTGTTTGTGATGTTATTTGTGCGTTTGTGATGTTATTTGTGCGTTTGTGATGTTATTTGTGCATTTGTGATGTTATTTGTGCGTTTGTGATGTTATTTGTGCGTTTGTGATGTTATTTGTGCGTTTGTGATGTATATTTGTGCATTTGTGATGTTATTTGTGCATTTGTGATGTACATTTGTGCGTTTGTGATGTTATTTGTGTGTTTGTGATGTATATTTGTGCGTTTGTGATGTATATTTGTGTGTTTGTGATGTTATTTGTGTGTTTGTGATGTTATTTGTGCGTTTGTGATGTTATTTGTGCGTTTGTGATGTTATTTGTGCGTTTGTGATGTTATTTGTGCGTTTGTGATGTATATTTGTGCATTTGTGATGTTATTTGTGCATTTGTGATGTACATTTGTGCGTTTGTGATGTTATTTGTGCGTTTGTGATGTTATTTGTGCGTTTGTGATGTTATTTGTGCATTTGTGATGTACGTTTGTGCGTTTGTGATGTGTATTTGTGTGTTTGTAATGTTTGTGTGTTTGTGATGTACATTTGTGCGTTTGTGATGTTATTTGTGCGTTTGTGATGTATATTTGTGCGTTTGTGATGTATATTTGTGTGTTTGTGATGTTATTTGTGTGTTTGTGATGTTATTTGTGTGTTTGTGATGTATATTTGTGCATTTGTGATGTTATTTGTGCGTTTGTGATGTATATTTGTGTGTTTGTGATGTATATTTGTGCGTTTGTGATGTTATTTGTGCGTTTGTGATGTTATTTGTGCATTTGTGATGTTATTTGTGCATTTGTGATGTTATTTGTGCATTTGTGATGTTATTTGTGCGTTTGTGATGTTATTTGTGCGTTTGTGATGTATATTTGTGCGTTTGTGATGTTATTTGTGCGTTTGTGATGTATATTTGTGCATTTGTGATGTTATTTGTGCGTTTGTGATGTATATTTGTGCGTTTGTGATGTATATTTGTGCATTTGTGATGTTATTTGTGCATTTGTGATGTTATTTGTGCATTTGTGATGTTATTTGTGCGTTTGTGATGTACATTTGTGCATTTGTGATGTTTGTGTGTTTGTGATGTACATTTGTGCGTTTGTGATGTTATTTGTGTGTTTGTGATGTATATTTGTGCGTTTGTGATGTATATTTGTGTGTTTGTGATGTTATTTGTGTGTTTGTGATGTTATTTGTGCGTTTGTGATGTTATTTGTGCATTTGTGATGTTATTTGTGCGTTTGTGATGTTATTTGTGCGTTTGTGATGTATATTTGTGCATTTGTGATGTTATTTGTGCATTTGTGATGTACATTTGTGCGTTTGTGATGTTATTTGTGCGTTTGTGATGTTATTTGTGCGTTTGTGATGTTATTTGTGCATTTGTGATGTACGTTTGTGCGTTTGTGATGTGTATTTGTGTGTTTGTAATGTTTGTGTGTTTGTGATGTACATTTGTGCGTTTGTGATGTTATTTGTGCGTTTGTGATGTATATTTGTGCGTTTGTGATGTATATTTGTGTGTTTGTGATGTTATTTGTGTGTTTGTGATGTTATTTGTGCGTTTGTGATGTATATTTGTGCATTTGTGATGTTATTTGTGCGTTTGTGATGTTATTTGTGTGTTTGTGATGTTATTTGTGCATTTGTGATGTTATTTGTGCGTTTGTGATGTACATTTGTGCGTTTGTGATGTATATTTGTGCGTTTGTGATGTTATTTGTGCGTTTGTGATGTATATTTGTGCATTCGTGATGTACATTTGTGCGTTTGTGATGTATATTTGTGCGTTTGTGATGTTATTTGTGTGTTTGTGATGTTATTTATGCGTTTGTGATGTTATTTGTGCGTTTGTGATGTATATTTGTGGATTCGTGATGTACATTTGTGCGTTTGTGATGTTATTTGTGCGTTTGTGATGTACATTTGTGCTTTTGTGATGTTATTTGTGCATTTGTGATGTTATTTGTGCGTTCGTGATGTATATTTGTGCATTTGTGATGTTATTTGTGCGTTTGTGATGTATATTTGTGATGTTATTTGTGCATTTGTGATGTTATTTGTGCGTTTGTGATGTATATTTGTGCGTTTGTGATGTTATTTGTGCATTTGTGATGTTATTTGTGCGTTTGTGATGTTATTTGTGCGTTTGTGATGTATATTTGTGCATTTGTGATGTTATTTGTGCGTTTGTGATGTTATTTGTGCGTTTGTGATGTATATTTGTGCATTTGTGATGTTATTTGTGCATTTGTGATGTTATTTGTGCGTTCGTGATGTATATTTGTGCATTTGTGATGTTATTTGTGCATTTGTGATGTTATTTGTGCGTTTGTGATGTTATTTGTGCATTTGTGATGTTATTTGTGCTGTGCATTTGTGATGTTATTTGTGCTGCTTTTGTGCATTTGTGATGTTATTTGTGCATGTGATGTTATTTGTGCTGTGATGTGTATGTGTGATTTGTATTTGTGATGTATATTTGTGTTGTGATGTTATTTGTGCATTTGTGATGTTATTTGTGCTTATGATGTTATGCTGTGTTTGTGATGTTATTTGTGCATTTGTGATGTTATTTGTGCGTTTGTGATGTATATTTGTGCATTTGTGATGTTATTTGTGCGTTTGTGATGTACATTTGTGCATTTGTGATGTTATTTGTGCATTTGTGATGTTATTTGTGCATTTGTGATGTTATTTGTGCGTTTGTGATGTACATTTGTGTGTTTGTGATGTTATTTGTGCGTTTGTGATGTTATTTGTGCGTTTGTGATGTACATTTGTGTGTTTGTGATGTTATTTGTGCGTTTGTGATGTACATTTGTGTGTTTGTGATGTTATTTGTGCATTTGTGATGTTATTTGTGCATTTGTGATGTACATTTGTGCATTTGTGATGACATTTGTGCATTTGTGATGTACATTTGTGCATTTGTGATGTTATTTGTGCATTTGTGATGTATATTTGTGCATTTGTGATGTTATTTGTGCATTCGTGATGTACATTTGTGCGTTTGTGATGTTATTTGTGCGTTTGTGATGTTATTTGTGCGTTTGTGATGTACATTTGTGTGTTTGTGATGTTATTTGTGCGTTTGTGATGTACATTTGTGCATTTGTGATGTACATTTGTGCATTTGTGATGTACATTTGTGCGTTTGTGATGTACATTTGTGCGTTTGTGATGTTATTTGTGCGTTTGTGATGTACATTTGTGCATTTGTGATGTTATTTGTGCATTTGTGATGTATATTTGTGCGTTTGTGATGTTATTTGTGCATTTGTGATGTTATTTGTGCGTTTGTGATGTTATTTGTGCGTTTGTGATGTACATTTGTGCGTTTGTGATGTACATTTGTGCGTTTGTGATGTACATTTGTGCGTTTGTGATGTACATTTGTGCGTTTGTGATGTACATTTGTGCGTTTGTGATGTTATTTGTGCGTTTGTGATGTTATTTGTGCGTTTGTGATGTTATTTGTGCGTTTGTGATGTACATTTGTGCGTTTGTGATGTACATTTGTGCGTTTTGTGCAGGTGGAGGCTCTGGGTCTGCAGTCGGAGGTTCTCCCCGTCACCTACAGCCACGTGGCGTCTCAGAACCGCTTCCTGTTTGTGCGCGGGCAGCTCTGGAAGATGCCCTCAGGTCTGGGGTAAGAGGGCATCACCCGGGCACCACCACCGGGGTCTGAGGGGCAACAAACCCCCCAGACCCTGTGCACGGGGCATTAAAGATCTGATGTCGTTTCCTCGTCACAAACAGACCTGGAGTTTAACACACAAACCTGCACATTTAGCACGAGTTCTTCTCTTAGAAAACACTCTGTTCCACCTTGTGATGTCATCATGTGGTGACACAGGAAGTTCCATGGGGGGCGGGACTCTGATCGGAGCTTCAGAGTCACTCACAGAAGAGCAGAACAGAACAGAACAGAACAGAACAGAAGAGAACAGAACAGAGCAGAAGAGGCTCCAGAGGCATTTTCTTTTTTAATTAAGTTGGACAAATGAAAATACACAAATGAACAGGTGATTTTTAAAGGGAAAAAGAGAGAATCCAGCGACGTCCAGAAGAAGAAACTCAGGACGTTTCCTTAGTTTAAACCAGAACTATACCAGGACTATACTAGGTCTAAACTAGGACTAAACCAGAACTAAACCAGGACTATACTAGGACTATACTAGGTCTAAACCAGGACTATACCAGGACTATACTAGGACTATACTAGGTCTAAACCAGGACTATACTAGGACTATACTAGGTCTAAACCAGGACTATACCAGGACTATACTAGGACTATACTAGGACTAAACCAGAACTATACCAGGACTATACTAGGTCTAAACTAGGACTAAACCAGAACTATACCAGGACTATACTAGGTCTAAACTAGGACTAAACCAGAACTATACCAGGACTATACTAGGTCTAAACTAGGACTAAACCAGAACTATACCAGGACTATACTAGGTCTAAACCAGGACTAAACCAGAACTATACCAGGACTATACTAGGACTATACTAGATCTAAACTAGGACTATACTAGGTCTAAACTAGGACTATACTAGGTCTAAACCAGGACTATACTAGGACTAAACCAGGTCTAAACTAGGACTAATCCAGGACTATACTAGGACTATACTAGATCTAAACTAGGACTATACTAGATCTAAACTAGGACTATACTAGGTCTAAACCAGGACTAAACCCGAACTATACCAGGACTATACCAGGACTATACTAGGTCTAACCCAGGACTATACTAGGTCTAAACTAGGACTAAACCAGAACTATACCAGGACTATACTAGGTCTAAACCAGGACTAAACCAGGTCTAAACTAGGAATAAACCAGGTCTTAACCAGGACTAAAATAGGTCTAAACCAGGACTAAAGTAGGTCTAAACCAGGACTAAAGTAGGTCTAAATGAAGATTAAATCGGTTCTAAACCAGGACTAATCCAGCTCTCGCCTACACGGGTATAAATAGGTCATTTATAAAAGGAAAACAGAGAGAATCCAGTGATAAAGAAACTGGGCCATTTTGTCAGTTTTCCCACATTTCTGTCGCCGGCAGAGCCCACAGGAAGTCGTCGTCCACGTGTTTCCAAACGTCTGCCGGTTTTGTGAGATCACAGAGTGTATTGTGGGCGGAGTTAGGTGTTTTCTCAGACGTCCTCTCCCCCTGTGCAGTTCTGTGCTAAGGACGACCCCTCCGTTCTCCCGGCCGCTCCTGCCTCAGCTGCTCCGGGACCTGTTTGTGCCGCGGGGCGAAGAGGACGACGAGACGCTGCACTCGTTCGTCAGCCGCAGGTTCAGCCCCGAGGTACGACTGCCTGTGTCTGCGAGCTTAAAGCTGCCCTGCGGAACATTTCATTCACTTCTCCTCTCCATGGTGATGCTATTTGTTCCTCTAGAATGTTCCACAGTGTCACTTAAATATATTCATCACAAGAGACACCTTCATTCTGCAGCCTCTGTTCTGTTGCCTTATTGTATTTTTGCGCAATACAAACATCTACAATTAATAAATCCTTGATGTTTAAAGCTGCACTGTGTAACTTTTCTAGTGGAGGGTCCGTCACCTGCTTGTTTCTATGGATACGTCATTGCTCTGCCTGGAATGTTCCACAGTATTTTACACATTAAACAGCTCGACTTTACATTTATTCAGTCACAGGTGGTTTTAGAGCTCAAAAGTACCTAGAAAAACAGACGTTCTGACTGTGAGCGGGGCTCGCCTCTCCACAGATCTGACCTGGAACTTAGCCCGGTTTGGTCCACCAGAAAAGTTGCACAGTGCAGCTTTAAGCATCCGATTAATCATAAACGATAAATTGTTCTGTCATCATTATTAGTTTGCACAGCCATAAATGAAAACAAAAAAAAATCTAAACCAGGACTAAACCAGGTCTAAACCAGGTCTAAACCAGGTCTAAACCAGGTCTAAACCAGGTCTAAACCAGGACTAGATCAGGTCTAAACCAGGTCTAAACCAGGTCTAAACCAGGACTAGATCAGGTCTAAACCAGGACTAGATCAGGTCTAAACCAGGTCTAAACCAGGACTAAACCAGGACTAAACCAGGACTAAACCAGGTCTAAACCAGGTCTAAACCAGGTCTAAACCAGGACTAAACCAGGAATAAACCAGGAATAAACCAGGAATAAACCAGGTCTAAACCAGGTCTAAACCAGGAATAAACCAGGAATAAACCAGGAATAAACCAGGTCTAAACCAGGACTAGATCAGGTCTAAACCAGGTCTAAACCAGGTCTAAACCAGGACTAGATCAGGTCTAAACCAGGACTAGATCAGGTCTAAACCAGGTCTAAACCAGGTCTAAACCAGGACTAAACCAGGTCTAAACCAGGTCTAGATCAGGTCTAAACCAGGTCGGACTCTGGGCCTGACCCTCTCTCTCCTGCAGCTCGCCGACGTCGCTGTGGACAGTTTGTGTCGGGGCGTTTTCGCCGGAGACTCTCGTAAACTGAGCGTTCGCGCCTGTTTCCCCGACCTGCACCGAGCCGAGCGCCAACGGGGCTCCGTCATCCTGGGCGCACTCCTGGGGTCAGGTCTGTGCCCGTCTGTGTCTGTGCCCGTCTGTGTCTGTGCCCGTCTGTGTCTGTGTCTGTCTGTGTCTGTGCCCGTCTGTGCCTGTGCCCGTCTGTGCCTGTGCCCGTCTGTGCCTGTGCCCGTCTGCGTCTGTGCCCGTCTGCGTCTGCGCCCGTCTGCGTCTGTGCCCGTCTGCGCCTGTGCCCGTCTGCGTCTGTGCCCGTCTGCGCCTGTGCACGTCTGCGTCTGTGCCCGTCTGTGTCTGTGCCACCACACCTCCTCGCGTAGGGCACAGTTGTAGGGAGTATTATCTGTTCTCTCTGCAGGGCCTGTTCGCGCCGTGGCCCCGGGGCCCCTGGCTCACAGGGCCCAGAGGGAGCGCTGGGCTCAGTGGTCCCTGCGCAGGGGCGTGCAGGTGCTCCCTGACGCCCTGGTGCAGCGGCTGGAGAAGAACGGATCTGTGGAGCTGCGAGCCAACGCTCCTGTCAGGGGCCTGGAACACACCGGCTCCGGCTGGACAGTGAGTGACCAGCTCCTGTCACACAGCACCTGTCACACAGCACCTGTCACACAGCACCTGTCACCAGCACCTGTCACCAGCACCTGTCACCAGCTCCTGTCACATAGCACCTGTCACACAGCACCTGTCACCAGCTCCTGTCACCCAGCACCTGTCACCAGCTCCTGTCACATAGCACCTGTCACCAGCACCTGTCACATAGCACCTGTCACACAGCACCTGTCACCAGCTCCTGTCACATAGCACCTGTCACACAGCACCTGTCACACAGCACCTGTCACCAGCTCCTGTCACCAGCTCCTGTCACCAGCTCCTGTCACATAGCACCTGTCACATAGCACCTGTCACCAGCACCTGTCACATAGCACCTGTCACACAGCACCTGTCACCAGCTCCTGTCACATAGCACCTGTCACATAGCACCTGTCACCAGCACCTGTCACATAGCACCTGTCACATAGCACCTGTCACCAGCACCTGTCACATAGCATCTGTCTCTCTCTCGTCTCTCTGTCTCTCTCCGTCTCTCTGTCTCCCTCGTCTCCCTGTCTCTCTCCGTCTCTCTGTCTCTCTCTCGTCTCCCTGTCTCTCTCTCGTCTCTCTGTCTCTCTCTCGTCTCTCTGTCTCTCTCCGTCTCTCTGTCTCCCTCGTCTCTCTGTCTCTCTCCGTCTCTCTGTCTCTCTCTCGTCTCTCTGTCTCTCTCCGTCTCTCTGTCTCCCTCCGTCTCTCTGTCTCTCTCTTGTCTCTCTGTCTCCCTCCGTCTCTCTGTCTCCCTCCGTCTCTCTGTCTCTCTCTCGTCTCTCTGTCTCTCTCCGTCTCTCTGTCTCCCTCTGTCTCCCTGTCTCTCTCCGTCTCTCTGTCTCTCTCTCGTCTCTCTGTCTCCCTCCGTCTCTCTGTCTCCCTCGTCTCCCTGTCTCTCTCTCGTCTCCCTGTCTCTCTCTCGTCTCTCTGTCTCTCTCCGTCTCTCTGTCTCCCTCGTCTCTCTGTCTCTCTCCGTCTCTCTGTTTCTCTCTCGTCTCTCTGTCTCTCTCCGTCTCTCTGTCTCCCTCCGTCTCTCTGTCTCTCTCTCGTCTCTCTGTCTCCCTCCGTCTCTCGGTCTCCCTCCGTCTCTCTGTCTCTCTCTCGTCTCTCTGTCTCTCTCTCGTCTCTCTGTCTCTCTCCGTCTCTCTGTCTCCCTCCGTCTCCCTGTCTCTCTCCGTCTCTCTGTCTCTCTCTCGTCTCTGTCTCTCTCCGTCTCTCTGTCTCCCTTGTCTCTCTGTCTCTCTCCGTCTCTCTGTCTCTCTCTCGTCTCTGTCTCTCTCCGTCTCTCTGTCTCCCTCCGTCTCTCTGTCTCTCTCTCGTCTCTCTGTCTCCCTCCGTCTCTCTGTCTCCCTCGTCTCCCTGTCTCTCTCTCGTCTCTCTGTCTCTCTCTCGTCTCTCTGTCTCTCTCCGTCTCTCTGTCTCCCTCGTCTCTCTGTCTCTCTCCGTCTCTCTCTCGTCTCTCTGTCTCTCTCCGTCTCTCTGTCTCCCTCCGTCTCTCTGTCTCTCTCTCGTCTCTCTGTCTCCCTCCGTCTCTCTGTCTCCCTCCGTCTCTCTGTCTCTCTCTCGTCTCTCTGTCTCTCTCCGTCTCTCTGTCTCCCTCCGTCTCTCTCTCGTCTCTCTGTCTCCCTCTGTCTCCCTGTCTCTCTCCGTCTCTCTGTCTCTCTCTCGTCTCTCTGTCTCCCTCCGTCTCTCTGTCTCCCTCGTCTCCCTGTCTCTCTCTCGTCTCTCTGTCTCTCTCTCGTCTCTCTGTCTCTCTCCGTCTCTCTGTCTCCCTCGTCTCTCTGTCTCTCTCCGTCTCTCTGTCTCTCTCTCGTCTCTCTGTCTCTCTCCGTCTCTCTGTCTCCCTCCGTCTCTCTGTCTCTCTCTCGTCTCTCTGTCTCCCTCCGTCTCTCTGTCTCCCTCCGTCTCTCTGTCTCTCTCTCGCCTCTCTGTCTCTCTCCGTCTCTCTGTCTCTCTCTCGTCTCTCTGTCTCTCTCTCGTCTCTCTGTCTCTCTCCGTCTCTCTGTCTCCCTCGTCTCTCTGTCTCTCTCCGTCTCTCTGTCTCTCTCTCGTCTCTCTGTCTCTCTCCGTCTCTCTGTCTCCCTCCGTCTCTCTGTCTCTCTCTCGTCTCTCTGTCTCCCTCCGTCTCTCTGTCTCCCTCCGTCTCTCTGTCTCCCTCTGTCTCCCTGTCTCTCTCCGTCTCTCTGTCTCTCTCGTCTCTCTGTCGCCCTCCGTCTCTCTGTCTCCCTCGTCTCCCTGTCTCTCTCTCGTCTCTCTGTCTCTCTCTCGTCTCTCTGTCTCTCTCCGTCTCTCTGTCTCCCTCGTCTCTCTGTCTCTCTCCGTCTCTCTGTCTTTCTCTCGTCTCTCTGTCTCTCTCCGTCTCTCTGTCTCCCTCCGTCTCTCTGTCTCTCTGTCTCTCTCTCGTCTCTCTGTCTCCCTCCGTCTCTCTGTCTCCCTCCGTCTCTCTGTCTCTCTCTCGTCTCTCTGTCTCTCTCCGTCTCTCTGTCTCCCTCTGTCTCCCTGTCTCTCTCCGTCTCCCTGTCTCTCTCCGTCTCTCTGTCTCTCTCCGTCTCTCTGTCTCCCTCTGTCTCCCTGTCTCTCTCTGTCTCTCTCTCGTCTCTCTGTCTCCCTCCGTCTCTCTGTCTCCCTCGTCTCTCTGTCTCTCTCCGTCTCTCTGTCTCTCTCGTCTCTCTGTCTCTCTCCGTCTCTCTGTCTCCCTCCGTCTCTCTGTCTCTCTCTCGTCTCTCTGTCTCCCTCCGTCTCTCTGTCTCTCTCTCGTCTCTCTGTCTCTCTCCGTCTCTCTGTCTCCCTCTGTCTCCCTGTCTCTCTCTCGTCTCTCTGTCTCTCTCCGTCTCTCTGTCTCCCTCTGTCTCCCTGTCTCTCTCCGTCTCTCTGTCTCTCTCTCGTCTCTCTGTCTCCCTCCGTCTCTCTGTCTCCCTCGTCTCCCTGTCTCTCTCCCGTCTCTCTTTCTATCTCTCGTCTCTCTGTCTCTCTCCGTCTCTCTGTCTCCTCCGTCTCTCTGTCTCCTCCATCTCTCTGTCTCCCTCGTCTCTCTGTCTCCTCCGTCTCTCTGTCTCCTCCATCTCTCTGTCTCCCTCCGTCTCTCTGTCTCCTCCGTCTCTCTGTCTCCCTCCGTCTCTCTGTCTCCTCCGTCTCTCTGTCTCCTCCATCTCTCTGTCTCCCTCGTCTCTCTGTCTCTCTCCGTCTCTCTGTCTCTCTCTCGTCTCTCTGTCTCCCTCCGTCTCTCTGTCTCCCTCCGTCTCTCTGTCTCTCTCTCGTCTCTCTGTCTCCCTCCGTCTCTCTGTCTCCCTCCGTCTCTCTGTCTCTCTCTCGTCTCTCTGTCTCTCTCTCGTCTCTCTGTCTCTCTCTCGTCTCTCTGTCTCTCTCCGTCTCTCTGTCTCCCTCCGTCTCTCTGTCTCTCTCTTGTCTCTCTGTCTCCCTCCGTCTCTCTGTCTCCCTCCGTCTCTCTGTCTCTCTCTCGTCTCTCTGTCTCCCTCCGTCTCTCTGTCTCCCTCCGTCTCTCTGTCTCTCTCTCGTCTCTCTGTCTCTCTCCGTCTCTCTGTCTCTCTCTCGTCTCTCTGTCTCTCTCTCGTCTCTCTGTCTCTCTCCGTCTCTCTGTCTCCCTCGTCTCTCTGTCTCTCTCCGTCTCTCTGTCTCTCTCTCGTCTCTCTGTCTCTCTCCGTCTCTCTGTCTCCCTCCGTCTCTCTGTCTCTCTCTCGTCTCTCTGTCTCCCTCCGTCTCTCTGTCTCCCTCCGTCTCTCTGTCTCCCTCTGTCTCCCTGTCTCTCTCCGTCTCTCTGTCTCTCTCTCGTCTCTCTGTCTCCCTCCGTCTCTCTGTCTCCCTCGTCTCCCTGTCTCTCTCTCGTCTCTCTGTCTCTCTCTCGTCTCTCTGTCTCTCTCCGTCTCTCTGTCTCCCTCGTCTCTCTGTCTCTCTCCGTCTCTCTGTCTTTCTCTCGTCTCTCTGTCTCTCTCCGTCTCTCTGTCTCCCTCCGTCTCTCTGTCTCTCTCTCGTCTCTCTGTCTCCCTCCGTCTCTCTGTCTCCCTCCGTCTCTCTGTCTCTCTCTCGTCTCTCTGTCTCTCTCCGTCTCTCTGTCTCCCTCTGTCTCCCTGTCTCTCTCCGTCTCTCTGTCTCTCTCCGTCTCTCTGTCTCCCTCTGTCTCCCTGTCTCTCTCCGTCTCTCTGTCTCTCTCTCGTCTCTCTGTCTCCCTCCGTCTCTCTGTCTCCCTCGTCTCTCTGTCTCTCTCCGTCTCTCTGTCTCTCTCTCGTCTCTCTGTCTCTCTCCGTCTCTCTGTCTCCCTCCGTCTCTCTGTCTCTCTCTCGTCTCTCTGTCTCTCTCCGTCTCTCTGTCTCCCTCTGTCTCCCTGTCTCTCTCCGTCTCTCTGTCTCTCTCTCATCTCTCTGTCTCCCTCCGTCTCTCTGTCTCCCTCTGTCTCTCTGTCTCTCTCCGTCTCTCTGTCTCCCTCTGTCTCCCTGTCTCTCTCCGTCTCTCTGTCTCTCTCTCGTCTCTCTGTCTCCCTCCGTCTCTCTGTCTCCCTCCGTCTCTCTGTCTCTCTCTCGTCTCTCTGTCTCTCTCCGTCTCTCTGTCTCCCTCTGTCTCCCTGTCTCTCTCCGTCTCTCTGTCTCTCTCCGTCTCTCTGTCTCCCTCTGTCTCCCTGTCTCTCTCCGTCTCTCTGTCTCTCTCTCGTCTCTCTGTCTCCCTCCGTCTCTCTGTCTCCCTCGTCTCTCTGTCTCTCTCCGTCTCTCTGTCTCTCTCTCGTCTCTCTGTCTCTCTCCGTCTCTCTGTCTCCCTCCGTCTCTCTGTCTCTCTCTCGTCTCTCTGTCTCTCTCCGTCTCTCTGTCTCCCTCTGTCTCCCTGTCTCTCTCCGTCTCTCTGTCTCTCTCTCGTCTCTCTGTCTCCCTCCGTCTCTCTGTCTCCCTCGTCTCCCTGTCTCTCTCTCGTCTCTCTGTCTCTCTCTCGTCTCTCTGTCTCTCTCCGTCTCTCTGTCTCCCTCGTCTCTCTGTCTCTCTCTCGTTCTCTCTCTCGTCTCTCTGTCTCTCTCCGTCTCTCTGTCTCCCTCCGTCTCTCTGTCTCTCTCTCGTCTCTCTGTCTCCCTCCGTCTCTCTGTCTCCCTCCGTCTCTCTGTCTCTCTCTCGTCTCTCTGTCTCTCTGTCTCCCTCTGTCTCCCTGTCTCTCTCCGTCTCTCTGTCTCTCTCTCGTCTCTCTGTCTCCCTCCGTCTCTCTGTCTCCCTCCGTCTCTCTGTCTCTCTCTCGTCTCTCTGTCTCCCTCCGTCTCTCTGTCTCCCTCCGTCTCTCTGTCTCTCTCTCGTCTCTCTGTCTCTCTCCGTCTCTCTGTCTCCCTCCGTCTCTCTGTCTCTCTCTCGTCTCTCTGTCTCCCTCCGTCTCTCTGTGGGACGTTCATCTTGTGTCTGTCTCTCTGCAGATTCACACTGATGCAGGGGAGACGTCTGCAGATCACATCATCTCAGCTCTGCCGGCCAAAGGTAAGAACAGCCCCCGGTTTCACCTGTCCTGCCCCTGTCCCTGTCCTGCCCCTGTCCTGCCCCTGTCCCTGCCCCTGTCCCTGTCCTGCCCCTGTCCTGCCCCTGTCCTGCCCCTGGACTCTCCTTTAGATGCATCAGTATGATCCTGGTATCGGCGCTGGTATCGAACTTGTGTTTTTTCAAAGCTGCTCCAGTTACTTTAAACATTTGGATCCTGTTTAACACATTTTCAGTCTCTGCCCTCGGTCCAGATCAGACATCAGGCAAATAATAAAAGCCAAAGTATCAGCATCAGTATTGGAAGTGAAAAAGCTGGATTGGTGCCTTCACCTGTCACTCATTCACCTGTCACTCTTTCACCTGTCACTCACTGGTGTCCCTGTCGTGTCCTCAGCCCTGGCGGAGCTCCTGCCCGGCTCCTGTCAGTCTCTGGTGAGTCTCCTGCGGCAGGTGCCCTACGTCACAGTGGCAGTGGTGAACCTGGAGTACCCGGGCTCCGTGCTGCCCGTCCAGGTACTGCCCCTCACGGTTACTCTACCTCCTCTCCTCCTTTATCCTCTCCTCCTTTCCTCCTCCTCTCCTCCTCTTTTCGTCTCCTCTGACGTTCTGTTCTCTCCCTCAGGGTTTTGGGCACCTGTTGCCCTCCTGGGAGGACCCCGGGGTGATGGGGGTGGTCTATGACTCTGTGTTCTTCCCCGAGCACAACAGCCCCGGCACAGAGAACACCCGCCTCACAGTGAGTACCCCCCTCACAGTGAGTACCCGCCTCACAGTGAGTACCCGCCTCACAGTGAGTACCCACCTCACAGTGAGTACCCCCCTCACAGTGAGTACCCGCCTCACAGTGAGTACCCGCCTCACAGTGAGTACCCGCCTCACAGTGAGTACCCCCCTCACAGTGAGTACCCCCCTCACAGTGAGTACCCGCCTCACAGTGAGTACCCCCTCACAGTGAGTACCCCCTCACAGTGAGTACCCCCCTCACAGTGAGTACCGCCTCACAGTGAGTACCCCCCTCACAGTGAGTACCCTCACTGTGTGTACCCGCCTCACAGTGAGTACCCCCCTCACAGTGAGTACCCCCCTCACAGTGAGTACCCGCCTCACAGTGAGTACCCCCTCACAGTGAGTACCCCCTCACAGTGAGTACCCCCCTCACAGTGAGTACCCGCCTCACAGTGAGTACCCCCCTCACAGTGAGTACCCCCCTCACAGTGAGTACCCCCCTCACAGTGAGTACCCCCTCACAGTGAGTACCCGCCTCACAGTGAGTACCCGCCTCACAGTGAGTACCCCCCTCACAGTGAGTACCCCCCTCACAGTGAACACCCCCCTCACAGTGAACACCCCCCTCACAGTGATTTTGTCCATAAATAAATTCCTTTTCCTCATATATATTCTCTCCTATAACGGCTAGAAGGGTTCCCACGGTCATGGAAATCCTTGAAAAGTCCTGGAGTTTTAGTGTCTCTTTCACACAGCTCCAGTGTTCTGTTCTGTTCTGTTCTGTTCTGTTCTGTTCTCATGAGGCTGTTCTGATTATTTGAGCGTCTGTGCTCTGCTCCAGCAGGACAAACACAATCAGGTTTAAAAGAGACACGATAAACTCACCGACAGGATTTAGAACGTTCAAAACTCTGAACCAAACCATGAGGTGAGTTCAAGGGTTCACGTTTCAGATTTAGCCCTAAAAGTCTGACAGATTCTGCACGTGTAGGAGTTATAAAGTCGTGGAAAATTCACTTTAGGTCATGAAAAAGTCATGGAAAAGTTTTGAAATTTTGTCAGTGAAAGAGCGGGAACCCTGTGCTGGCCTCGATGAGCTTCATGTGACTTGGAACACTTCTTTATTCAGTCTGAGGTTTTCACTGAAGGCGTCGAAAGTCTGGATGGACATTTATGGAATGTAGTGAACAAAAATACACTCAGAATAGCTCCAAACGTGTTTTATATTTAAAATTCTCCCCCTCCTCGCTCTGGGCCTCTCCCTCCTCGCTCTGGGCCTCCCCCTCCTCGCTCTGGGCCTCTCCCTCCTCGCTCTGGGCCTCCCCCTCCTCGCTCTGGGCCTCCCCCTCCTCGCTCTGGGCCTCCCTCCTCGCTCTGGGCCTCCCCCTCCTCGCTCTGGGCCTCCCCTCCTCGCTCTGGGCCTCCCCCTCCTCGCTCTGGGCCTCCCCCTCCTCGCTCTGGGCCTCCCCTCCTCGCTCTGGGCCTCCCCCTCCTCGCTCTGGGCCTCCCCCTCCTCGCTCTGGGCCTCCCCCCTCCTCGCTCTGGGCCTCCCCTCCTCGCTCTGGGCCTCCCCCTCCTCGCTCTGGGCCTCCCCTCCTCGCTCTGGGCCTCCCCCTCCTCGCTCTGGGCCTCCCCCTCCTCGCTCTGGGCCTCCCCCTCCTCGCTCTGGGCCTCCCCTCCTCGCTCTGGGCCTCCCCTCCTCGCTCTGGGCCTCCCCCTCCTCGCTCTGGGCCTCTCCCTCCTCGCTCTGGGCCTCCCCCTCCTCGCTCTGGGGTGTTTGTACATGAACAGAGTCGCTGCCGGGTCTTTGAAGACTTAAAAAGGTCTTAAATTTCATGCTCTTAAAAAGTCTTAAATTATGTTGTCAAAGTCTAATTTTTTCACAAAAGTCTCACATTTCAGTGCAGCGTGAGACGAGACAAAGTGAAAGTTTAGTTTGTCTCGTTAGAATGTGATAAATCATTTTTTGGCCATTTTACACCAACACACACGACTATAAATGAGTTCTGAATGAGATTTTAGAACAAAAGTATTTGTTGTTCTTTAAAGTAATGGTAAAGCAATGGAGTAATGGTCATTATTAGAATTGGATCTGGTCTTTGGGGGCGATGTTGGTCTTAATTTTCACTTAAAAAGGTCTTTAAAGTCTTAAATTTTGCGTCGTCAAACCTGGAGACGCCCTGATGAACAAATGTGTTGAGATATATTATAACTTGTGTGTGTAATTAAGACAATATATATCATGATTTATTTTATTTATAAGTCTATAGATTTAAGTAATGTGGTTTCCTAAAGGGTGTAATACAGGGGGACTTTCCAGCCAGGGGCACTTTGCAGCTGATTCCCGAATTCAAAGATGCTAAATTTTAGACAGTTCTTAAATCAGTCTGAAACATGATCGTAGTTTTTCGTCTGTATCTGGCAAATCTGCATCTAAAAACAAGTGAAGTGCTGCAGGGAAAGTCTCAGTTTTACTAATTATGTTTCTTGTATATTGTGTGGAATACGATTGTCTTTCTAAATAAAATCAGAACGAGTAAGAGAATAAATCTGAAACCCTGATATCAGATCAGAGACATTTGCAGCGTGAATAGTTCGTTTATCTCGCCTCATTCATGTGTTTTCTGTCGATATAAATTGTACGAAGTCGTAACCGTAAAGTAAAACCGTTGGAGCGATCGCGCGCGTGTGTCGGGGTCGTACAGGAAGTGCTCGGTTCGCTCACCACTCTGTGTCGCAGGTGATGATGGGCGGGGCCTGGTTCCACCAGGTCTTCGGGGATCCGGACCAGGTGAGTCCAGACCTGCTCCGGTCCAGAGCCGAGTCTGCGGTGAGCCGACACCTGGGAGTCAGCCAGCGCCCCCTGTGGAGCAACGTGGCACTGCACCGGGTACAAACACACACTCTACACACACTATACACACTATACACACACTCACGCACTATACACACACACACACACACATACACACTACACACACACACTCTACACACACTATACACACTATACACACTATACACACACGCACTATACACACTATACACACACACTCTACACACACTATACACACTATACACACTATACACACACACTCTACACACACTATACACACTATACACAATATACACACACACTCTACACACACTATACACACACACTCTACACACACTATACACACTATACACACTATACACAATATACACACACATGCACACACACACTATACACACATACACTCTACATGCACACACACTCTACACACACACACTATACACACACACACTATACACACACACTCTACACACTCTACACGCACACACACTTTACACACACACACACACACACACACACACACACAGAATTATTACTATTACTATTATTAGTAGTAGCAGCAGTAGTATTATTAGTATTATTATTGGGGCTGTGGTGGACTAAAGAAGTTCTTGGTGGCTTCTGTCGTCACGGAGACCAAACCAGACCAAGTTCCAGGTCAGATCCGTGGAGAGGCGACCCCGCTCATAGTCAGAATGTCTGTTTTTTCTAGGTGTTTTTGAGCTTTAAAACCACCTGTGACTGAATAAATGTGAAGTCGAGCTGTTTAATGTCCAAACGAGCAGAACAGAAACAGGCCGAAACAAGCAGATGACAGAACCCCAGCCGAAAAGTTACACACTGCAGCTTTTAATCAGCATTTTCTCAAATTCTACATTGAAATGAATGTGATCCTTGTCTCAGCTGGAGCGCCGCCACAAGAGGGCGCTGTTTAGGAATAGAAAAACTGTCACAAAGAGCGTGTGGGTTTCGCCGGATCTGTCTGTGTTTTTCTAATATCGTTTCCTCTTCCTCTTCTCAGGACTGTATCCCTCAGTATCACCTGGGACATGCACAGAGAGTCGGTACGTCTCCTCCCCTCTTTCCTTTCCACTCCTCCTCCTCTCCTCCTTCTCTCCTCTTCCTCTCCTCCTCACTCGTGCCCTTTGGCTTCACAGATCAGATGCGCGGGTTCATCAGCGCCTCTCGTTTGCCGCTGTCTCTCGTCGGCGCTTCGTACGACGGCGTCTCGGTGAACGACGTGATCTTCAGCGGACGCTCTGCGGTGGAGACGCTCGAGGCTCAGACGTGAAAACGACAAACCGCACTGTGCCTTTGTAAAGAAAAACATTTTGTAAACCATTTAAGTGAAAGTGTAAAGTTTACGGCAGCACTGGTGTAAAAATAATATAAAGCTGTGTGGAATTTTAATAAAAAACTGACAAATAGAAATGATTTTTATACGCCCGTGATAAAACGGGACGTATTATGGTATGGCGCTGTCCGTCCGTCTGTGGACACTTCAAAGCTTTGAAGTTTAAAGTTCAAAGGTGACACACAGTTCCAGCTGCAGCGGTTGCTAGGCAACGGGAGAGAGAGAATACAAGACAACTACACATTACCTTGTCTGCGCTCTAGCTCGACAACCGTCTCACCTAGGAATGTCAAACTTCATGGCTGGACACCCCATGGGTCAAGGATGTTCCCTATTGATTTCAAGGTCACAGGGTCAAAGGTCAAGGTCACGGCCCGACCCTTTGCGAAAACCTTGTCAGTATTGGAATCTTCCAAACTGCACCAACAATTCATCTTTAACTAGGTTTGACAAATTCTAACTTAATTCTATATACAATAATTCAAAGTACGGGCGTATTTTGCCCCGCTGCCTGAGCTCTTGTTTCTGATGGTGTCATGTGTAAGAGAGAAGCATTAGATTTTGTATAATTGACCTTATATTCTGAATATAGTCACATTTATTTATTGTTTTCTGTAACTCTATAATAGATTTTTCTGAATTGGTTATATATAGGAGGAGATCATCAGCATATAAGGATATTTTGTGTTCTTGTCCACCAATATTTCACTATTTTAAACCAGAGACCTCACCACAAATCACAAGAAATGACCATAATATGGTAAATAACAATATAAATACAATATTCTTTTTTCTTATTGACTCAACAGTTTTTTACCTCCAAAATGACTGGTTATGACTCCTCTGGCAGCACGTTGCTGTCATAAAAAGTTGATTTTTATTTTTAATATATATGATAAATTCATAACATTCATAACATGTTTGCTGTCCCAGATGTTCCACAGCAGAGCACAGCCCCACATCCCCGTTGGTTTGATCGTGATCAATACAAAAGCTGCTCATTGACACAAGACTGTTTACTGCACTATCCTAAAGTACATTTTCTTACCCTTCCACAGGAACTGCTCATGGCAAAACTACAAGTGCAGGTCGTGCACTCACCCTCCCCTTGTGTACATGGTTCAATCCACGACTGAGCACAAAACAGTAAAGAAACATTAATGACAGTAAACGTATTCCATAATCCGTGGACCACGAGACCTCCGACTGTTTGGGACCAAATGCAGTGGATACCTGGGAAAGCTGGTTGACGTGAGAGTGCAGGCACAAGCCTACAGAGATGTATGTGAGAGGGTCCAGCCAGTTCTGTGATGGCCCATCCAAAATACTGCAGTCCTAGCGCCTCTACTGGTGCGTACTCCAGAGCAATTTTTTTTTGTACCCATATATTGTATTATTATTTTATTTTTTTCCTTTTTTCCCCACACCCCTTTTTGCTGCCAGGTAATGAGGCAAGGACTGCAGTCATTACCCACACTGGCAGTGATTTTAAATGTCACAGATTGATTCAGATGCCATCACCATAACTGTACGGTCCCACTCCAGCCCCCAGTGGCCAAGTATAGCCATACCTTGAGAAAGCCCCCCCATGAACACTAGTGCTAGTGCAAAGACCTGGGGCAAGACATGGACCTAGACTCAAGCACATTCAGTGTCCTTTTCCAGGACATGTGTAGGACAGGACTCCATCAATCATCTGTTTTATGATTTCTGGTTGTGGGTGCAGGTTATGGGGAAGGTAATGAGCCTGTGCTATCTCCCAGGCATCCAACAGGAACACCCCAGTATCTTTGAACACAGCCCGGAGCAACTTGTCTCGCATCAGGGAGTACCAGTCACTGTTGGTCAGACTCTCGTACAGGGTCAGGTCTTTCATGTTCGCACTTCGGATGATGATTTTAGTGTCCGGAGCTCGGTTTAGCAAGCGTAGAGCTGCTTTGCGAATTGTCATGATGCGCTGATAGTAGACCTCCATGGGAAAAGTGCTGAAGTGAGACCAGACACCAATCACTATCACAGTGTTGGGTCCACCGGTCACTCCGTCCAGTTCATTTGCCACGTATCGTAGCTGTGACACAGGGACATGTCCAAAGCGGAGGGGAGGCCCATGGCAGCGGTAAGTCACCATAATGTCGTTGGTGTGGTCAACAGCCAAGAAGGGGCCATTTTGAGGTGAACTGTGCTTGTCAAACGTCTGTAGGTCTAAAACAGAAAGAAATCAAAATCATGTACAAAGATTTACCTGCAAGACCAAAGCTCCCCATAGAATAAGATTCTAAACAAACGATCCTACGTACTTGGTACTGTTTTTATGATGTGGAGGTAGTACTGTCTGATGGTGGAGTCTCCAAACAGATGTAACTGTTTCCCCTTGAGACATGCAGTGATGACTGAGGCACTGTTGAACTGACGTACTGCAGCGCCACGTAGTGGTCGCCACTGGTTGTTGAAATAATACCCAGAAGGTCCTGGACTCCCCACATTTGGCTCACCTGAACAAAGAAAAAAAATATTTACAATAAGTTTACAAGCCTTTAAAGCTATTTCTTTTACAATACTTAATTATTCAAAGAAACACAAAACAGTACCTGCTTTTGGCAAAATCATAATAGTGTCATTTCCTGTGGCCATAATAGGGGCATTCAAGTTGATTCCCCTACAACACAGACACAGAAATCTAGCCCTATATTTGATTGGAACAAGTATTTCAATGCAGCTATCATTTATTTAACACAGATCACTATATCGTTCGTACTGTATCGTACTTTTGGAAGAGAGCTTCTTCGTCCTTGCTGATTTTCTGCCTGTATCCATATTTGAAGTGGCTGAAACGAGTATCACAGCCTAGTGTTTTGGGTTTGTAGCAGAACCATTGCTCTCCAGTGTTGAAGTCAGTATAGTTACACACTGGAGCTTTGTTTGGATCCAGACACACGTTACATGAGCTCCTGTGTTTGACTGATCCAGATATGAAGTCACTGCCGAAGGCGACCCTGTCAGGCTCCTCCTCTGTCAGGCGCTTTAAGACAGTGATGGACTCACTAGTTTGCACCAGCATCACCTACAAAAGAACCAGCACCATTGGTCATTTCTGAGTATGATTCCCACTACCCCAGTGGCCCAATCTCAGCCCCAATACAGACAGTGTCGGGTTTTGAGAGTTAAGACCAATGTAAGGCGTATTATCATAAAAGTTAAGTATTGTTATAGAAATAGTAAAACAGTTATTGCCACATAGTTAGAGGCTCAGTTGTTTCACAGCAGGCAGGCCCTTGGGCAATAAGGTTTCTTTGTCTGGCAGGGTGTCCACCATTCCCCACTATTGTGTTTTGTTACTGTCCACAAATGCCTCATCTGTGAACCCAACCTCCACTCGTGCACATACATATAGATAACATATTACTAAAAGGGTATGCGCTCTTCTGTGGATTGTGAGCTGTGTGAAGCGTTGGTGCTAGGTAGTCTAATGCACGACATATTCATTTGAACACTGTAATGGAAAGGTAAGAGCACAAAACGTGACTACACTGCTATCATATAGTCCATCTCTAGTTATGTACTGGGTCAGTTTCTTACCTTTACATTCGCAGCCCCATTCCACAGCAGAGGAAACACTGCAGTAAAGGTCCCATTGGAGTGGTCCTGCACCTGTCCCACTACACCTGCCCCTAGCTGTCTGTTCTCGAGCTTGGCGATAACAAAGTCCCCTCCGCTCTTCTTTGGGTTTCCATCAAAATCCTTCATCTGAATCCGAACTGTCAGCTTGTCTCCCAAATACCAGCCTTCCCTTTGAGGTACAATAGTGAACATACTTTTAGAGGCACTAGTCGTCCACTTCACTGAAAACGGTTTGGGCAGAGGCAGAGTTTCTGGCCAGGTTATAGAGTCCAAAAGTTTGCGTCCTTGTTCTGCATTTGCAGGAGAGAGGTATTTATAACTGCATCTCTGGAGCTCAGGTTTAGACTGCAATCTGAAGTCAAAGTTCTAAAAACAGAACAATGCATAAACAAAGTGAGGATATTTCGTCAACAGTAATATGACAAACAATAGTATATACAATAGTGTTTATATGTATATAAACAAACAAGGTCTGTGTCAGGTGTCGAGGAACCAGGGCACCTTGATGAGAAATGGGCTACTGGAATAAGGCGGAAATGGGCGAGATGCGAGAACCAGGCTCTGTTGGAGCTACTGCTCCAGTAACCCTAGTCAGAGGGGTCACATGAACAGGATGTGGGAGAAATGGTGACTACGATACCCACAGTCCAAGCTAACGGCCAAACAACTAGTAGCTCAGTGTTCCAACATCCACAAACGGCAACTGCTATCACAACTAGAGACTGACAAGGTACAACACAAATGCTACGGCGAGGGGGAGCCAGGACGCCAGGTCAGAGGGGAGTTAACACTAACTCCCCAACCAGAGATTGGGAAGGAAGCCCCAATAAGTATCACGCTGAGCGAGGCAGCGACTGACCTGAAAGATAAGATCATGGCCCAGATGAACACAAGGCAACCCCGACACCAGTTACACAGGCTAAGTGAAGCACCATCTGAAAGTCTGCTACAGGATGTGAATGCAGCACTCAGAGTGATCCCTACCACAACCATCACTGAAACCAATGAGCTGATCTACACTTCAGCAGCAGTGATCCTAGAGGTGTTGGGCTATAAGAGCCATGGGAGCCATGAGATACGATACCCACCATGGAAAAGACGGTTAGAGGCTAAAATCAAGGAAGTGCGGCGAGAAGTGAGCCAACTGTCAGAGGCCCAGAAAGGTGCAACTTTCGCAACACAACCTGTGAAAGTGTCCGCTCAATGGCAGGGTAATAACAGCAGAGCAGACCCACCAAGGCTGGAGACTGAGAGGTACTGGAAAGACATATGGGAAAGGGAAGCATCACATAACACCGATGCACAGTGGCTGGAGGCTCTGAGGGCAGACCACAGCAACCTCCCTGAACAGAATCCAGTTACCATCTCAGTGGCAGACATCCAGGAGATATATATATATATATATATATATATATATATATATATATAATTGCTGTGCAAAGAGGCAGTGAGACAGTCCAGCACATAACTGCAAGGTGTAAGATGCTGGCAGGGAAAGCGTACATGGAGCAACATAACTAAGTGGTGGGTGTATAGAAACATCTGCAGAATACAGGCTGGAGAAAAGAGTAAAGATGGGCAACATCTCCAAAGGTAGTGGAGAATGACCAAGCCAAGATCCTGTGGGACTTCCAGAGACAGACTGACAAAAAGGCGATGTTAAACCAACCAAACTATGTGGTGTTGGATAAACCACAGAGCAAAGCCTTTGTGGTAAACTATACAATGCCAAGCAGTGGGAATATCATGAAAAAGGGACATGAGAAACTAGAGAAAAACCACGGGCTCAAGGAAGAGTTGGAGAAGGCCGGGAAGGAAGAGCTGGACAAGGCCAGGAAGGTGAAGACATCAGTGGTGCCCGGGGTGATCGGAGCACTCGGGGCAGTAACCCTTAAACTGGACGAGAGGCTACAGCAGATCCCAGGAAAAATATCGGACATCTCAGTCCAAAAAAGTGCAATACTGGGAACAGCAAAGATACTGCACAGAGCCCTCAAGCTCTCAGGCATTTGGTAGAGGACCTGAGCTGGATAAGGACAAGACCAACCGTGGTGAGGAAGATTTTAATGTATAGTAAAAACTAAGTAAAAAGTTAAAACAATGTTTTACACTTTAAATAAAAGCTAAACTGAAACAATAAGTTGAGTTTAATGTCTGCACTGGCTTGACAGAGAACTAAACTGTTAACCTTCTTTTCACAGTCAATAGGTTTGATGAATGGGTGTCCATTTAACTCAGGCCTACCAAGAAAAAATGGATATGACTACATTGTGTCACAGAATGTATCCTAAATATCTGTGTAATCCATTCAAGACAACAAAGTACAAATATACACGCAGTGACTTCTAAAACAGATGACTTCCAAAATGCAGGGAAGTTTCACATGCAAGGATTACATTCAGAACTAAATGAACTATGAAGTAAATTAATAACAATAATGATTTTATGAGTTATGAGGTTTCCTCCCAATGTTCACCATAATCAAGAGTGACAGTCCCTTGTAATCTGCGTGTGCACATGCACAGGTTTTCTTTACCTGTGTGTTAGTGAGCAGAAGGATGACAGATGCCAAGAGCACCAGGATGAAGATGGTTACTTCTTTCTTCTTGCCCATCTTCATTTTTATACGCCCGTTGTGTCTTATGGTATGGCGCTGTCCGTCTGTCCGTCCGTCCGTCCGTCCATCCGTCCGTCTGTGGACACTTCAAAGCTTTGAAGTCTTTGAAGCTTTGTCTTCATGAAAGATCTGAACTCTCTTCTCAAATGTTCTGCTGCTGAAAGCGAGAACAACCCACATTCTCTGCTTCTTTGAGCTTTGACACATTAAAGCTTTGACTACAAAGCTTTAAGTCTTTAAGTTCTGTTGCTGCGATCTGATTGGTGGAATTCCGATTCTAGAATTCTATATACAATAATTCAAAGTACGGGCGTATTTTGCCCCGCTGGAGGAGCTCTTGTTGCTCCTTCAGCCCCTGTCAGATGATCTGTGCACAGTGTGGATGTAAACAGACACATATGAGGAACTATCTTGCATTTTTATACGCCCGTTGTAATACGGGACGTATTATGGTATGGCGCTGTCCGTCCGTCCGTCCGTCTGTCCGTCTGTGGACAACCGTCTCACCTAGGAATGTCAAACTTCATGGCTGGACACCCCATGGGTCAAGGATGTTCCCTATTGATTTCAAGGTCACAGGGTCAAAGGTCAAGGTCACCTTATATATATATCGGCGCATGCCCCACATGTTTTGCCTCTTCATGAAGACAAAGCTTCAAAGACTTCAAAGCTTTGAAGTTTAAAGTTCAAAGGTGACACACAGTTCCAGCTGCAGCGGTTGCTAGGCAACGGGAGAGAGAGAATACAAGACAACTACACATTACCTTGTCCGCGCTCTAGCTCGACAACCGTCTCACCTAGGAATGTCAAACTTCATGGCTGGACACCCCATGGGTCAAGGATGTTCCCTATTGATTTCAAGGTCACAGGGTCAAAGGTCAAGGTCACGGCCCGACCCTTTGCGAAAACCTTGTCAGTATTGGAATCTTCCAAACTGCACCAACAATTCATCTTTAACTAGGTTTGACAAATTCTAACTTAATTCTATATACAATAATTCAAAGTACGGGCGTATTTTGCCCCGCTGGAGGAGCTCTTGTTATATTATATTGTGATGTTTGAGCTTCTGAGTCCAAATTATTTTGTCGCTCTATAAAGTTTAAGTGTAAGTTCCGGATCTGTCCTGCAGGGGGCTGTGGCGTGCGCCGTGACGCAAACCGGGCAGAAGGAGAAATTCAAGATGTCAACAAGCTCCGATGCTAACAGGCTAACATTCTAATAGGCTAACCCAACGCAAACTGCGCTTTTACTCCACTTTGGCGCCTTTATCTGGGACATTTCTTTATATTTGTCAATTTATAAACTCCGCGGGTCCAGAGGTTTGTCATCCGGGCGGTTTGGGGCGCGTTAGGCCCGTGTTATTGTGCGAGCCGAAGCTAACTGAAGCTAACTGCTAACAGCTCCTCCAGTGTGTGCGGCTCGTCCACGCTTTGACCCGGGCCAGGTACGTGCTGCTCTGTGTCTGGGTCCGAACTCCACACCCTTGTGCGTGGATCTGGGGCTAAAAGTTCATGTGAGTGATGCTCCTGCTTTTAGTTATTTTTATAAACGTGTCTTCCGCCTGTAAACACAGATCCAGACTCCTCTTCTTGGTTTTGGTTTGGCTCCAGACTGTTCTTTTTATTCATATTCTCATGTTCTGTGGGTGACAGTTCTGTGGTTCTGTGTCCTCAGGATGGCGGGGAAACTGGGCGAGGAGCGGCTCAAGGAGATGGAGGCTGAGATGGCCCTGTGAGTGTTCTGAAGTGTTTTGAGTGTTCTGATGTTTGTGGAGCTGTCTAAAAATATTCACAATATTCACATCCAAAGTACTTCACTTTAAGTATTAACTACTTAACTAGGTGAACTATTAATGTATAGGGTGACCAGACGTCCCTATTTCCTCGCGACAGTCCCAATTTTGAGCCCTGTGTCCCCTGTCCCAGCAAATTTATCCAAAACCAGTGATTTGTCCCAGTTTTATACAAGAAATGTCCCTATTTTTGGCCAATTTGATCTCTGCCAGCAGTAAAGAGAGGTATAAACTGTTATTTGTTTCGGGAAAAAAAAATCTGCTTAAAAATGGCCAAAACGCAAAGAAAATGTGACTATACTGACTAGGGGTGTGTTCAAAAAATCGATACGGGGATACATCGTCGTGGGCCTCTTGGCGATACACGTATCGATACGGAGGCGTCAGTATCGATATTTTACATGCAACAAACATTATTTATCAAGCTTCAGCAAACTGCGTCTGATAAGTGATCCTTGCAATGCGCATTTCGTATTGTCAAAGGCAGCATTCCTTCTGCACTACAGCCTTGTTAAGGCCATATCTTAAGTTTACTTTCAACAAAGGTAGCGGCATGTCAGCATACAGCCTTGTTAAGCCATGTTTACATTACACTTAACACCCACCCGCCCGCCGGCGGGAGATTACACAACATTAAAAAGTCAAGCCAGATATTCACCGTACTTATTTTTCCAATATTGACCTGCTGTACATCGTTTGAAAGCTTAATTCCTCAGTAAAACAACCATATCATTCATTTTATGCCACACAGCCCAAAGAGCCATAACTTATAATTCCCGAAAATATTCATCGCATTTCTTACCTTTGAGCCGGTTCTGTCGGTCCGAAACGGGTCCAATCCAGGAATAGCTGTGCTCAATTAGTCCGTAACAGTCCACAGAAAAAGAATATCCAGTTGCTTTTTTCATAAAATAATTCCATGTGGAGAAATAATCCAGAAAGTCCGAGTTTGTCTGAATGGATGAGCGACGCATCTCTCTACTACTCTCGCTCTTGGTCCTTAGCATAGCTAAACGCTTAGCTCCTGTTAGCGGTGTGGGGTATGTTTGTTTTCTCCACACTCTTAGCTACAAAACAAGCGTATCCAGGCTTCGGTCCGCTACGGGCGCCGCTTCAGTTTGGGGAACAAAACGAGTGCGTCCAGTTAGCGGCGTATTACGCATGACCGAGGGACAGTTCCACGGCAAAACCTCTTCAGTCATTGGTTCTTTCAGGAAATGATTGACAGATCTGAGTAGCCTATGAAAAGAGGATTTCAGCGGTGGGCCCCATGTGGGGCAGAGGTGCTGTAGTGATAGGCTAGCTCCATGCTCTGTGTATGGAGACTCTCTCTCTCCTCCTTTTACGCACACTCACTGGTGGAGGCACACGAGACATATGGAGCGAAATCTTTTGGCTTGTTTTAGTTATTTATCTTAAGAAAACCTGCCTAAATTTCAGAAGATGGTTTATTTATTATACATTACATCTTATTACAGTTTGGAACATCTGGTACATATTTGAACACTTGTGCCGAGTGCGGCTGTTAACAGGTTAATCAAGGGCAGTTTCTGCCTTACAGCTTCTTCTGTTCCACTGGAACTGATGCACTTCACCAAAATAAAAATAACATTTGAGTAAACATCTGTCTTTTTTTAAATTATAGGTTACGTAATGTAAAATATCGGGATACGTATCGCCTTGAAGACCATGTATCGGCATACCCCTGTATCGCGAATCGTATCGTATCGAGACCCCTGTATCACGAATCGTATCGTATCGCAAGGTTGTTGGCAATACCCACCCCTAATACTGACTCACATGTTAGTCGCAAATGGGCCGATTGCAGAACAGTTTCTTAATTCTGTGCTCGATTCACAGTTTTATTATCACCACCACAAACTGAGTGTCTCAGTTTTTTTATTCTGAAATTCTGCTCATCCGGTTACTGTAGCCACAGCTGCTGCAGGGCAGACTGACAGAAGCAACACACACACACACACACACACACACACACTCACACACACACTGACGTACACACACCGACATACCCACACACACAACTTTCATACTGGGGAATGTGGGTGAAGTGTCTGGCCTCGGCTGACCAGAATTTCAAAATAAAAAAAATGGGACACCCCTGTTTTTTTTGGTGGTTGGTAATAATAAAACTGTGAAACAAGTGCAGAATTATGGAAAACTGTTATGCAGAGATGATTCATGATTATCATAAGTCAATATAGTCACATTTTGTTTGTATTTTGGTCATATTTAAGCAGCTTTTCTGTATTTTACCAAAACAAATGACAGTTTATGCCTCTTTACTCTTGGCAGATATAAAAATAGGGACACTGGGGCATTTCTTGTATAAAACTGGGACAAATCAGTGGTTTTGTATAAATCTGCTGTGACAGGGTACACAGGGCTCAGAACTGGGACTGTCCCAGGGAAATAAGGACGTCTGGACACACTAGTCTGGCCTAATACACAATGACAGTGAGAACAATCCTCTGACTTTCTGGTTTGGGGATCACTGCTCTAACCACTGAGCCACTGTCCCTTCTAGTCTGTCCCTGTGTTAAACCTCCAGCCCCAATTTGACAGATTCAGAATCTCTCAGTCTTTTATCGCTCTAGATTCTGAAAACCGTCTGTTAGTTTAGTCGTTTTAAATGTTAAAGCCCCTGAGTTTGGTGCCTGTGCCTTCTTGGTGTAACAGTACTGTATGTATCAGACTGTACTGTCTGTACTGTATGTTACCGACTGTCTGTGGTTGCAGCTTTGAGCAGGAGGTCCTCGGGGGCCCGGTCCCAGGAGGCCCCTCGGTGATGGAGGCTGTGCCCATGGCCCTGGCTGTGCCCATGGTGCGGCCCATCATCGGCACCAACACCTACCAGCAGGTCAGTGCTCTGCCCACAGCTGCACACGCTCTGCCACCTTATACGATGCTAACAGTGCTCGCTGGTTTACTGAAGGAGCTTTCACAAAGCGGGATGTTTGTTGGCAATATTCGGCATGTTTTCGCTGAAAAAACTCTAGCGGCTTATCCGCGTGATTGGGATGTAATGTCTTCAAGTGGCGCCTTAATTTATTTGGCTTCATGCCGTCCGCTGCCAGCATTTTACACACAGAAAACACACCGGTCTTTCCTCTCCCACTGTAATCACAGTGAAGCCAAGCGCTTCGTCATATTTCCTCGTCTTCGCTTTCGGGCGACTTTCTTTTGTCTCATTATCTTCATCTCTCTCCGCCTTTCTTTTCATCCCTGTTAAAAATGTCTTCATGTTGTCTTCAGGTTCGTTTACTCACTTCATATCACCTGCTCGGTGCAAAATAAACCCTACAGCATAGAGCTAATACTCCCTGCACACACTCTGACAATGAGAGCGCCACTGCCACCTACTGTAGTGGATCTGCAATTACACTTTATTCTAGTACGGCAAAAAAAGCCTGTTCCCCAGGGTCACACACGCCCCCCTGGCAGTGCACTGCGCCCCCCCAGGGGGGCGGGCCCCACTATTTGAGAAGCACTGGATTAAAGGAACTGTACGAAGTCTGTGCTCTGACTGTTTTATAAAAATGTACTAAAATCACAACTGAGACACATCTAGGTCTGTCTCTGTCTCAGTTTATGTCCCGGCCTCATGTGAAGCTCAGAACCTTCAGAATTCTACACTAAATACAAAACTAAATTCAATCAACCAATCAATGAAATCCTGTCCCACTTTAACTGTGGCCTTAACTGTCTGTATTAAATCGTACTTAATTTGTTAATGTTGTTGTAAGGTGACCTTGGGTGTCCAGAAAGGCGCCTGATAAATAAAATGTGTTATTATTATTAATTCTCTCCCTGAGCTGCAGAGGCTGCACTAGCACTGGTGCTGGGGTTTAGGTAGAGACCGTTCAGACCAGAGAGGCCGTGTCCCATTTCTCTTTCCTCGCTTCCTCCTTGATTTCTCGATTCTGCAGGAAATGGGTGAGGACGTCCCACAGAGGCGACACTGGAGGAGACAGGAGCTAAACTCACCGAGACCAATAAAGTTTGAGTCTTTTCTCTGGTGTTGCTCCTGAATCCTCCCTCAGGTTTACTCCTTCACTCTGTGGTTTTCTTTGGGACACTTATTGTGACACATTTGTTCAACAGCTGAAAAATGGAGAATCAAGGAGAAGGAAGCGAGGAAAGAGAAATGAGATGTGACCGGAGAGTCCTTGGGTTTAAACGCACTGGGTTTAATCATGAAACAAAACGCCAAATTCTAAACACGAGCTCCTCCGAATCCAGCAACAAATCCAATGTTTCTGTCATTACCAACAAATCTACATTATAATTGTTGTCAGTAAAATGTGTTTTGGTCCCTGTGGCGTGTGCAGGTCCAGCAGACCCTGGAGGCTCGGGCCGCAGGCTTCGTGGGACCTCCAGGACCGACCTTTGTGGCTCCAGGTAAACCTCAGACTGCAGAATGTTCACAGAATGAGATCAGCTGCCATGATTTTTTTGTTTGGAACCACGGCCCAGAAGGAGATGTGTGAGACGGAGCTGCGTGAGGACACTTCAGTCCACACGTGTCTCTGTTCACACGTCCACACGTTCACGCTCTGAATGAGGACACTTCAGTCCACACGAGTCTCTGTTCACACGTCCACACGTTCATGCTCTGAATGAGGACACTTCAGTCCACACGAGTCTCTGTTCACACGTCCACACGTTCACGCTCTGAATGAGGACACTTTAGTCCACACGTGTCTCTGTTCACACGTCCACACGTTCACGCTCTGAATGAGGACACTTCAGTCCACACGTGTCTCTGTTCACACGTCCACACGTTCACGCTCTGAATGAGGACACTTCAGTCCACACGTGTCTCTGTTCACACGTCCACACGTTCATGCTCTGAATGAGGACACTTCAGTCCACACGTGTCTCTGTTCACACGTCCACACGTTCATGCTCTGAATGAGGACA
>CM068347.1:2398967-2413967 GCA_034769755.1 Odontamblyopus lacepedii
TCTTACCCCTGTCTTACCCCTGTTTTACCCCTGTCTTACCCCTGTTTTACCCCTGTCTTACCCCTGTCTTACCCCTGTCTTACCCCTGTCTTACCCCTGTATTCGCCCTGTCTTACCCCTGTCTTACCCCTGTTTTACCCCTGTCTTACCCCTGTCTTTCAACTGTCTTACCCATGTTTTTCCCCTGTCTTACCCCTGTTTTACCCCTGTCTTACCCCTGTTTTACCCCTGTCTTACCCCTGTCTTACCCCTGTCTTACCCCTGTCTTACCCCTGTCTTACCCCTGCTGTCTTACCCCCGTCTTACCCCCGTCTTACCCCCGTCTTACCCCTGTCTTACCCCTGTCTTACCCCTGTCTTACCCCTGTTTTACCCCTGTTTTACCCCTGTTTTACCCCTGTCTTACCCCTGTCTTACCCCTGTCTTACCCCTGTCTTACCCCTGTCTTTTGCCCCCACAGGGAAGTACGTGGGCAGTCGTCCGATCAAACTGAGGAAGAGCATGTGGAAGGACCGAAACATGGAAGTGGTGCGGAAGAAGCAGAAGGAGAAGAAGAAGCTCGGCCTGCGGTGACGTGTGTCCAGTTCAGTTTAGACGTGTGATTCTGTAAATGATTTTAGTTAATAAAAGCTCAAACTGAACCCTGGTTTTACTCTGGACCACTTAAAGGTTCTGCACAAAATAGACTCTTGTCATGTTCGAGTCTTAAGTTATAATGATCCAGTTTCCTCTTCAGCAGAAACGGAAACGGGTTTAATGAACCTGAGTGAAGTCGCCTCATCAAACACAAACCTGCAAAAACTGTGTCCGTCGTTTGTGCTGCAGAAAGTTCAGTTTGTGATTCTGGTTCTTCAGATATTCACAGTTTTATTTCGGTCGATGACGTCGTCCAGAACCTCAGAACAGGAAGAAAATGACAGAAAACGTTTGGATTTGGTTTGTGCTGTTTTGATTCAGATTTTATAATAACACAGACTTTTCCTCAGCCTCAGGTCGTTTCTCTTCTCTAGTTTTGTGGAGTTTGTCTCCGTCAGCTGAGCGGATAAGATAAGATAAGATATCCTTTATTTGTCCCACAATGGGGAAATTTCAGTGTTGCAACGCACAGTAAAGAGAACAGCAAGAAACAGTAGCAGCAACAGAAGCACAGTTAAGTTAAAAATAGACAAACACTATAAAGATCTATAAAGATAAGGATTATAAAACTATGTATCATATAAATTGCAATCTTAAAACTATATATACAATAAATTGCAATCTTACATTATTGCACAGGGTCCCAGTATTGCACAGGCAGCAGAGTTAGCAGTGTTCATTGTAAAGTCTGACAGCAGCAGGAAGGAAAGACCTGCGGAACCTCTCCTTCACACAGCGAGGGTGACGTCCTGTAATTACCACAGAAATAATAATGAAGAATTTTAGAAATAAACTCACACAAATGAAACTGTCACAGCACAAAACAGCACAAACCAAATACAAACGTTTGACATCATTTTCTTCCTGTTTTGAGGCTGTTTCACATTCTGAGGTTCTGGACGACGTCATCGACCAAAATAAAACTGTGAATATCTGAAGCTTTTTGCAGCACAAATGACTGACTCCATTTTGGATGTTTTAGTGCATTTTGAAGCTTCCTGTGGGGCCGACCCAAATTTGACCTGTAAAAGAAGAGTTAATTTCTCCAAAAGTAAAGCAGCACAAACAATTGTGTAGTTTTGCGTTTGATGGGGGCGACTTCCTGCAGGTGTTTATTGTGCGTTTTAGTTCAGAACGGGAGTGAGCGGCAGGTGCAGGTGTGTCTCTCTGCTCGGCCTTGGACCTTGGCCTCAGATAAGGCCCTGTGCTCTGCTGTGTGCTCTGTGCGGGCTCAGTCCAGCTAAAAACCTCCTGAATCACACCGTTCTCTCTGTTCTGAAGCGGTCACAAACACATTTGGAGTCGTGTTTCGTTTCATTCGCTCATGTTTAACACACAAACCTGCAGATTTACACCGAGTTCTGGTTTCAGAGTCACTGTTCTGATGATGGAGAATTATAAGACCACAGACTTTGCACAAATAAAGTGACCAGATCAAAAACTGGGGCGCTCTCGGTTTGTGGTGATTAGTAATAATAAAATTGTGAGTCCGTTTAGTCACATTTTCTTTGTGTTTTGGTTGTTTTTAAGCAGCTTTTCTGTATTTTACCCAAACAAACGACAGTTTCTGCCTCGCTTTACTGTCGGCAAGCACTAAATTAGTCCATTAGTACCGTTTGCGGGGATCAGATTCGTCAAAAAACTGTGATAGTCCAGTTTTAGTCCTGGTTTAGATTAAATTGGTCAAAAAATAGGGACACCAGGGACATATAAAACTGGGACAAATCAGTGGTTTTGGATAAATCTGCTGGGACACAGGGCTCAGAAGTTAGTCTTTATTTGAAGGGACAATGTACAGAGACATTGTGCTCATAAAACAGATGTACTGCACCAGATTAAACAGCTCGTTTCCATCTGCAGTCCCTGAGGAACAATAATAAATTATACAATGTGATTTACACATTCAACAATATAAAAACCACACGTCAGCACATTCAGTATTAAAGAGTAGATGTAAAGGTCAAACTAGCTCTTATACACATTCACATACGGTCCGTGGTCTTTAATAATAAGGTTGCGCTTTTATTTTGGTGACTTCCGGTATTAGCGGAAGTGAAGGAAGAGACGTTAGCTCGATGTACTGAAATGACGAAAACGGTAGAAAAACGGAGTTAACGATAGAGAATAAAAACAACAGTGAAAAGTTACACAACAAACCCAAAGACAGATAGTAAAGACAGCAGCAGTCGACAGAGGAACAAGGTTTTTTTTATTTGTTAATGTATATTTGTGCCGATTCTAATTTGTACTGAATGTTAAAATATTGATATCAACGTAATGAGCTCGTAGTTATATATAACTATATATGGTGTATAGTAATTTCCGTTATTTTGTTCTTTCTAGCGCTTACGTTGGTTCTTTGACACGGAAGGAAAACATTAAAAGTCATTTAACCATCAGTTCTGGCCTTTCTAAGTTCGACTGGATGCTACAGTAGATTTATTAATACGGTCTTAAAAGGTGAAACATATGACATATTTTAAAACATAATGAACCACAAACAAGGACACCTGTAAGAACACCTGAAGAACACCTGAAGAACACCTGTAAGAACACCTGAAGAACACCTGAAGAACACCTGTAAGAACACCTGAAGAACACCTGAAGAACACCTGTAAGAACACCTGAAGAACACCTGTAAGATCACCTGTAAGAACACCTGAAGAACACCTGAAGAACACCTGAAGAACACCTGAAGAACACCTGTAAGAACACCTGAAGAACACCTGAAGAACACCTGTAAGAACACCTGAAGAACACCTGAAGAACACCTGAAGAACACCTGTAAGAACACCTGAAGAACACCTGTAAGAACACCTGAAGAACACCTGTAAGAACACCTGTAAGAACACCTGAAGAACACCTGAAGAACACCTGTAAGAACACCTGAAGAACACCTGTAAGAACACCTGAAGAACACCTGTAGGAGCACCTGAAGAACACCTGTAAGAACACCTGTAAGAACACCTGAAGAACACCTGAAGAACACCTGTAAGAACACCTGAAGAACACCTGTAAGAACACCTGAAGAACACCTGTAAGAACACCTGTAAGAGCACCTGTAAGAACACCTGAAGAACACCTGAAGAACACCTGTAAGAACACCTGAAGAACACCTGTAAGAACACCTGAAGAACACCTGTAAGAACACCTGAAGAACACCTGAAGAACACCTGAAGAACACCTGTAAGAACACCTGAAGAACACCTGTAAGAACACCTGAAGAACACCTGAAGAACACCTGTAAGAACACCTGAAGAACACCTGTAAGAACACCTGAAGAACACCTGTAAGAACACCTGTAAGAGCACCTGTAAGAACACCTGAAGAACACCTGAAGAACACCTGTAAGAACACCTGAAGAACACCTGTAAGAACACCTGAAGAACACCTGTAAGAACACCTGTAAGAACACCTGAAGAACACCTGAAGAACACCTGAAGAACACCTGAAGAACACCTGAAGAACACCTGTAAGAACACCTGAAGAACACCTGTAAGAACACCTGAAGAACACCTGTAGGAGCACCTGAAGAACACCTGTAAGAACACCTGTAAGAACACCTGAAGAACACCTGAAGAACACCTGTAAGAACACCTGAAGAACACCTGTAAGAACACCTGAAGAACACCTGTAAGTACACCTGTAAGAGCACCTGTAAGAACACCTGTAAGAACACTGTAAGAACATCTGTAAGAACACCTGAAGAACACCTGTAAGAACACCTGAAGAACACCTGAAGAACACCTGAAGAACACCTGAAGAACACCTGTAAGAACACCTGAAGAACACCTGTAAGAACACCTGTAAGAGCACCTGTAAGAACACCTGTAAGAACACTGTAAGAACATCTGTAAGAACACCTGAAGAACACCTGTAAGAACACCTGAAGAACACCTGAAGAACACCTGTAAGAACACCTGTAAGAACACCTGTAAGAACACCTGTAGGAGCACCTATAACCAGCAGAGCGCCTCTCCCAGAGCAGCAGGGGGCGGTACCACACGGACACTGAGCGGAGGCGCAGACCGGAGATTAAGATCCGTGTGTTTGGTTTGCTCCAGGAGGCGGAGAGACGCGGGAGGAGCTCTTAAGTTCCCTGCAGCTCTGAAGTTCCCTGCAGCTCTGAAGTTCCCTGCAGCTCTGAAGTTCCCTGCAGCTCCGACATGAACCGCCTGCTGCTCGCCCGCGCTCGGCCCGCTCTGCAGCGCCTGTGCGACCGACACTTCTCCGCTCCAGCCGCCGCCATCCCGACCCCCAGCGCCCAGCCCGAGGTCCACTACAACAAGGTACCGAGCGCAGCAGCAGCAGCAGCAGCAGTAGTAGCACCAGTAGTAGTAGTAGTAGTAGCAGCAGTAGTTTATTCGGTCTTTCTGCAGCGCCACTAAACAAAATGCGTCATGACTCGACTGACCAGATTTTCAAAATAAAAACTGGGACACGGAACACTCGGTTTGTGCCAGTTAGTATTAATAAAACTGTGAAATGAGTGCCTAATTAAGTAAAACTGTTTTGCACGCATTCGTGACTAACATGTGAGTCAGTACAGTCACATTTTCGTTGTGTTTTGGTCATTTTTAAGCAGCTTTTCTGTATTTTACGGTCAAAAATAGGGACACCAGGGACATTTCTTGTACAAAACTGGGACACATCAGTGGTTTTGGATGAATCTGCTGGGTCAGGGGGACACAGGGCTCAGGACTGGGACTGTCCCGGGTAAATAGGGACGTCTGGTCGCTCTCGTCATGACCGAAATGCTCCAGGCTTCAGTTAAAAGTTCTGGCCCTGCGCACCCAGAGGTCCGCGCGTCCACAGGTGCGCGCAGCCCGTGGCACAGGCGCTCCGGACCCGCGTGACCCGCTCCACGGTGCGACGGTCCCGTGGCGTGAACACTGCACAAGAGGCGAGAGCGCACGAACCCCGCTGCTCCTGTGGAAGTGTTTGGTGCGTGTGGAGCGGGTCTGAGCGCGGGTCTGTTCGAGTTTATCCGGGTGTTTTGTGCTTGTCGCAGTTTAAATTCTCCTCCTCTGGTTTCATAAGATCCTCAGCTGAACCCTGGACACAGTTGGACGCCGTGTCAGTGCTTCTGCGCATGCTCCTGTGCACTGGCCCTCAGGGATCGTTGGTGTAAATAAAACAGTGAAAAGGGAGTGAGTCTTTGTCCAGTCTCCACTCACGCGCGGCTCAGTGTAAAATCTGAGAGTAAAAACACAAACACTTCTGGATTTGGGCCAAACAAGTGTAATTTATGCTCCTCTGGTTTAGACCTGATTCAGAAATAATGTAATCCAAATTTTAGCCCAAATTTAGACCTGCTTTAGTCCTGGTTTAGTCCTGGTTTAGACCTGGTTTAGACCTGCTTTAGTCCTGGTTTAGACCCAGTTTAGACCTGCTTTAGTCCTGGTTTAGACCCAGTTTAGACCTGCTTTAGTCCTGGTTTAGACCTGGTTTAGACCTGGTTTAGACCTGCTTTAGTCCTGGTTTAGACCCAGTTTAGACCTGCTTTAGTCCTGGTTTAGACCCAGTTTAGACCTGCTTTAGTCCTGGTTTAGACCCAGTTTAGACCTGGTTTAGTCCTGGTTTAGACCCAGTTTAGACCTGCTTTAGTCCTGGTTTAGTCCTGGTTTAGACCTGGTTTAGACCTGCTTTAGTCCTGGTTTAGACCCAGTTTAGACCTGCTTTAGTCCTGGTTTAGACCCAGTTTAGACCTGCTTTAGTCCTGGTTTAGACCCAGTTTAGACCTGGTTTAGTCCTGGTTTAGAACCTAGTTTAGACCGGTTTGAACCTAGTTTAGACCGGTTTAGACCTGGTTTAGACCTGGTTTAGACCTGGTTTAGACCTGGTTTAGTTCTATTTTAGCCCTAGTTTAGAGCCGGTTTAGACCTGGTTTAGAACCTGGTTTAGACCTGGTTGAGACCCAGTTTAGACCTGGTTTAGACCCAGTTTAGATCTGGTTTAGACCCAGTTTAGATCTGGTTTAGACCTGGTTTAGACCCGGTTTAGACCTGGTTTAGACCTGGTTTAGTTCTATTTTAGCCCTAGTTTAGAGCCGGTTTAGACCTGGTTTAGAACCTGGTTTAGACCTGGTTGAGACCCAGTTTAGACCTGGTTTAGACCCAGTTTAGATCTGGTTTAGACCTGGTTTAGACCCGGTTTAGACCTGGTTTAGACCTGGTTTAGTTCTATTTTAGCCCTAGTTTAGAGCCGGTTTAGACCTGGTTTAGAACCTGGTTTAGACCTGGTTGAGACCCAGTTTAGATCTGGTTTAGACCCAGTTTAGATCTGGTTTAGATCTGGTTTAGACCTGGTTTAGAACTGATATAGTTCTATTTTAGCCCTAGTTTAGACCTGGTTTAGACCTGGTTTAGAACCTGGTTTAGACCTGGTTTAGAACCTGGTTTAGACCTGGTTTAGACCCAGTTTAGACCCAGTTTAGATCTGGTTTAGATCTGGTTTAGACCCAGTTTAGATCTGGTTTAGACCTGGTTTAGACCTGGTTTAGACCCAGTTTAGATCTGGTTTAGATCTGGTTTAGACCTGGTTTAGAACTGATATAGTTCTATTTTAGCCCTAGTTTAGAGCCGGTTTAGACCTGGTTTAGAACCTGGTTTAGACCTGGTTTAGAACCTGGTTTAGAACCTGGTTTAGACCTGGTTTAGACCCAGTTTAGATCTGGTTTAGATCTGGTTTAGACCTGGTTTAGACCCAGTTTAGATCTGGTTTAGACCTGGTTTAGATCTGGTTTAGAACCTGGTTTAGACCTGGTTTAGAACCTGGTTTAGACCTGGTTTAGACCCAGTTTAGACCCAGTTTAGATCTGGTTTAGATCTGGTTTAGATCTGGTTTAGATCTGGTTTAGATCTGGTTTAGACCTGGTTTAGCCCTAGTTTAGACCTGGTTTAGACCCAGTTTAGATCTGGTTTAGACCTGGTTTAGACCTGGTTTAGACCCAGTTTAGATCTGGTTTAGATCTGGTTTAGACCCAGTTTAGACCTGGTTTAGACCCTGTTTAGATCTGGTTTAGACCCAGTTTAGATCTGGTTTAGACCTAGTTTAGACCTGGTTTAGAACTGATATAGTCCTAGTTTAGACCTGAAATAGACCTGATATAGTCCTGGTTTAGTCCTGGTTTAGTCCTGGTTTGGATCAGTCAGAAACAGGGACTCTGGGACATTTCTCGTATAAAACACTGATTGTTCCGGGTAAACGGGGACGTCTGGTACTTTTCTCTGTGTAGTAAAAAAAACATTTGTTGATTTTTTTTATTTTATTTTATTTTTTCAGCTTTTTATCAACAATGAGTGGCACGACGCGGTGAGCGGACGAACCTTCCCCACGATCAACCCGTCCACGGGCGAGATCATCTGCCAGGTGGCCGAGGCGGACGCGGTGAGCGCTGAAACCTCCTCATTTGATTCTTTTAGGAAAGTCCCACTGAGAGTCACTCATCTCTTTGTCGAGGGAGTCCAGGCCGACACAGCACAGTCACATCACACACACACATTTCACACACACACATTTCACACACACACATTTCACACACACACATTTCACACACACACATTTCACACACACACATTTCACACACACACATTTCTACACAAAGACTTCATTTCCAAACCTTTCGACGTAGATTTAAACTGAACTATTGAAGTCAGTTTGTAAATGATTCCATGTTGACGGCGCAGAAAACTGAAATGCCACTTTACCCGTCTCTGTGTGACGCTCGGGACAGACAGAAGCTGCAGTTTTGTGATCTCGGAGCATAAAGTCCGTCTGTTTTATGTTGAATATACGTACACAGATATGGAGGGAGCAGAGCCAGAATCCCTTTGGAAACGAACATGCACCAGTGACTAGAGCGGGTCAAAACGTCGCTGCGACAAGTCTCTTCTTTGCATTAAAAGAGAAACAGAACATGTCCCTAAAATAAAAGCCAATTTTCAGTCTTGGCTTTTTAATCAGCTGTTCACCGTGTGTTTTAAAGGAGAGACGATCATCGAGTAAAACACCTTAAATGATTTGACTGCTTCTGTTTTTGTCCCTTGAAGAGTAACAACAGGAGGAATGTTCTGGGAGTGACTCTGTGTCTTTGTGAAGAGCATTGGTTTGGTCTTGTCTGCATTTAAAGAGCTCTAATTGTAAGAAAGTTGTGCTGAACACTATTAAAAGCATTTTGCAAAGTAACGGCACTGGTGGAAAGAGTTTTGGAAAAACAATAAAGAACCTGTGCTTCTGTAGACGATAAAACACAGGTTCAGCAGGTCCTGGGTGCTTCTGGACTGATGAGAGCCTCGTGTTCTGCAGCAAACGCTCTGAACCTCTGGACCACACCAGAGTCAGCAGAACCTTCAATAAATCTGTCAGATCGCAGATAAAATAGTCTGGAGGAGCTTCATTTGCATATTTCATATCTAAAAGCGTCTGATAAACTCGGCTTTAGTGAATAGTCATGTTATTTCCAGACATGGGCAAGAATTTATGGCCCTTCAGAACAATTATTTAGCTAATAATTAATTGATTAACCTGGACAAGTGATTGTAGATCAATGATTTTACTGTAATATTTCTCAACATTTGTCAAGTGTTGTAGAACTTTTCAGCTTATCCAAGAAAAGGTAGAAGTAAAAGGCTGGAGACCAACGTGTGTGTGCGTGTGTGTGTGTGTGTGTGTGTGTGTGTGTGTGTGTGTGTGTGTATATGTATATATTTATGGCTCTCAATAAGCTTTTAAAGAAATTACATATTTACAGCCAACATTTCACATATCCTACAGTTTATAATCATTATATATACTCAATGCTTTTAGTGCTTTTTGGTTTTTGCTCCTCATTAATGCTCTGAAGTAAAATTGTAAATCGATGGGAAACTCAGAAATTCTTGAAATTTTCTGTCACCACATTGATTTATGAATGTCGTTTGTGCCTAGAATGATCATGAGGTTGATTAAATCTCTTATTTTGGCATTTGTATGTTCTGATAGTCCGTATATCTGAGTGGACATTGCTAACCCGTTAGCCGCCGCGTGCCAAACAGGAAGTGCTCCAGGAGGCTCTTCCGGCTCCTTCACATTAGGATCTTCTCGTCCCTCTGTCTGAACCTGCTGCTGTGGCCTCGTCATTCTGGGCTTAAAATCCCTCACACAATAAGAGAATCTCCTACCTATAAAACCTTTAAAACTCACCTTAAAAATCACTCACTCACTGCTCCATCAGAGCTGCTCACTCCTCATGTCACACATGCGTATGTGACATGGACCGTGTTTGTGTGAACAGACTCATTTTCCTGTTGTCGAGCGGTGCCTTACACACACGTGTGCAGGCACCGCAGACATTTAACCTGCAATATGTGGATTTTATGCTATTTGTATGTGTCGTGGTTTTGCCTTTTTACAACTGGCAAAGGGACGACCGGTGAAAACTCGGGTACATTTACATTGTTTAATGTTGATTATTGTACATTGTCCCATTCAAATAAATAAAACATGATAAATGGTAAAATGTTCGTCTGAACCCGCGACACAGGATCCTGAATTTTTTTTCACTATTTTGTCCGTCTAAAACCCTCTTCATAACACTGAGTCTGGCTCCAGATTCGCTCCTGTGACTGTGGCATCAGGAGCCTCACTGAGCGACGCTGTGGAGCCGTCACACACTCAGACACTCAGATATACGAACATGAGACCAGCTGGACGTCTGAAGCAGCAGAAGTTTATTTACCATCGATAATCCGGCCCGAGGGGATCTGAAAAGTGAACTAAAAGAGAACAGAGTCTGATCTTTGAGTATTTGAGGAGGTTTATAAAGCGAGTGTGGGGAGAGACTCTGAAGACTGGAGTCAGACAGAAATATGCCACAGTTTAGATAATGGTGCAAATGGGGCCAAGAGAAGATCCTGGTGTAAAAATAGCTTTTGTGAGTCAATGTTAAGCTGAGAAATACAAGTGGAGGATAAATGACTTCAATTTTCATACAAATATTGCCTCAAAACTTCTACTTCTAATCAAAGCCGAACCCCCAAAGGCCACGTGAGTCCTGCTTTAACAAAGAACTCTTAAACTTGTCTCTTTAATGTCAGTCAGCCCCTTTTATAAGTACAGATTTGACTAATGAAATGAGTGGGTTTAATGTGAAGCGTTTCTTTGGTGTTTTGTTCCTTCCTGAGGTTTGCAGACAGAGCTAAATCTGGCACAGAGCGTCTTTTCTCTCCGAGTTTAATGTTTTCTGTGCACTGTCCTTGTTTTAAATAAAATGAGTAAATAAAATGAATGCATCTCCAAAGCTCCAAACACTCTGTTCCATCTTGTGATGTCATGAAGTGGTGATTTTCAACTGTCTGAACGGCTCCTTTTCCCTTTAGTTCAGGAGAGATCAGGAACTCTGGGACTCAAGTGATTCTAGTGAAGGTGTGTGGACTTTAAAAACACTTCCTGTATCACCACATGATGACATCACAAGGTGGAACAGAGCGTTTTGAGGTTTGAGAGTAGAACTAACTAACTAGAAGTGCAGGTTTGTGTGTGAAAACTAAATGAAACGGAGAAACTCGAGGTGTTTGAGAGGAGGAAGCTCCATTAGAACCTCTCAGTGTGATGTGCTCATGTAAAGTGTCCCTGTGCGCCCCCTGCAGGCCGATGTGGACAAAGCGGTGCAGGCGGCGCGTCAGGCCTTCAGGCTGGGCTCCCCGTGGCGCCGCATGGACGCGTCAGACCGCGGCCTCCTGCTCAGCAGACTCGCCGACGCCATCGAGAGGAACGCCGCCTACCTCGCGGTGAGTCTCCGGGACTGAGGGACGGCCCCCGGGAACGACCCCCGGGAACGACCCCCGGGAACGTTTGGAAACACGAGGACGACGACTTCTGTGGAGTCACGACTCTGAGCATGAGATAAAACAATAACTCACGTGTGGCTCAGTGTAAAACCTGAGAGTAAAAACAGAAACACTGTGATTTATGCTCCTCTGGTTTAGACCTGATTCAGAACTGATGTAATCCTAATTTTAGCCCAAGTTTAGACCTGGTTTAGACCTGGTTTAGACCTGGTTTAGTCCTGGTTTAGACCTGATATAGTTCTGTTTTAGCCCTGGTTTAGACCTGGTTTAGTCCTGGTTTAGTCCTGGTTTAGACCTGGTTTAGTCCTGGTTTAGTCCTGGTTTAGTCCTGGTTTAGACCTGGTTTAGTCCTGGTTTAGTCCTGGTTTAGACCTGGTTTAGTCCTGGTTTAGTCCTGGTTTAGACCTGATTTAGTCCTGGTTTAGTCCTGGTTTAGACCTAGTTTAGACCTGGTTTAGACCTGGTTTAGTCCTGGTTTAGACCTGGTTTAGTCCTGGTTTAGTCCTGGTTTAGACCTGGTTTAGACCTGGTTTAGACCTGATTTAGTCCTGGTTTAGTCCTGATTTACACCTGGTTTAGACCTAGTTTAGATCTGGTTTAGACCTAGTTTAGATCTGGTTTAGACCCGGTTTAGACCTGGTTTAGACCCGGTTTAGACCTGGTTTAGACCCGGTTTAGACCTGGTTTAGACCCGGTTTAGTCCTAGTTTAGTCCTGGTTTAGTCCTGGTTTAGTCCTGGTTTAGACCTGATTTACACCTGGTTTAGACCTGGTTTAGACCTGGTTTAGTCCTGGTTTAGACCTGGTTTAGACCTGATTTACACCTGGTTTAGGCCTGCTTTAGACCTGGTTTAGACATAGTTTAGTCCTGGTTTAGTCCTGGTTTAGTCCTGGTTTAGTCCTGGTTTAGACCTGATTTACACCTGGTTTAGGCCTGCTTTAGACCTGGTTTAGTCCTGGTTTAGTCCTGGTTTAGACCTGGTTTAGACCTGGTTTAGACCTGGTTTAGTCCTGGTTTAGACCTGGTTTAGACCTGGTTTAGACCTGGTTTAGTCCTGGTTTAGACCTGGTTTAGACCTGGTTTAGACCTGGTTTAGTCCTGGTTTAGTCCTGGTTTAGTCCTGGTTTAGACCTGGTTTAGTCCTGGTTTAGTCCTGGTTTAGTCCTGGTTTAGTCCTGGTTTAGTCCTGGTTTAGACCTGGTTTAGTCCTGGTTTAGACCTGATTTAGTCCTGGTTTAGTCCTGGTTTAGACCTAGTTTAGACCTGGTTTAGACCTGGTTTAGACCTGGTTTAGACCTGGTTTAGTCCTGGTTTAGTCCTGGTTTAGACCTGGTTTAGACCTGGTTTAGACCTGGTTTAGACCTGGTTTAGACCTGATTTAGTCCTGGTTTAGTCCTGATTTACACCTGGTTTAGACCTAGTTTAGATCTGGTTTAGACCTAGTTTAGATCTGGTTTAGACCCGGTTTAGACCTGGTTTAGACCCGGTTTAGACCTGGTTTAGACCCGGTTTAGACCTGGTTTAGACCCGGTTTAGTCCTAGTTTAGTCCTGGTTTAGGCATAGTTTAGACATAGTTTAGTCCTGGTTTAGTCCTGGTTTAGTCCTGGTTTAGTCCTGGTTTAGACCTGATTTACACCTGGTTTAGTCCTGGTTTAGACCTGATATTGTCCCGGTTTAGTCTTAGTTTAGTCCTGGTTTGGATCAGTTCGGTCAGAAACAGGGACACTGGGACATTTCTCGTATAAAACTGACTGTTCCGGGTACACGGGGACTAAACTCAGACTAAACTCAGATTAAAGTCTAACGCGAGCTTCAGACAGAGCAGTGCCTCCAGTTAGCGCAGTAGAAGTGCCCTGTGCCGCCCCCTGTTGGTGACTCGTGTGCGTCTGATGCCCCCTCAGGAGCTGGAGACTCTGGATAACGGGAAGCCGTACGCCGTGGCCTACGCCGTGGACCTGCCCAACGTGATCAAGTGCCTCAGGTCAGGGTTACACCGTCGCCATGACGACCACACCGTAAAGTTCCACAATGTAAACACGTGCGACCGTTAAATGGTCTAAATACCACTGTTCTCTGATCTGTTCTCCGTGTGCACGATCCTCCTCAGGAACACTTCACTCTGCACTGAAACACTGCCCCACAGAAGCAGAACCGGAACATCACGTTTGGTCAAAAATGAGTTCATGTCATTTTCGGGGAATTTGAGACCTGAAGTCGCCTCAAACTCAAACCTGCACAACGACTGAGTCCATCGTTTGTGCTGCAGAAAGTTCAGTTTGTGATTCTGGTTCTTCAGATATTCACAGTTTTATTTTGGTCGATGACGTCGTCCAGAACCTCAGAATGTGAAACAGCCTCAAAACAGAAGAAAATGATGTCAAACGTTTGTATTTGGTTTGTGCTGTTTTGATTCATATTTTATAATAACACAGACTTTTCCTCAGCCTCAGGTCGTTTCTCTTCTCTAGTTTTGTGGAGTTTGTCTCCGTCAGCTGAGCAGAAATGACGTCCTGTAATTACCACAGAAATAATAATGAAGAATTTTAGAAATAAACTCACACAAATGAAACTGTCACAGCACAAAACAGCACAAACCAAATACAAACGACTGACATCATTTTCTTCTGTTTTGAGGCTGTTTCACATTCTGAGGTTCTGGACGACGTCATCGACCAAAATAAAACTGAATATCTGAAGAACCAGAATCACAAACTGAACTTTCTGCAGCACAAACGATGGACAGTTTTTGTGTAGATGGGGCCTCACTTCACACAGGTGGATTTGAGTTCGTCTGAATAAATATCATGAAAAATATTGAGCTCAAATGGACCTTTGACCTTTATGTGGGACTTTCTGTGCTCTGCTTTTGTATCATGTGGTAAAAATAAGGAGTCGTGCAAAGACAAAAGGCAGAAACAGACACAGTTTCTCTTTTGTCTTTGCACGACTCCGTAATTTTCGGTCATTTTTAAATGTATTTATTCCTCGTGCATCAACACCAACAAAAATCTGACAATCAGCATAAATACATATTCTGTGCCTCGTTTTTGCTGCATGAACGAAAGCAACAGGCAAAAGATCAATGTTAGAAACCTGCTCCTTTCACAGATGAATCTTTAATAATCCCTACGCCAAAAACCAAAACCACGTCACCAGTGAGCCACATGTAGATATATTCCATGATCTTTTTGTGGTTTACGTTTCTTTAACTTTCCTCGTGACACAAAAGCAGAGCACAGGAACTGGCACGTTTTTCACATACAAATACTTCTTCATTATAGCAGCTCGTTAGCAGAGTTTGGGAGCCCGGCCTGTTTTACTTTTATCTGGATAAAACAGAAACTTTGAAGTCATTTTTCTCCGTTTGGCTCTGGTGAGTTCAGGTCTTTTGCCTTTGCAGAGCAGAATGAGTCCTGCAGGTGCATCACTGCGACATTAGAGTTTGAGGTAAAACATTAGGACTTTGTCATTCTGGTGACGACAAACTTCTAACAGGGGCCGAGTCTTCAGGGTTCAACAGAAGCTTCACTGCTCT
>CM068347.1:2418967-2421467 GCA_034769755.1 Odontamblyopus lacepedii
CCTAATTTGCAAGTAAACTACCACTAGATTTATTTTATTCTACTTCACTGTTTAATTTCTACTTTAATATCACAGATCAAACATCCTCCACCTCATGTTTCCTCCAAACTGACTCGACTGGTGTCGTTCTGTGGCTGTAATGTTGCTCTCGGTCGTCTGTATTTGTTGTATTTCTGTGGCTTCATTGGTTCTTCAGAAAACCGTCTTTGTCCATATGAGCGAGGAACAGCAGCAACACACAACTTTATTCACACAAATCTGTCTGCTGCAGCCAAGACTCTGCTACAATATTGTGCTACATTTTTTTCTACCAACTTTACTGATGCCCCCAACCTTCAACTTAGATAATTCCCAATTTATTCCTGTGAATTCACGAAAATTCCCATTACTTCCAGTTTCCAACTTTGAAAATTCTCGATATTTTGCAACCCTAACCACAACACAACCACAAAACACACAACAAAACACAACCGTAACACAGCAGATCGTGAGTGTCGGTGTCAGTGCTGATACTGATGTGTAGATGAGGCCTCAGGTGTGACATTTATGACACCTGCGTGAAGTCGCGCCAACAAACTCAAACCTGCACAAAAACTCTGTCCATCGTTTGTGCTTCTTTAGTTTTGGAGAAATTAACGATTCTTTTACAGGTCAAACTGAGGTCAGACCCACAGAAAGAAGAAAAATGCTCGAAAACGCCCAAAATGGAGTCAGTCATTTGTGCTTCGTTTGTGCTGCAAAAAGTTTCATTTGTGCGATTCTGGTTCTTCAGATATTTGCAGTTTTATTTTCGGCCGATGACGTCGCCCAGAACCTCAGAATGTGAAACAGCCTCAGAACAGAAGAAAATGATGTCAAACGTTTGTATTTGGTTTGTGCTGTTTTGTGCTGTGACAGTTTCATTTGTGTGAGTTTATTTCCAAAATTCTTCATTATTATTTCTGTGGTAATTATAGGACGTCATTTCTGCTCAGCTGACGGAGACAAACTCCACAAAACTAGAGAAGAGAAACGACCTGAGGCTGAGGAAAAGTCTGTGTTATTATAAAATATGAATCAGAAGCAAAAGACTAAAGACTGAAACAGACTTTAGCACAAACGAAACTTTTTGCAGCACAAACGACATAGTTTTTGTGTAGGTTTGAGTTTGATGGGGCGACTTCACGCAGGTATTTGACTCTGTCGGTGTGCTCTTCGGCGCCATCTGGTGGTTTAAGAAATAAACTTTGACACTGGGTTCATTCATTCAGACTCATGGACTCTCTTTGGTCATAGATGCTCCGATATCTGGGGAAGCCCAATTCTGCCAGGAAATACAAAATAAAAGCCTCACAGAAACTCATAATTCCCAGTTTAAAAGTCATAATTATGAGTTTTAAATGCAGAGAATCTTTAAATAATGAACTGAACATTTAATTATGGCAGATATATTTGTACTGATAAAGCTCTTTTTAATCCCAGTGTGTTGCTTGTGTATTTATCCCCGTTTCTAAACCCTGTGACGCTAACAGGAGCTAACAGCAGCTAACGGCAGCTAACAGGAGCTAACAGCAGCTAACAGCAGCTAACAGGAGCTAACAGCAGCTAACAGGAACTAACAGGAACTAACAGCAGCTAACAGGAGCTAACAGGAGCTAACAGCAGCTAACAGCAGCTAACAGGAGCTAACAGCAGCTAACAGGAACTAACAGCAGCTAACAGCAGCTAACAGGAGCTAACAGGAGCTAACAGCAGCTAACAGGAGCTAACAGCAGCTAACAGGAACTAACAGGAACTAACAGCAGCTAACAGGAGCTAACAGGAGCTAACAGCAGCTAACAGGAGCTAACAGCAGCTAACGGCGCGCTCTCCTCCGCAGTGGAACTTCCCGTTGCTGATGCAGGCGTGGAAACTGGGCCCGGCGCTCGCCACAGGAAACACGGTGGTGATGAAAGTGGCCGAGCAGACGCCGCTCACCGCGCTGTTCGTGGCCAGTCTCATCAAGGAGGTCTGTGTGTGCTCTTCTACTTCTACAATATTAGAGTTTATACAGATACAGATGTAATGTAGAAAGAATAAAGATATGCCGTATTTTTCGGTCTATAAGTCGCTCCGGAGTATAAGGCGCACCAAACAAAAACTGCGTAATGAAGAAGAAAAAACATATAAGTCGCACTTTTCTGGGGAAATTTATTTTATAAAATCAGAAACCAAGAATGACATTTCCTCTTAAAGGCGAGTTATAGAAATATCAACAGAATAAGTTTACCGAACTCTCCATCTCGCTCCAAATCACTAAGTCCACTGAATTCTTCATCCTCGTGTCACTTCTGAGTAACTCCACCAGCTCCAGATAAATTCAGCTTTTAGTCCCGATGAGCTTTTGTTTTCTTCACTTCAGTTTGAGTTTCCTCCACTTTTCTCCATCAAACACAAGTTTCTCTCACTCCAAAATTTCTTTCTGCTCGATTGTTCCTCTCTTCCTCCGCTCTTCACACGTTTCCGGTTCTTGCTCAGTATT
>CM068347.1:2426467-2591467 GCA_034769755.1 Odontamblyopus lacepedii
TGGAGCAGGCCCTACCCCTCTGTGTGTGTGTTTGTGCGGTGGAGGCGGTGGAGCAGGCCCTAACCCTCTGTGTGTGTCTGTGCAGTGGCGGAGGCGGTGGAGCAGGCCCTAACCCTCTGTGTTTTTGTGCAGTGGCGGAGGCGGTGGAGCAGGCCCTAACCCTCTGTGTCTCTGTGCAGTGGCGGAGGCGGTGGAGCAGTCCCACTTGGCGCTCTTCTTTAACCAGGGCCAGTGCTGCTGCGCCGGCTCCAGGACCTACGTCCAGGCCGACATCTACGATGAGTTTGTGGAGCGCAGCGCTGAGAGGGCCCGGAGACGCGTGGTGGGGGACCCGTTTGACCTGCGCACGGAGCAGGGGCCTCAGGTCTGCACCGAACACACCGGGGCTCTGAGGGGACGTTTAGGTTCAGTTTAATGAGACGGGGACAGAGAACGTCGTCTCTGGGAAGGTTCATGTTACAGTTCATAAAATCAAACATACAAAGAGAATAATTATGATTTAGAACGACCGGATCAGAACAATCCTCAGTTTCTCGGGTTTTCTCAGCTCATCTTAAAATCATCACCTTTATCAACATCATCATTTAATCCTTTCGCTTCAGACTTTTATCTAAATAAATCTGAATATTCACGGACAAAAAAGACGTTCAATGTCAAAAAGAGCAGCGGAGGAAAGTCCGAAGCGCCGACTGGTGGAGCCAGAAGGACGAGCCAACGAGCACCACCCACCGGGATTATTTTGAACCAGAATAAACGTTTACATGATCCAGGAGTCACTGGTTTCACATCACATCTGATAGGCCAGTGATATTTAACACAGACAGGGGCAGCTGAAATAAATACTGTTAGAATGTTTTTGCTGTAATATGGCGAGTTAATGCACTTAGTCACCAACAGAAAAGACATTAAGGATTTGTAAATAAACTTTTAGGATATTTCATGACAAAGTCCAACGTTATGAAGAGGTAAATCTGCCTCTTGCCCCGTCTGAGCGTTTCACATCGTCACATCTGCACCGTAAACACTCAAAAGAGCCGTTTGGAGCGTTTCCCACATGATTTTGTTTACCTGTCGCTCTGTGTAAAAGACTCTAGTGTGTCGCATTTATGAAATCAATGAAAATACAACAGAAATAATACACTGAGTCGTGTCCTTTAGTCGGACAGAAGCTGAAGCATCAGCACTGAGCTGTTTTCAGCACAGTTTATGCAAATGAGCCACGAGCTGCATTAAACACATTATTACTAAATGTCTATTTGAGTCCTGCTTGTAGCAAAGAAAAATCCAACATTAAATGATCCACCGGCGGTGAACCAACCTGAGTCCATCATCATTTTATCTCCTGTACTGGAGCCAATGAATCTGCCCACGGAGCAGAAAACCTTCTGTTCTTCAGGAACTGTTTCTGTACAAACCACCTCCTGCTAATTCTTTTCTTGTTTGGTTTGAGACTTTGTTTAGACCTGGTTTAGACCTGGTTTAGACCTGGTTTTAGACCTGGTTTAGACCTGGTTTTAGACCTGGTTTAGACCTGGTTTTAGACCTGGTTTTAGACCTGGTTTAGACCTGGTTTAGACCTGGTTTTAGACCTGGTTTAGACCTGGTTTTAGACCTGGTTTTAGACCTGGTTTAGACCTGGTTTAGACCTGGTTTAGACCTGGTTTAGACCTGGTTTTAGACCTGGTTTTAGACCTGGTTTAGACCTGGTTTTAGACCTGGTTTTAGACCTGGTTTTAGACCTGGTTTAGACCTGGTTTTAGACCTGGTTTTAGACCTGGTTTTAGACCTGGTTTTAGACCTGGTTTTAGACCTGGTTTTAGACCTGGTTTAGACCTGGTTTAGACCTGGTTTAGACCTGGTTTAGACCTGGTTTAGACCTGGTTTAGATCAGGCAGGAAAACACAAATGCTTTAGCTGTTGTTAGTTTCCGGTCTCTAAACCCATAAAATAAATTTTTTAGCTTAAACAGACGACAACAGAAAACAAAGTAAAATATTCCCACCACCATAAACCACACACTTTGGAATTAAGTTTAATTCTGAATTTTCTCATTTTCATCAGGAATCAAGTGTTTAGTTTAGTCTTTATTTGTCAGGGACCGTGTACAAAATTCCTGAATCTTTCTAACAGAAGAGCTGAAGTGCAGCAGATTTAGCTCCTGCTACTTTCCCTCTGCAGGTGAACACACAGAATATTTACACTTTACAACAGAGCAATAAAAATACACAAGAAAACATCACAGTTCATAAAACCTGACGTCCTAAACTCACAGCAATAATGAGGTTAAATGTAGTTGTGCTGAATTTGTGAGTAAAAATGTCCAGTCTAATGAGCCTGAGTGATGTCAGCACGTTTGAGCGTCTAGAATGTGCTTTTGTAGGTTTGCAGTAAAATGCTGAATGTCTCCAGACTGTTTCAGAGTCTGGAACTTTATTCCACTGTTTAAGAGTTACAAATGAAAAGGCGACTGTGCAAAGGCCGAGGATCTGTGTGGAATCGTACAGTTTCTGTTTGTTGTGGACGTGTGGATCGAGTCGTCTGTTCTGAGCAAAGTTTGATCAGTGTTTTCAAGGAGGAGCAGCTTTATTCATCATTCTGAACAGAGATTTTAGATTTGAAAATAGAATTAATTAAATTGTCAAAACGCTGTGTCTCCTCTCTGTGTCTCCTCTCTGTGTCTCCTCTCTCCTCTCTGTGTCTCCTCTCTGTGTCTCCTCTGTCCTCTCTGTGTCTCCTCTGTCCTCTCTGTGTCTCCTCTCTGTGTCTCCTCTGTCCTCTCTGTGTCTCCTCTGTCCTCTCTGTGTCTCCTCTCTGTGTCTCCTCTGTCCTCTCTGTGTCTCCTCTCTGTGTCTCCTCTGTCCTCTCTGTGTCTCCTCTGTCCTCTGCGTCTCCTCTCTCCTCTCTGTGTCTCCTCTGTCCTCTGTGTCTCCTCTGTCCTCTCTGTGTCTCCTCTGTCCTCTCTGCGTCTCCTCTCTCCTCTCTGTGTCTCCTCTGTCCTCTCTGTGTCTCCTCTCTGTGTCTCCTCTGTCCTCTCTGCATCTCCTCTCTCCTCTCTGTCTCCTCTGTCCTCTCTGTGTCTCCTCTCTCCTCTCTGTGTCTCCTCTGTCCTCTCTGCGTCTCCTCTCTCCTCTCTGTGTCTCCTCTGTCCTCTCTGTGTCTCCTCTCTCCTCTCTGTGTCTCCTCTGTCCTCTCTGCGTCTCCTCTCTCCTCTCTGTGTCTCCTCTCTCCTCTCTGTGTCTCCTCTGTCCTCTCTGTCTCCTCTGTCCTCTCTGCGTCTCCTCTCTCCTCTCTGTGTCTCCTCTGTCCTCTCTGTGTCTCCTCTCTCCTCTCTGTGTCTCCTCTGTCCTCTCTGCGTCTCCTCTCTCCTCTCTGTGTCTCCTCTCTGTGTCTCCTCTGTCCTCTCTGTCTCCTCTGTCCTCTCTGCGTCTCCTCTCTCCTCTCTGTGTCTCCTCTGTCCTCTCTGTGTCTCCTCTCTCCTCTCTGTGTCTCCTCTGTCCTCTCTGCGTCTCCTCTCTCCTCTCTGTGTCTCCTCTCTGTGTCTCCTCTGTCCTCTCTGCGTCTCCTCTCTCCTCTCTGTGTCTCCTCTCTCCTCTCTGTGTCTCCTCTGTCCTCTCTGCGTCTCCTGTGTCTCCTTGCTGTGTCTCCTCTCTCCTCTCTGTGTCTCCTCTGTCCTCTCTGTGTCTCCTCTGTCCTCTCTGCGTCTCCTCTCTCCTCTCTGTGTCTCCTCTCTGCGTCTCCTCTCTCCTCTCTGTGTCTCCTCTCTCCTCTCTGTGTCTCCTCTGTCCTCTCTGTGTCTCCTCGCTGTGTCTCCTCTCTCTGTCTCCTCTCTGTGTCTCCTCGCTGTGTCTCCTCTGTCCTCTCTGTGTCTCCTCGCTGTGTCTCCTCTCTCTGTCTCCTCTCTGTGTCTCCTCGCTGTCTCCTCTGTCCTCTCTGTGTCTCCTCGCTGTGTCTCCTCTGTCCTCTCTGTGTCTCCTCGCTGTGTCTCCTCTCTGTGTCTCCTCGCTATGTCTCCTCTGTCCTCTCTGTGTCTCCTCTGTCCTCTGTGTCTCCTCGCTGTGTCTCCTCGCTGTGTCTCCTCGCTGTGTCTCCTCGCTGTGTCTCCTCGCTGTGTCTCCTCTCTGTGTCTCCCCTCTGTCTCCTCTCTGTGTCTCCTCTCTGTCTCCTCTCTGTGTCTCCTCTCTGTCTCTCCTCTCTGTCCCTCCTCTCTGTGTCTCCTCTCTGTGTCTCCTCTCTGTCTCTCCTCTCTGTGTCTCCTCTCTCTGTCTCCTCTCTGTGTCTCCTCGCTGTGTCTCCTCTGTCCTCTCTGTGTCTCCTCTCTGTGTCTCCTCGCTGTGTCTCCTCTCTGCGTCTCCTCTCTGCGTCTCCTCTCTGTGTCTCCTCGCTGTGTCTCCTCTCTCTGTCTCCTCTCTGTGTCTCCTCGCTGTGTCTCCTGTCTGTGTCTCCTCGCTGTGTCTCCTCTGTGTCTCCTCGCTGTGTCTCCTCTGTGTCTCCTCGCTGTGTCTCCTCTCTGTGTCTCCTCGCTGTGTCTCCTCTCTGTGTCTCCTCGCTGTGTCTCCTCTCTGTCTCCTCGCTGTGTCTCCTCGCTGTGTCTCCTCGCTGTGTCTCCTCTCTCCTGTCCTCTCTCCTCTGTCCTTGGTGTGTCTCCTCTCTGTGTCTCCTCTCTGTGTCTCCTCTCTCCTCTCTGTCTCCTCTCTCCTGTCCTCTCTCCTCTGTCCTTGGTGTGTCTCCTCTCTTTAAATTCTGTTAAATTCTAGATAAAATGCTTTAAATTCTGCTCAGTTCTAGAAAAACAGACTTAAAACAGGTTTATCATGAGTATGAATGTCCTGATAATAAATTCAAAGATGCTAAATTCTATCCATGGACTTTTTAAAACAGGATTCATTGTTATTCTGAATTAAAGCTCATGTAAACGCTGCAGATGTTAAAACGTGGTAGAACCCTCCCCCGGTGACATCATCAGGTGGGAGTGGCTGTGCTGAGCGCTCTGTGTTCTGTGTGTGCTTCTCGCAGGTGGATCAGGAGCAGTTCAATAAGATCCTGGGGTACATCAGCAGCGGGAAGAAGGAGGGAGCGAAGCTGCTCTGCGGGGGGGGCGTGGCAGCAGACCGAGGATACTTCATCCAGCCCACGGTGTTCGGAGACGTCCAGGACAACATGACCATCGCCCGGGAGGAGGTACGGCCGTAGGGAGTATTATACTGCATAAGGGAGTATTATACTGCATAAGGGAGTATTACACTGCATAAGGGAGTATTGCACTGCATAAGGGAGTATTATACAGCTGTAGGGAGTATTGCACTGCATAAGGGAGTATTGCACTGCATAAGGGAGTATTATACAGCTGTAGGGAGTATTGCACTGCATAAGGGAGTATTGCACTGCATAAGGGAGTATTGCACTGCATAAGGGAGTATTGCACTGCATAAGGGAGTATTGCACTGCATAAGGGAGTATTATACTGCATAAGGGAGTATTGCACTGCATAAGGCAGTATTATACTGCATAAGGGAGTATTGCACTGCATAAGGGAGTATTGCACTGCATAAGGGAGTATTGCACTGCATAAGGGAGTATTGCACTGCATAAGGGAGTATTGCACTGCATAAGGGAGTATTGCACTGCATAAGGGAGTATTATACTGCATAAGGGAGTATTGCACTGCATAAGGGAGTATTGCACTGCATAAGGGAGTATTATACAGCTGTAGGGAGTATTGCACTGCATAAGGGAGTATTACACTGCATAAGGGAGTATTGCACTGCATAAGGGAGTATTGCACTGCATAAGGGAGTATTGCACTGCATAAGGGAGTATTGCACTGCATAAGGGAGTATTGCACTGCATAAGGGAGTATTGCACTGCATAAGGGAGTATTGCACTGCATAAGGGAGTATTGCACTGCATAAGGGAGTATTGCACTGCATAAGGGAGTATTATACAGCTGTAGGGAGTATTGCACTGCATAAGGGAGTATTGCACTGCATAAGGGAGTATTGCACTGCATAAGGGAGTATTGCACTGCATAAGGGAGTATTATACAGCTGTAGGGAGTATTGCACTGCATAAGGGATTATTATACTGCATAAGGGAGTATTGCACTGCATAAGGGAGTATTGCACTGCATAAGGGAGTATTGCACTGCATAAGGGAGTATTGCACTGCATAAGGGAGTATTGCACTGCATAAGGGAGATTGCACTGCATAAGGGAGTATTGCACTGCATAAGGGAGTATTATACTGCATAAGGGAGTATTGCACTGCATAAGGGAGTATTATACTGCATAAGGGAGTATTGCACTGCATAAGGGAGTATTATACAGCTGTAGGGAGTATTGCACTGCATAAGGGAGTATTACACTGCATAAGGGAGTATTGCACTGCATAAGGGAGTATTGCACTGCATAAGGGAGTATTGCACTGCATAAGGGAGTATTGCACTGCATAAGGCAGTATTGCACTGCATAAGGCAGTATTGCACTGCATAAGGGAGTATTGCACTGCATAAGGGAGTATTACACTGCATAAGGGAGTATTGCACTGCATAAGGGAGTATTATACAGCTGTAGGGAGTATTGCACTGCATAAGGGAGTATTGCACTGCATAAGGGAGTATTGCACTGCATAAGGGAGTATTGCACTGCATAAGGGAGTATTATACAGCTGTAGGGAGTATTATACTGCATAAGGATGAGCTTTAGGAGCTTATTGCAGAATGAGCTCTTCTGTAGTCTTTGCTTTGTCTGCGTCTTCGTAACTCGTAACTCTCGTTCCTCGTGTCTCCTCACGTTCCTCGTGTCTCCTCTCGTTCCTCGTGTCTCCTCTCGTTCCTCGTGTCTCCTCTCGTTCCTCGTGTCTCCTCACGTTCCTCGTGTCTCCTCACGTTCCTCGTGTCTCCTCTCGTTCCTCGTGTCTCCTCACGTTCCTCGTGTCTCCTCTCGTTCCTCGTGTCTCCTCACGTTCCTCGCGTCTCCTCACGTTCCTCGCGTCTCCTCTCGTTCCTCGTGTCTCCTCTCGTTCCTCGTGTCTCCTCTCGTTCCTCGTGTCTCCTCTCGTTCCTCGTGTCTCCTCACGTTCCTCGCGTCTCCTCTCGTTCCTCGCGTCTCCTCACGTTCCTCGCGTCTCCTCTCGTTCCTCGCGTCTCCTCTCGTTCCTCGCGTCTCCTCTCGTTCCTCGCGTCTCCTCTCGTTCCTCGCGTCTCCTCTCGTTCCTCGTGTCTCCTCACGTTCCTCGTGTCTCCTCTCGTTCCTCGTGTCTCCTCTCGTTCCTCGTGTCTCCTCTCGTTCCTCGTGTCTCCTCTCGTTCCTCGCGTTCCTCGTGTCTCCTCGCGTTCCTCGTGTCTCCTCGCGTTCCTCGTGTCTCCTCACGTTCCTCGTGTCTCCTCACGTTCCTCGTGTCTCCTCTCGTTCCTCGTGTCTCCTCTCGTTCCTCTCGTTCCTCGTGTCTCCTCTCGTTCCTCGTGTCTCCTCACGTTCCTCTTGTCTCTTCGTGTCTCCTCAGATCTTTGGTCCAGTGATGCAGATCCTGAAGTTTAAGTCCCTGGAGGAGGTGATCGAACGAGCCAATGACTCTAAGTACGGCCTGGCAGCTGCCGTGTTCACCAAAGACATCGACAAGGCTCATTACATCTCCAGCGGGCTGAGGGCCGGAACTGTCTGGTACAACACAACACAAATACACACACACAGACGCTCACACAGGCACGACACACACACACACAACAAAACCACAACACAAACACAAACCAAACTGGGTAAAACGTGTCTTAGGGCCGCACGATATTGGAACATTTTGTTTATATTTCACCAAACTGACTCATGTTCTGTTCCTCCTCACACTCAGAGCTGGAGTCGTGTTTGTTTCCTTCACGTGTTTGAGTGACTCTTTATTATTCGTCTGTTACATCTGCAAAGCTCCAGACGCTTTGTTCCACCTCGTGATGTCATGAAGTGGGAGTTCTCAAGTGAACAGCTCCTTTTAACTTTAGTTCAGTGGAGAGTGACAGGTCTTTTCAGGATTAACAGTCTCTGGTTCTTCTCAGGATTAACAGTCTCTGGTTCTTCTCAGGAATAACAGTCTCTGGTTCTTCTCAGGATTAACAGTCTCTGGTTCTTTTCAGGATTAACAGTCTCTGGTTCTTCTCAGGATTAACAGTCTCTGGTTCTTCTCAGGATTAACAGTCTCTGGTTCTTTTCAGGATTAACAGTCTCTGGTTCTTCTCAGGATTAACAGTCTCTGGTTCTTCTCAGGATTAACAGTCTCTGGTTCTTCTCAGGATTAACAGTCTCTGGTTCTTTTCAGGATTAACAGTCTCTGGTTCTTCTCAGGATTAACAGTCTCTGGTTCTTTTCAGGATTAACAGTCTCTGGTTCTTCTCAGGATTAACAGTCTCTGGTTCTTCTCAGGATTAACAGTCTCTGGTTCTTTTCAGGATTAACAGTCTCTGGTTCTTCTCAGGATTAACCGTCTCTGGTTCTTCTCAGGATTAACAGTCTCTGGTTCTTCTCAGGATTAACAGTCTCTGGTTCTTCTCAGGATTAACAGTCTCTGGTTCTTTTCAGGATTAACTGCTACGACGTGTTCGGGGCGCAGGCTCCGTTTGGCGGGTACAAGGCGTCGGGGAACGGGCGAGAGCTCGGCGAGTACGGGCTGGAGGCCTACACCGAGGTCAAGACGGTAAGAACACCACGCACCGGTCATGGGGCCCCGGCTCCGCCCACACTCTCCCCTCTAATCCCCCTGAAGTGTGGCTGTGGGCGGAGTCAGGTGTTTCCCACTTTAATCTTCTGTTTTGTGCGTGTGTTTTTTTCAGGTGACCATCAAGGTTCCCCAGAAGAACTCTTAAACCCGGAGGAGCCGTGTCCACCCGTCGGCCCACAAGAACATTTCACACTGAAACAGATAAACAGCTGTGGAATAAACCAGAATATTTCGTTTTGCTTTGGGTGTGAGGAAAATGTGATTGAAACTGTGAGATTTTGTCTCATAAAATGTTTTTTATAAATGTGTAAATCTGCTGAAAAAGATCTATTAAAGGATGAATATATGTAGAAGCTGTGGAACGTAACACAGTGAAAGTTGTAATACCAAAATGTTCGTCCTTTTCACTTTTATTACCCAACTTTGAGAGCGAGTGTCTGCACTTTTTACTTTTTTGAACTGAAGTCTGAAAGGACGAGACTTGACTCGACTGAGGAGTTACTGTGCAAAGTTAACCTGCTTTTCACCCCAGGCACATGAAGAAATGAGAAAAAACCTCACGTTCAGGCTCATGTTCTGCCTGTGCATTGGACTTGTGGAGATTTTGTCTCACGAGAGTTTGAAAAAAATCTCATCTTTCCCATCCTTACTGTGTTTTTTTACGATTACTTAAAAAGTAAAAGTACAAATACCAGTGGAGTTCTTCTTCCACCGCCGTGTGCAGCTTAAATTCTGTTTTATTCACTTGTGTAAACGACACGGACGAAATAAACGCAGCAAAACAAACCTCGTGTGGAGTTTATGTTTCGGACGGAAAAGGGCAAATGTGATCCACACGATCCACAGTGCAGCATCACAGTGTTTTCATGATACAAGACTTAAAGCTGCACTGAGGAACTTTTCTATTGACATTACTTTACCTCGAATACAGCAGCACAGTGTTGTTGCACGTACAGGTAAACACACGGAGTCCCCACAAAATCTGACATTTCACAGGCCAATAATTTTGGCACCTCAAATTTTCACAGAATGTTCAGAAACAGATGAAGATTTGATGTGCATTTGTTTTATTTGTGTCGTGTTTTCAGGTTGAGCCGTTCACTCCCAAACAGAAGCTCAACCTGCAAACACAACACAAATAAAACATTACAGATCAAATCTTCATCTGTTTCTAAACATTCTGGACAGATTTGAGGTCATTTCATCAAGAACTAACAAAATTGACCTGTGAAGAAGTTACGTCAAATTTTTGGGACATTTTTTGTATTAATTCTCAAACAAACCACCAAAAACACACTCTGGGTCACGAGTCACATCTCCGTAGAGCTGATCTGTAACTCAGCCGGATGGTGTTGCTTGTTGCCGTGGAAACAGATGTGCCTGTTTAATGCCATACTGTGGAATAAACTAGGCAAAGCAGCAACATCTTCATGGCCAGAAGCAGGTGGGGGAAATGTTTAACTACCACACGGAACAGGAACATTACCTCACAGAACTTTTATCACTTTGCATTTCTTTAAATTATTACCACAAACTGCATGTAGGACTCCCCCAACACGGACTCGCCCATGAACAGCACAACACACTCAGAAACAGTTCAGTTTATTTATACATCAGAGCGCAGCTGGGACCAGGTGGGATAAACCTTTCAGCTGATCAGTCTGCCCTGCACTCGTCCTCACCTCTGCAGACCCTACAGCTGCTCAGTCCAGGGCAGATCCCCCAGAGCCGTTAGACCTTACAGCTGCTCAGTCCAGGGCAGATCCCCCAGAGCCGTTAGACCTTACAGCTGCTCAGTCCAGGGCAGATCCCCCAGAGCCATTAGACCTTACAGCTGCTCAGTCCAGGTCCAGAGCTGTGGCGTTGGTTAAGTTCACGGCGACACTTTGGTTCTGGGCAGATGTGTGTTTTGAGAGGGAACTTTTCCAGAGCAGGGAGCTGTCCTGGGGGCGGGGCTCAGTGTCCTGGGGGCGGGGCTCAGTGTCCTGGGGGCGGGGCTCAGTGTCTTTCATGGCACTGTCCTTCTCTGGGCTGTCCCTCTGTGTGTCACCCCACTGGTCCCCCTTGTGCAGCTCATCCGTGAGGCTCAGTCCTTTGCTTTTTAGAGACACAACCCCCTCATGCAGCTCGTCCGTGAGGCTCAGTCCTTTGCTTTTTAGAGATGCAGCCTCCTCACGCAGCTCGTCCGTGAGGCCTGGTCCCCCGTTCTTCAGAGACACAGCCTCCTCATGCAGCTCGTCGGTGAGGCCTGGTCCCCCGTTCTTCAGAGACACAGCCTCCTCATGCAGCTCGTCCGTGAGGCTCAGTCCTTTGCTCTTCAGAGACACAGCCTCCTTGCGCAGCTCGTCCGTGAGGCTCAGTCCTTTGCTCTTCAGAGACACAGCCTCCTCATGCAGCTTGTCCGTAAGGCTCAGTCCTTTGCCCTTCAGAGACACAGCCTCCTCATGCAGCTCGTCCGTGAGGCCTGGTCCCCCGTTCTTCAGAGACGCAGCCCCCTCATGCAGCTCGTCCGTGAGGCTCGGTCCTTTGCTCTTCAGAGACACAGCCCCCTCATGCAGCTCGTCCGTAAGGCTCAGTCCTTTGCCCTTCAGAGACACAGCCCCCTCATGCAGCTCGTCCGTGAGGCTCAGTCCTTTGCTCTTCAGAGACACAGCCTCCTCGCGCAGCTCGTCCGTAAGGCTCAGTCCTTTGCTCTTCAGAGACACAGCCCCCTCATGCAGCTCGTCCGTGAGGCTCAGTCCTTTGTTTTTCAGAGACACAGCCCCCTCATGCAGCTCATTCATGAGGCTCAGTCCTTTGCCCTTCAGAGACACAGCCCCCTCATGCAGCTCGTCCCTGAGGCTCAGTCCTTTGCCCTTCAGAGACACAGCCCCCTCATGCAGCTCGTCCGTGAGGCTCGGTCCTTTGCTCTTCAGAGACACAGCCCCCTCATGCAGCTCGTCCGTGAGGCTCAGTCCTTTGTTTTTCAGAGACACAGCCCCCTCATGCAGCTCGTTCATGAGGCCCAGTCCTTTGCTCTTCAGAGACACAGCCCCCTCATGCAGCTCGTTCATGAGGCCCAGTCCTTTGCTCTTCAGAGACACAGCCCCCTCATGCAGCTTGGGTTGGTCGTGTGCGAAGTGCCAGCCAGTGCTGCTCACCAAGGTACCGGGCACATCTGAACACAAAGAAAACGCAGTTATCAGATGTTCCAGGCCTTTGCTCCTGTGGCCTCTTTTGTTTTTGTGCCCCGTTTTGTTGAACGTAAATCCCGTCCGTGAGGCCTGGACCCGGACTCGTTACCACAGGCCTGTGGCTGAGCTGGATCAGGACAGGCCACACCAACCCGGGAGGCCCCTGGGGCCCATAAAAGTGCCCGGGGCGGCTGGAACTCCTCGTGACAGTTCATCATTTATGTATTTAGTTGCGTCTCATTTGAGTTCGTGCTTGTGCTGGGGCCTTGGTTCATTTTTTGTTAGGAGTATAACAGGAGTATGAGATAACAGGAGGATAACAGGAGTATCACAGGAGTATCACAGGAGTATAACAGGAGTATGACAGGAGTATGACAGGAGTATGACAGGAGTATGACAGGAGTATAACAGGAGTATGAGATAACAGGAGGATAACAGGAGTATCACAGGAGTATCACAGGAGTATAACAGGAGTATGACAGGAGTATGACAGGAGTATGACAGGAGTATAACAGGAGTATGAGTATAACAGGAGTATAACAGGAGTATAACAGGAGTATAACAGGAGTATAACAGGAGTATAACAGGAGTATGAGTATAACAGGAGTATAACAGGAGTATAACAGGAGTATAACAGGAGTATAACAGGAGTATAACAGGAGTATGAGATAACAGGAGTATCACAGGAGGATAACAGGAGGATAACAGGAGTATCACAGGAGTATCACAGGAGTATCACAGGAGTATGAGATAACAGGAGTATGACAGGAGTATGACAGGAGTATGACAGGAGTATGACAGGAGTATGACAGGAGTATGACAGGAGTATCACAGGAGTATAACAGGAGTATAACAGGAGTATGACAGGAGTATAACAGGAGTATCACAGGAGGATAACAGGAGTATAACAGGAGGATAACAGGAGGATAACAGGAGGATAACAGGAGTATAACAGGAGTATGAGATAACAGGAGTATAACAGGAGGATAACAGGAGGATCACAGGAGGATCACAGGAGGATCACAGGAGGATCACAGGAGGATCACAGGAGGATCACAGGAGGATCACAGGAGGATCACAGGAGTATCACAGGAGGATCACAGGAGGATCACAGGATTTCTAAACTGCATGTGATAATGCAGTGTATCTGAAGAGGCATTCAGCTGCACAGGGGAACAGTGCAGTTTTCTGTAGATTTCTGTGTAAACGTGCAAGTGCAGACAGTGAGGGGAGACCGGTGTGACAGGTGCAACAGGTGCGACAGGTGAGCAGCAGGGAGCACTTACGGTCCCCAGGGGCCCCGCACACAGAGTCACAGCAGGAGCAGACGGAGGGAGCGGCGTCCAGCTCCACCCACCTGCAGCACAAGGGCCACAACATCAGCGAGGACAAAATTAACTGGATTCATGTCATTCATTTTGGCCCAGCAGTGTCACTGCGGCGGGGGCCCTGCGGCGGGGGCCCTGCGGCGGGGGCCCTGCGGCGGGGGCCCTGCGGCGGGGGCCCTGTACTCACCTGCGCGTGGCCTGGCTGTAGCTGCAGCTCTTGGAGGTGGGAGACGGCTGCAGACCCACAGACATGGAGCAGTGAAGGAAAAGGATCTGAACGAGAGAATCAGAACTTTTACTCTGAAGAGCGAATCACAAGAGCTGCAGCTGAGCTCTTCCCTTTGACTAATGTCCCTGTGTCAGATGCCCTTCCTGTGTCAGATGCCCTCCCTGTGTGTCAGATGCCCTCCCTGTGTGTCAGATGCCCTCCCTGTGTGTCAGATGCCCTCCCTGTGTGTCAGATGCCCTCCCCGTGTGTCAGATGCCCTCCCTGTGTGTCAGATGCCCTCCCTGTGTGTCAGATGCCCTCCCTGTCTCTTTTCTTCTCTGTAAAAGCTGCTCTTCCTGTAGTTTAAATCTCCACTGAAAAGCATGAGATTCTTCAAATGTTAAAGAGAAACTAATGATGTGTTTTAAAGTTCAGTGTGAAGAGAATTCATTTTCACAATATTTGTCCAAAATGACGTATTTCCATAGACGTTTATATAAATGGACATTACCCGCGAGTCATCACCTTCCAAACAGGAAGTGTTCACAGGCTTCTGGCTCCACTGACTCTCTACACTGAACTCTCTCTCCGTCCTGCTCCAGGGGCCTCTCTCTCTGTCCCTGCTCCAGGGGCCTCTCTCTCTGTCCTGCTCCAGGGGCCTCTCTCTCTGTCCTGCTCCAGAGGCCTCTCTCTCTGTCCTGCTCCAGGGGCCTCTCTCTCTGTCCCTGCTCCAGGGGCCTCTCTCTCTGTCCCTGCTCCAGGGGCCTCTCTCTCTGTCCCTGCTCCAGGGGCCTCTCTCTCTGTCCTGCTCCAGGGGCCTCTCTCTCTGTCCTGCTCCAGGGGCCTCTCTCTCTGTCCTGCTCCAGGGGCCTCTCTCTCTGTCCCTGCTCCAGGGGCCTCTCTCTCTGTCCCTGCTCCAGAGGCCTCTCTCTCTGTCCTGCTCCAGGGGCCTCTCTCTCTGTCCTGCTCCAGGGGCCTCTCTCTCTGTCCTGCTCCAGGGGCCTCTCTCTCTGTCCCTGCTCCAGGGGCCTCTCTCTCTGTCCTGCTCCAGGGGCCTCTCTTTCTGTCCCTGCTCCAGGGGCCTCTCTCTGTCCCTGCTCCAGGGGCCTCTCTCTCTGTCCCTGCTCCAGGGGCCTCTCTCTCTGTCCCTGCTCCAGGGGCCTCTCTCTCTGTCCTGCTCCAGGGGCCTCTCTCTCTGTCCTGCTCCAGGGGCCTCTCTCTCTGTCCTGCTCCAGGGGCCTCTCTCTCTGTCCCTGCTCCAGGGGCCTCGTCATTTGGTCTTAAATGTTCGTATGACTCTGGGGGTTTATTCCACAATTTTGTCCCTAAGGCAAAGGAGAAATTCAATACGTCACTGGACAAATGTTTATTTCGGTTTCACAGCTCAAACTGCTGCTTCAGTTCTGGTCAGAATCCATCAGTGTCACCGGCGTTTTACCCAGAACTGAAGCAGCAGTTTGAGCTGTGAAACCGAAATAAACATTTGTCCAGTGACGTATTGAATTTCTCCTTTGCCGTGGACGAATGAGGGATTCTACACATTTTGTCCCCAAATCAGTTCCTGTTCCTAATGCAAAACTCGGCTGCAAATTCTGTCCAACTGCTCCCGTCGATGAGCTTCATTTGCCTGGAGCTGCGTCTCCCTCAGAAAACGTCTTTAGACCGTCTGATACACACAGGATTTCCCTAAACTTCCCAGAACATGTGCTTTTCCACCGTGTCTTACCTGAGCCCCCGGGTTGAAGAGGAAGGAGTCCACAGAGAAGCGCAGCTCCCCGGGGCCCCTCGTCTCCCCGGGGCCCCTCCACACAAAACGTGACCTGCTGTCGGCCCTCTTACCGTCCGTCATGCAGCTGAGAACACACAGCACACATCAGACCAGAGGGGGCGCCGACGAGGTGCGTTTATTCAACAGGAAACGTTTGTCTAATGTTCTGACGTTTCCTCCTCAGAAACAGAGCTGGAGTTTTGTTTGTTTGACTCTTTATTATGAGTCTGAGATCACGACCGACACGAGAACAGTCTCACACACTCTTTTCACTATTTTATTTATACCAAACATCCAAACCCGAGTGTGTCTCAGTTTAGAATTGGGAAGGACTTAAAATAAGTTAAATTACGAGGAGATAAACAAGTTCTCCTCACAGATGAACCTCCTCCCCCGACATTTTCACCAGTCGACCTGAAAATGATTTGAGCCTCTGGACCTAAACCACACGCTCCAACTCCAGATTCTGTGAGTGGCGGGAAAAAAAAAATCACATTTCTGCATCAAACGGTGTCAGAAAGTCTCAAAACTCCACAAATAAACTCAGGGGTCGTCACAGGTTCATCGGTTTGCAGATAAATTAACTGCGCCGACATTTCAGAATCAAGTCACATTTTCTCTTGAGTCAGAAATGCTTTTGTGAACATTACGTTTATTTGAAAGTCATGAATCGTTACATTTGTTTCTGGACCAAGAAATGTTTTTGTGAACGTCCAGAGAGACACACACACACACACACACACACACCCGTACCCGTGGTTGGTGATGATGCCCACCCCGGGGGCGTCTCTGGGGTCCCTGGAGCCGGTCACGTGGCAGGAGTCCACGTAGAGCCTCTCCCCCGACAGCAGCGCTCCGGCCTGGGCCACGAAGTGCACGGACTCCCCCAGATCGAACTGGTGCCCCGGAGGAAGCACCTCCCACTCACCTAAACACACACAGTGTGTGTGTGTATATGTGTATATGTGTGTGTGTGTATATGTGTGTGTGTGTATATGTGTGTGTGTGTATATGTGTGTGTGTGTATATGTGTATATGTGTGTGTGTGTGTGTGTGTGTATATGTGTATATTCAAAGTTCTCCTCCTGACATACAAAGCCTTAAACAATATGGCCCCATCATATCTTCAGGATGCCATTGTCCCCTATCAGCCAAATAGAGCACTTCGCTCTCAGAATGCAGGATTATTAGTGGTTCCTAGAGTGTCTAAAAGTACAGTGGGGGGGAGAGCCTTCAGTTACCAAGCTCCTGTGTTATGGAATCAACTCCCTGTTGGTGTTAAACAGGCTCCACAGTCTCTTTATTTAAGACCAGGCTTAAAACCTTCCTCTTCGGAATAGCTTATGACCAGGTTACTTAGTTGATGTCACTAAGATAAGCTGCCGCAGGAGATAACAAGCTGGGGGAAGTGTGGCAACCTGAGCACTGTCCTCTGTTTCCTCCTATTTTCTCATCAGCATCACTCACTATGTTCTCATCTGTAGTTTGTTCATTGCTATTCACATGTTGTCCCCTGTCCCACTCCCCCTGTGGAGTGGAACTCTTTCAGATGCCTGATGACAGCTGGACCTCTCTCCTCCTCCTTGCCTGGCTCCTCCTCCTCGCCCGGCTCCTCCCCCTCGCCCGGCCCCTCCCCCTCGCCCAGCTCCTCCTCCTCGCCCCTCTCCTCCTCTTCGCCTGGCTCCTCCTCTTCGCCTGGCTCCTCCTCCTCGCCCCGCTCCTCCTCCTCGCCCCTCTCCTCCTCCCCCTCGCCCGGCTCCTCCTCCTCGCCTGGCTCCTCCTCCTCCTCGCCCGGCCTCCTCCTCCTCGCCCGGCCTCCCCTCCTCCCCCGGCTCTTCCCCACCTTGGTAGTTGTGGTCATACCGAACTGGCCCACGGGCCTGGACATCTATAGCCTGTCCGTCCATGGGAGTGGATCTCTCCTTCACTGTAGTTCTCCCCGAGGTTTCTTCTTTTTCCCAGGACCCTGGGTTTTTTGGAGTTTTTCCTTGCTGAGAAGGAGGGTCTAAGGACAGGGGATGACTGGACCATGTTTCATTTGCTGCTTTACATGAATGTTGTTTATTCCTGTTCTGATATGTCTGTGTGGATGTTTTACTCATCCAAATCTTGGAACGGCCTTAGAGGAAACTGTTGTTGTGATTTTGGGCGCTACAAAATAAATTGAATTGAATATGTGTATATGTGTGTGTGTGTGTGTGTGTGTGTGCGTCTCTGTGTGTGTCTCTGTGTGTGTGTGTGTGTGTATATGTGTGTGTGTATATGTGTATATGTGTGTGTGTGTGTCTCTGTGTGTGTATATGTGTATATGTGTATATGTGTGTGTGTGTGTGTCTCTGTGTGTGTGTGTGTGTGTGTACATGTGTGTGTGTCTCACTGTTGCAGACGCTGAGGCTGAATCCGGCTCTGCTCCTCGCGCTCTTCAGGAAGGACGAGGGCGGAGCTAAAGGCTGATAGCCCAACCTGTACGAGTAATGGAACCTGGAGACACGCGGGACAGAAGGTGGAGGAAGTGTGTGTTAGCATGCTAGTTGTTATTACCTTTACCGTGACGACAAAAAGTCCGGCGTGTGTGTATATGTGTGTGTATATGTGTGTATATATGTGTGTATATATGTGTGTGTGTGTGTGTGTGTTTGTGTGTGTGTGTACCTGTTGTAGTGGCAGCTCAGGGGCAGGTTCAGGGGGGGCACCCGGAGCACTGGGCCCTGGGGGGCAGCGGCGTAGGTCAGGAAGTAGCCGTAAACCAGCTGCCCTCCCACCACCTGCCACACACGCCCCAGGGTCAACTTTACCTGCTCTGGGCTCAGGCGTCAATAAAACAATAAAACAATAAAAGACAATTCAACCGTAAAAGAATCTCCCAAAATAAATCAATAAATAAAGCTCAAAACAGGAAGAAAATGACAGAAATCGTTTGTATTTGGTTTGTGCTGTTTTGTGCTGTGACAGTTTCATTTGTGTGAGTTTATTTCTAAAATTCTTCATTATTATTTCTGTGGTAATTACAGGACGTCATTTCTGCTCAGCTGACGGAGACAAACTCCACAAAACTAGAGAAGAGAAACGACCTGAGGCTGAGGAAAAGTCTGTGTTATTATAAAATATGAATCAAAAGCAAAAGACTAAAGACTGAGACAGACTTTTCCTCAGCCTCAGGTCGTTTCGAGACTTCACACTGGTCCAGGTCCACTCCTCAGGGTGTTTTTGCTCCTTTTTTTCCTCTATTATTTCCTGTTTTCTTATATCTTGGGCCATCACGAGTTGACGGGGACCAACCCCAACTCGGCCCCGTTTGGTCTGAGGGTCCGAAAAAAAACCCTGTTTAGGAAATGCCATTAGTGGAATTATAGAATTGTAAATATTTAGGTGCTGCCACTGCATAAACGGTCAGATAACCTTAAATTTGTGCCTGGTGCAGCCTCTCAGATCAGTGAAACTAGTAGAAAAATATTCTGTATCAGTGCCTCAAATGTATAAAGTTCAATTTAAGCCCAAAATGAGCCAGAGGGAAACAAGAGGTCTGCACCGAACCTCCACCGAGCAGGAAACAGAGGAGAAGAGACACACACACACAGAGACACACACACACAGACACACACAGACACAGACACACACAGACACACACACACACACACACACAGAGACACACACACACACAGACACACACAGACACAGACACACCCACACACACAGACACAGACACACACACACACAGAGACACACACGCACACACACAGACACACACACGCACACACAGACACACACAGAGACACACAGAGACACACAGAGACACAGACACAGACACACACACACAGACACACACACACACAGAGAGAGACACAGACACACAGACACACACAGACACACACACACACAGACACACACCTGGACGTGTTCGCCGCACTCCCCCAGGCCGCGGTGGAAGTACAGGTACCGGGCACTGGCGGCGCTCACGGGGCAGGAGCTGAGGCGGAACAGCCCCGGGTTTCCCCAGTGCCGGAGCCGCCGCCGGTCCACACGCACGCTGACCCGCCGCAGGCCGCACCACACGTCCACGGGCCCGGGGAGAGCGGGGAGAGGGCGCTGCGTGGGCCCCGGGGCCCGTCTCTCCGCGGGAGGAATCAGTAACGCAGCCAGACCGTGCGGGAGCGGAGTCCTGTGGGGAACCGGTCTGAACATCTCCCGAGCCACCAGCGGCTCCGGGGCGTGCTGGAACAGCGGCAGATGATGCACGGGCCCGCGGGACGGGCCCCAGGACTGGCCCCGCAGAGGGGCCGCACACACCGCCCACAGCACGCACTTCAGCAGCTCCATGTTGGCGCGGGGGCGGGGGCGGGGAGGCTCATCAGCTCACCTGCCGCTGGCCACGCCCCTGTGCAAGGCCACGCCCCTGTGCAAGGCCACGCCCCTGTGCAAAGCCACGCCCCTGCGCACGGCCACGCCCCCCGCAATCATAAATATACCCACAAGGACAGAGAAAAGCTCCACACTGACGCTTTAATACTGTGACAAAAGAACACTTTTTGAGACTTTGTGGTGCCACATGAAAATGTTTATTATGTTCCAAAAAAGAAAACAGGAGCGACTCCTGAGAGACTCAGACGCCTGTCGAGGTAAAAACACTTATTTTGTTTTAGAAAAGAACAAATTCAGAAAGAACACACAGGTTTAATGGAACCATCGCGACACAAACGCGCCGTGAGCTGGACCTGACTATTTTAATATTGATCCTGGTTCTGACTGACCCAGCCCTGGTTCACTTAATCTAATGAAGGAATCCACACATGTGATTTAGATGCGACTTTGCCTCAAAAGCAACAGAATCTAATAATCGTACAGAAATAATCGTGTTTGCAGCTGAGGGAAGACTGAGGACGTCAGGTCCTTTTGTAGAAGCACCATAAAAACACGCTCATGTTTCTCAGAGGTGTGAACACGAGTCTCCTGTGGCTCTACTGCAGAGTCCGGCCCTGTTTGGGGCTCGGGGCGCTGGTGTCTGGGGGAAGACCTCGCTTCCTCCTGGAAAACCTCACATCAGGGTTCCCCACGAGGGCTGTAGACCTTTCAGCTGTTCTCTGAGGCAGAGTGTTGGACCTTTCAGCTGTTCTCTGAGACAGACTGTTGGACCTTTCAGCTGTTTTCTGAGCCGTGGTGGTAGAGGCTCCAGATGTTCTGATGTGAACAGCTGTAGACCTTTGTGGAGCTCTTTGAGGCAGAGCTCTGGCCCTTTGTAATGTTCTGTGAGGCACAGCTGTAGAAGCTGAAGACCTTTCAGCTGTTTTCTGAGCTGCAGACCTTTCAGCTGTTCTTAGAGGCAGAGCAGTGTTTCTGCCTGTGGCTCTGGGAGCTTCAGACCTGAGTCTTTTGTGCTGGTGCAGAGCAGTGGACCTGGAGGCTGCTCCAAGTTTCAGGGCAACTGACCTTTGAGGTAATCTGAGAGTTGTAGACCTTTCAGCTGTTCTGAGAGGCAGAGCTGTAGACCTTTCAGCTGTTCTGAGAGGCAGAGCTGTAGACCTTTCAGCTGTTCTGAGAGGCAGAGCTGTAGATCTTTCAGCTGTTTTGAGAAGAAGAGGTGTAGACCTTTCAGCTGTTCTGGGGGGCAGGGATGTGGACCTTTCAGGTGCTCTGATGAGGTGCACGAGAGCTGTGTTGAAACAGTCTGAGCACCTGCGCGGTGGCTTCTGGGAGGATCTGCTGCATCGTGTGGGGAGGGCGCCCCCTACAGGCTGTGGTAATGACGCAGGACGCACACAGTTCAGAACGTCCTGCAAATAGTGCAAACAGTGTTTGTTAAAGTCAAAGGTGAAACTCATGCTGAAGGAAACAGTCATCCTCAGCACTGACCTTTGTGGGGCCCTGGGCCCCCGGGGCCCTGCAGCTGCTCTGGGCCTTCTGCTGCCGGGTCCCATAAACATGAGCCCACTGCCCGTTGGACAGGCCTCTGTGAGGAGCTCCAGGAGCTGCACAGAGAGTCACAGAAACATCTGAACACATCATGTCTGAAACATGAGGAAACCCCCTGAAGCAGGAGCCTCACCTCGGTCGGGTCCCTCGGGGGCCTCTTTTCGGCGGGAGAGGAAGGCCATGGTGTGGGGGATGGCCGTGGACCCTGGGGGTCATTTATGTTACTCATTATACTGGGGACTGTAGGGGTGTAATATGTGACGTACCTCTGAGGCAAAGGAAGGACAGGAAGTCCTCCGTCTTGGGGCGACGCCTCGTTAGGCTGGTTACCATGGTGATCCTGGTGCACACTGGGAGCCCGGGCGAGTTTGGGGGCGACTGAGCGAACTTCCTCTGAGCCTGGAGCTTGGGCCTGGAGCCACACAAACAGACAGATGAGTTCATGTGACCCCTGTTTTCTAACAGGTCCTCAGGACCTACCTGCTCATGACCTGAGGACCTGATAGAAAACAGGTCCTCAGGTCAGGACTTACCTGGTGTCCTCATGACCTGAGGACCTGTTTTCTATCAGGTCCTCAGGTCAGGACTTACCTGCTGTCCTCATGACCTGAGGACCTGTTTTCTATCAGGTCCTCAGGTCAGGACTTACCTGGTGTCCTCATGACCTGAGGACCTGTTTTCTATCAGGTCCTCAGGTCAGGACTTACCTGGTGTCCTCATGACCTGAGGACCTGTTTTCTATCAGGTCCTCAGGTCAGGACTTACCTGGTGTCCTCATGACCTGAGGACCTGTTTTCTATCAGGTCCTCAGGTCAGGACTTACCTGCTGTCCTCATGACCTGAGGACCTGTTTTCTCTCAGGTCCTCAGGTCAGGACTTACCTGCTGTCCTCATGACCTGAGGACCTGTTTTCTCTCAGGTCCTCAGGTCAGGACTTACCTGCTGTCCTCATGACCTGAGGACCTGTTTTCTCTCAGGTCCTCAGGTCAGGACTTACCTGGTGTCCTCCTGCTCGGTTCTGGGGGCCGGGGCGGAGCTCGTCTGCAGGGCCAGTCTCCAGCTGCCTCGTTTACACTTCACATCTGCATCACCTGAAAAGAGTTCACAACATCACTGAAGCTGAACTATTCTGCAAAATCCACTTTTCACTGTTTTGAACCGTATCATCACCGTTTCCCCCTCAGCATTTAACACCTGAGCTCGAGGAATCTTTACTCACTATTTTCAAGAAGCTGAACCACATTTCACTGAAAAGTGATTTCGTCAGAACTACACGGTTCATGTTTGTGCAGGAAACACAGTCCGTATCTCTGAGTGTCTGAGTGAGTGACGTCTCCACAGCGTCGCTCACATGAGGCTCCTGTTGCCACGGTTACAGGAGTGAATCTGGAGCCAGGTCCATATTTGGAAATCCTCCCGCGAGTATCATAGCAACACAAGAGCCAATCATGAGTGAGGAGGTTAAATGTGGCGCCTCCTCCTGGCAGAGCTGATGCATCATATATACGGACTATGGATGTGATACTCTGCACCTGCAGGACACTGGATTTACCTGATTCTGCACAAGAAGAAGAAACTTTGAGCTTTAAAGAGTTTAAGTCACTGATTTATGTTGTTTGTTCTGTTCCGTACGAACAACAACAGAGTCACAATTTAACCAAATTCTCTTTACTTTCTGCTCGTTAAATTCTGCTCGTTCAGATTCTAGTCACATTAGATATTGTGACTGTTTGAGATATTTTGTCATTTTATTTCAGAAATCGTCACTCGGGAAGCGGGAAGGAACTTACTTAGCAACGAAACGAGCTGTCAATCAAACCTGTTGCTAACGCTAGGGGGAGGGACCTCGGGGAATGAAGGCGTCTGATTGGTCCGTTATTTCTGTTCAGATCTTGATTTAGGAACAAAACAGAGAAATGAAAAGTTCAGGATCCTGTGTGGCGGCTTCAGACGAACAGTTTAAGTCCAGAATGACGAGGCTCAGAGCAGCAGGTACAGACAGAGGGACGAGAAGATCCTAATGTGAAGGAGCCCCAAGAGCCTCCTGGAGCACTTCCTGTTTGGCACACGGCGGCTAACGGGTTAGAGGCTAACGGGTAAGTGGCTAATGGGTTAGTGGCTAACGGAATAGCGGCTAACGGCTTAGAGGCACTGACCTTGTGGCTTGTGCGTGTTGTCGGCGCTCGCTCGGATCTTCACCGAGTGGCTGTTGGGGGCGCTGTTCCGCAGGGGGGCAGGTCGGGCCGGGGTCAGGGCAGTTCTGGTGGTCACGACGATCCTGGTGCTGAGCGCGGCTCTGGAGGTCAGGGCGGGTCTGGGGCTGAGGGCCAGGGTGGTGGGGCGGCCTGTGGTTCTGGGGGATGCAGTTCTGAGGGGGGCAGTCCTGGTGCTGGGGGCAGTTCTGCCGGGCGGGGGTGTAGGTCTGCTGGGGCTGAGGGCAGTTCTTCTGGAGGTGAGGGCAGATCTGGTGGCTCTGGTGGGGATGAGAACAGATCTTTTGGAGCTAAGGGAAGTTCTTTTGGAGGGAGGGGTAGTTCGGCCGGGGGCAGATCTGGGGGCAGGGGTAGTTCTGCCAGGGGCAGATCTTCTGGATGCTTTATCGGCTCTGGTGGAGGTGGGGGAAGTTCTTTTGGAGGTGGGGGCAGTTCTTGTGGGGTACAGGGCAGATCTGGAGGCAGGTGCAGTTCTGAGGGTGAGGGCAGTTCTTTTGGAGGAGGAGTCAGATCGTTTAGGGGAGGGGTTAGTTCTTTTGGAGGCGGAGTCTGTTCTCTTGGAGGCGGAGTCTGTTCTTTTGGGGGCGGGGTCAGTCCGTTTGGGGGCGGGGTCAGTCCGTTTGGGGGCGGGGCTCAGAGTCGTGTGTGACCTCAGAGTTCTGCTGGGCTCCACCTTCTTCTGGCCGCTGCGTTTTCTTGTCTGCGATTGGCCGGTTGGCTCAGGAGGGCGGGGCGCCGTGCGGGTCTGTGCGAGGCCCCTCCCCGGGCGCTGGGGGCCCTGCGCTCTGGGGCCCTGCGCTCTGGGGCCCTGCGCTCTGGGGCCCTTGTGGGGGGCCCGGTGTGGGGGCACAGACCTGCTCTTGGGGGGCCGCTGGTGCAGGGCGCGCTGAGTGTCTTTGAACTCTCTGAGCGACAGAAACAGAACTTTCCGCACGAGACGTTCTTCTCCCCACGGCATCCCCTCGCTGATGTCCTGCAGGAGGAGAACAACTTTAGACACAGGAAAGAGAAAACACGGCAACTAAAAACAGACGTCTGGACGTGTGGAGGATTAAAAGTGCAGATCTGTCACTGGCCCCGAGCACCAACACAGACAAACACGTGTCTATAAACTGCTTCATTCATAAAGCAGCTAAACTTATTACTGAATATTTGAAATGTGTTTGTTTGGAGGCTGAGCCCCTTGAGATGTTTCACCGTCTCATTTTCATACAGACGTTCAAATAAACAGAAAACAACCAAATGACCACAAGCTCAGACGCACACGCGACTGTTCCACTGAACAAATCTAATCTGAGTTCAAACAGAGTCAATTCAAATTCAACAAAACGACCAAAACAATTCCACGGTTCTGTAAATGTTGCACCAGAGCTTTTTTAAACGAAGGGACAGAATCGATGAGGGAGGATTGTTCCTGTGAACCTGAGCTTCAGATTTAGAGTGTTTTCCACTTTGTTTTTGACTCTTCAGACAATAAAAAGTCTCTGATCTGTGTGGAGTAAAACTGTGAGGATCTGAATGGAGTCGATACTGTCTGAGATGTTCAGGAAACTCAGATGATGCATTTAACCCTGTAAAGCCCACACCATTAAATAATTGGCAGAAAATTCCAATTCTTTGAACTTGGAGCCTTTATTGGTCCCTCTAAACAAACAAACAAAAAAATTCAAATATCATTTTCCATATATTATTATTTATGGCAATCTTGTATTGTCACTGGAGCACCTCTAATCAGTGAATCACACCCCCTGTTGGATTATTTGTGCACTGCATGTATCTGATTGTACACATCAGGTTTTTCAGGGAAAAAATGTCACACTGCTCATGTGGAGGGCATGTATCAAATATGATACGTTTGGCGTTATAGGGTTAAATCATCTCCAGTGAAGTCGCTTCACAGCGGTGATTTTATTATAAACACAGTGTCCCAAAAATGTGACATCATTTCAGGCCAATAATTTAGTCAATTCTTGTTGAAATCACCTCAAATTTTCACAGAATGTTTAGAAACAGGTGGAGCCTTCACTCCCGAACAGAAGTCACTTTGGGTCAGTGTGACACACTCGCCCTGCGCAGCCGCAGTGTAAAATATGTGGAAAAACTTCAGCTGCAAAACAAATGTGGATTTGGTCCAAAAGTGCAGAGGAAGAAGCTCCTGCGGGGCTGAAGGATCTGGACCAACATCATCTCTGAGCTGGACTCAGCAGAAGAAAATTGGCTTTAAAATGTCACATTTTTGGGACTCTGCTGTGGTCCCCGTCCTTCAGTCACGGTCAGGGGCCCCTCTGGACAGGGGCCCCTGACCGTGACTGGAGCTGCTCATTTCCTCACAGGAGGATTTCACCTGTGCGTGTTTGAGTCTGTTTCCTGTCATGAGGAGCCGGAGCCGCGGCTCTCGTGTTACTCACATATCTCTTCTTGATGCGGATGCGCTTGGGCCGCTCCGCGCTCATGTTTCCCGTGTCCAGGTGAACGGAGCCGCGCGTGGACAGAGCCGGAGCCGCGCGTGGATCCGGCGGGTTCACGGTTCCTCGCGCTGAAGCGGGTTTGGGGGTAAAATAACCGAGTAAACGCGCTCTCCTCCGCGGATCCGCAGATCACAGATACAATGGAGCGCTAACACCGGAGCTACGGCTAAAGCGCCGCGCACAGACACGAGCACGCGCGTGTCCGTGGCCCGTGCGTCCCGTGCACGTCCCCGCGGCTCAGACAGACCGGACCGGAGCGCAGGGAGCGGAGGATGGGGAGGATGGGGAGGATGGGGAGGATGGGACCTGCACCTGCATCAGGACCGAGACACCGGGTCACGTGACCTGCCGTACGTCTCCACGAGCGTCACGTGCCCAGCTGCAGCCTTTGCATATGAATGAGCCTATTCGTTTGGCCTTTGCGCATGCGTACGAGCTTTTGGCTCTTTTGGGTCCGTCCTTCAGTGAGCCGTTCAGAGAGCGGCTCTTTTCACATGTTTGGAAATGACTAAAGTGAGAAGATTTTAAAGTAAAAAAAAAAAACTGGTTTGTGGTGATTGGTAATAATACAACTGTAAAATGAGTGGGAAATTAAAGAAAACTGTCCTTTCATGACTAACATGTCAGTATAGTCACGTTTTCTGTGTGTTTTGGTCAATTTTAAGCAGCTTTTCTGTATTTTACCAAAACAAAACAAAACGCTTTGCTGCTGGCAGGGATCAGATTGGTCAAAAATAGGGACACGTGGGATATTTCTTGTATAAAACTGGGACAAATCCCTGGTTTTGTATAAACCTGCGGGGACAGGGGACACAGGGCTCAGATCTGGGACTGTAAAGAGTCCGGTCTGGTCAGTCTGGTCCGTGGTCCGGTCCCGCTGTGCGCACTCCGCGCCTCAGGGGGGCGGTACAGCGCCGCTCCTCGGTCATTACGCAGCGTCACGTGATTTCCAGACGGCAGCAAGTCGGTTTGTTTTGGCCGTGCGTCCGCTCCGTGGCTCCGTGACTCGGTCCAGTCTCGTGTCGGTCCTCGGGTCGGGCGGTGGGTTCGGTTCGGACACGTCTGCGATCCGCCGCCATGTTCGAGCACCTGAAGGAGCGGCTCCAGTCCGTGCAGCACGACTTCACCACCGGGTCAGTGCCGCGGCCAGTGCGCCTTTTCCGCTGCCCCAGACCAACAAACCGCCTCTATAAAGGCCCTAATATGACGCAAAACTGTGCGCTTTAAGTCCGGTTCTAACGCTGCTCCCTCCTCTAAAACAGACCTGGATTTATGTTTTGTTTCATTCACAAGTTTGAGCAATTCTTTATTATCACTTTGTCTACATCTCCAAAGCTCCAAACGCTCTGTTCAGAAAAAAGCGCAATATTGGACTTTTATGCAGTTTTTTATGTGTAAAATGCTGAAAACCAAAGCGCACTCCAGTTTACTCCGTGCGTAAATGCGCAGCGCAGTGTCCTCAGTGCAGAGAAGTAAAAACAAGTACCGAAAATACGTTTTCTTGGCGCTATTTTTAGTATCTGTGGTCGGGTGCAGTTCCTCTTTCAGGAAACAGAAGCACATGACGGTTCTTTATCGTGAACCTTTGACTGAGCTGCTCAGTGTTGGTGAAATAGGAACTGTCGCTCTTACAGTGAGTCTATGAGTGAGTTTACGTCTCTGATCTGACAGAAATTAAGGCATAACGGCAGAAATAACGTTGTTTGTAATTATATGTCATGTTTTACACTATAATAAATCCAGTTCTGTGTAAAAGTGTTCAGGATACAGCATCAGAGAGAAATTACAAAATGCTTTTTCCACCAACGCTGCACTTTGGAGAATAGGGTTTTATATTTAAGACTCTGGTCCTGTTCAGTGATAAATGCAGTGAGATCAGTCCAGACGTCCCTGTTTCCCCGGGACAGTCCCAGTCCAGACCCTGTGTCCCCCAGTCCAGACCCTGTGTCCCCCAGTCCAGACCCTGTGTCCCCCCGTCCAGACCCTGTGTCCCCAGTCCAGACCCTGTGTCCCTGTCCCAGACAGTCCCAGTCCAGACCCTGTGTCCCCCCGTCCCAGACAGTCCCAGTCCAGACCCTGTGTCCCTGTCCCAGACAGTCCCAGTCCAGACCCTGTGTCCCCCATCCCAGACAGTCCCAGTCCAGACCCTGTGTCCCTGTCCCAGACAGTCCCAGTCCAGACCCTGTGTCCCAGACAGTCCCAGTCCAGACCCTGTGTCCCCCTGTCCCAGACAGTCCCAGTCCAGACCCTGTGTCCCTGTCCCAGACAGTCCCAGTCCAGACCCTGTGTCCCCCGTCCCAGACAGTCCCAGTCCAGACCCTGTGTCCCTGTCCCAGACAGTCCCAGTCCAGACCCTGTGTCCCCCAGTCCCAGTCCAGACCCTGTGTCCCCCCGTCCCAGACAGTCCCAGTCCAGACCCTGTGTCCCTGTCCCAGACAGTCCCAGTCCAGACCCTGTGTCCCTGTCCCAGACAGTCCCAGTCCAGACCCTGTGTCCCCCGTCCCAGACAGTCCCAGTCCAGACCCTGTGTCCCTGTCCCAGACAGTCCCAGTCCAGACCCTGTGTCCCTGTCCCAGACAGTCCCAGTCCAGACCCTGTGTCCCCCTGTCCCAGACAGTCCCAGTCCAGACCCTGTGTCCCTGTCCCAGACAGTCCCAGTCCAGACCCTGTGTCCCTGTCCCAGACAGTCCCAGTCCAGACCCTGTGTCCCCCCGTCCCAGACAGTCCCAGTCCAGACCCTGTGTCCCCCCGTCCCAGACAGTCCCAGTCCAGACCCTGTGTCCCCCCGTCCCAGACAGTCCCAGTCCAGACCCTGTGTCCCCGCGTCCCAGACAGTCCCAGTCCAGACCCTGTGTCCTCCTGTTCCAGCAGATTTATACAAAACCAGAGATTTGTCCCAGTTGTAAACAAGAAATGTCCCAGTGTCCCTATTTTTGACCAGTCTGATCTAAACCAAGACTAAACTAAGACAAAAACAGGACGAAACTTTAGACTAAACCAGGACTACATTAGGTCTAAACCAGGTCTAAAACAGGTCTAAACCAGGTCTAAACCAGGTCTAAAACAGGACTACATTAGGTCTAAACCAGGTCTAAAACAGGTCTAAACCAGGTCTAAACCAGGTCTAAAACAGGTCTAAACCAGGACTAAACCAGGACTATCACAGTTTTTGACTAATCTGATCCTGCCAACAGTAAACAGGAGCATAAATTGTCATTTATTTTGCTAAAATACAGAAATCTGTTTGTGAATGAACAGAAAACAGAAAAACAGCGTCAGAATCCCTCAGATCAGGACTGACTCGAAAATGCACAATTTCACACGCTCTTTTCACTATTTTATTTAGTCCAAACGTCCCAGCTCAGGCAGAGGAGCCGCTCAGGTGACTGTCATGTGCCCCGCAGACACCCGCTCAGTGCTGCCCCCTGCTGGAGTCTGAGCGCAGCAGCAGCAGCAGAAGAACAGTTTAATATCCCAACAGAAGTGAAGCAGGTTTCTCACATGTGTCTGTGTTTTCTCTCTCTGCAGGTTCAAGACTCTGGGGGATAAATCCAAAGAGTCCAAAGCTGTGAAGAAGCCGAGGTACAGTGACCAGAGTTTCAGGATTTAAACTGATTGGAGCTAAACAAATGCAATTTATGCTCCTCTGGTTTAGGCCTGATTTAGAACTGATATAGTCCTGATTTAGACCTGGTTTAGTCCTGATTTAGACCTTATACAGTCGTGTGAAAAAGTTTGGGCCCTGATCATTTTCAAGATTTTCCTTTATAAATCACTGGTTGTTCGGATCAGCAGCTTCAGTTAAATATATCATAGAGCAGAAAAACACAGTGATATTTGAGAAGTGAAAAGAACTTTATAGGATTTACAGAAAGTGCAATAATTACTTAAACAAAAGTCGGCATGTGCATAAATTAGTGCACCCTTGTTGTTTTATTGATTTGATTTTACTTTAGCACTAATTATTGGAACACAACATTAGTTTGATAAGCTCATTGACCGTTGGCCTTCATACACAGGTGAGGCCGATCAGGAGAAAGGGGATTTAAGGGGCCAGTTGCAAGTTGTTCTCCTCTTTGCATCTTCTCTGAACAGTGGCAACATGGGAGCCTCAAAACAACTATCAAATGACCTGAAAACAAAGACTGTTCAACATCATGGTTTAGGGGAAGGATACAAAAAACTAGCTCAGAAATTTCAGCTGTCAGTTTCCACTGTGAGGAACATAGTGAGGAAAAGGAAGACCACAGGCACAGTTCTAGTTCAGGCCAAGAAAAATCTCAGATAAGCAGAGGTGAAGGATGATGAAAACAGTCAAACTCACCCCACAGACCAGCTCCACACACGTACAACATGATCCTGCTGCAGATGGTGTCACTGTGCATCGATGAACTATTCAGCACTTTGCACAAGGAGATGCTGTGTGGGAGAGAAATGTGACAGAGCCTTTTCTGTGCACAGGCCACAAACAGAGTCACTTGAGCTCTGCTAAAGCACATTTGGACAAACCAGCTTCATTTTGGAATAAGGTGCTGTGGACTGATGAAACTTAAATTGAGTTATTTGGACATAACAAGGGGCCGTATGCATGGTGAAAGAAGAGCACAGCATTCCAAGACAAACACTTGTTACCCACAGTAAAATGTGGTGGTGGTTCCATCAGGTAAAGCTGAAGAATAACTAACAATGTTCAAGAATCAGTGACAAAGTTGAAGTTGCACCAGGGCTGGAGACTTCCACAAGACAACGACCCTAAACACTGCTCACATTCTGCTAAGGCAGTTCATGCAGAGGAACAGGTACAATGTTCTGGAATGGCCGTCTCAGTCCCCAGACCTGAATATTACTGAAAATCTGTGGGGCGAGTTAAAGCGGGCTGTCCATGCTCGGGCTCCATCAAACTTTACTGAACTGGGGATGTTCTGTAAAGAAGAATGGTCAAAAATACCTTCACCCAGAATCCAGAGCATCACTGGAAGCTATAGGAAGTGTTTAGAGGCTGTTATTTCTGCAAAAGGAGGATCTACTGAATATTGATGTAATTTTTCTGTTGAGGTGCCCAAACTTATGCACATGCCTACTTTTGTTTAAGTAATTATTGCACTTTCTGTAAATCCTATAAAGTTCTTTTCACTTCTCAAATATCACCCCGGGGACACGGGGTCAGGACTGGGACTGTCCCGGGGACACGGGGTCAGGACTGGGACTGTCCCGGGGACACGGGGTCAGGACCGGGACTGTCCCGGGGACACGGGGTCAGGACCGGGACTGTCCCGGGGACACGGGGACGTCTGGACTCCCTGAGCCAAGGTAACATCAAACTATTGTTTTGAGTCTGTAACACTTAGAGTTAAAACAGGAGCTGCTGAGCTGCACAGGCTGCACTAGCACTGACTCAGGATTGGTGCAGGTGCTGGAGTTTAGGTCGAGACCGTTAAACACACTGGATTTCAGCTTTGAACCAGCGAGTCACATGAGGCTCGTTCTGTTTGGAGAATCGTCTTGACCCAAACACCAGATTATAACATAAACACTTGTCCATCATGTCCAGTGTTTTTTAAATATAATTAAGGACAAACCAACATTACAGCTGGTGCCATGTTTCCAGATGACCTTTAACCCCTGTTTGTCCTTTTGTTCGGTGCTCAGGCAAGAAGAGCGCCTCCTGCAGTTCAGCGCGGGACTGCACATCCTGCACAGGTACAGAGGGAAGCACTGCTGTGTCTGGGCTGTTTTATTAGGATCCGAATTCTACATGTCCAGAGTGACCAGATTTACAACACTCTAAACCGGGACACGCCGGGTTTGGATGTTTGGAGTAAATAAAACAGTAAAAGAGCGTTGAGGGACTTGATGCTTGTTCACAAACACAGATTTCTGTATTTTGGCAAAACAAATGACAATTTATGCTCCTTTTTACTGTTGGCAGAATCAGATTAGTCAAAAAGCCCTGGTGTAGTCCTGGTTTAGTCCTGGTTTAGTCTTAGTTTAGTCCTGATGTAGTCTTGGTTTAGTCCTGGTTTAGTCCTATTTTAGTCCTATTTTAGTCCTGTTTTAGTCCTGTTTTAGTTCTGTTTTAGTCCTGTTTTAGTCCTGTTTTAGTCCTGTTTTAGTCCTGTTTTAGTCCTGTTTTAGTCCTGCTATAGTCCAATTTTAGTCCTGTTTTAGTCCTGGTTTAGTCTTGGTTTAGTCCTATTTTAGTCCTGTTTTAGTCCTGTTTTAGTCCTGTTGTAGTCCTGTTGTAGTCCTGTTTTAGTCCTGGTTTAGTCCTGGTTTAGTCCTGATGTAGTCCTGGTTTAGTCCTGGTTTAGTCCTGATGTAGTCCTGGTTTAGTCTTAGTTTAGTCCTGATGTAGTCTTGGTTTAGTCTTAGTTTAGTCCTGATGTAGTCTTGGTTTAGTCCTGGTTTAGTCTTAGTTTAGTCCTGATGTAGTCTTGGTTTAGTCCTGGTTTAGCCTTAGTTTAGTCCTGATGTAGTCTTGGTTTAGTCCTGGTTTAGTCTTAGTTTAGTCCTGATGTAGTCTTGGTTTAGTCCTGGTTTAGTCTTAGTTTAGTCCTGATGTAGTCCTGGTTTAGTCCTGGTTTAGTCTTCGTTTAGTCCTGGTTCAGTCCTGGTTTAGTCCTGGTTTAGTCTTAGTTTAGTCTTAGTTTAGTCCTGGTTTAGTCCTGGTTTAGTCTTAGTTTAGTCTTAGTTTAGTCCTGGTTTAGTCTTAGTTTAGTCTTAGTTTAGTCCTGGTTTAGTCTTAGTTTAGTCCTGGTTTAGTCCTGGCTTAGTCCTGGTTTAGATCTACTTGGTCTAATCCTGTCCCAGAGTCGGTTTGGTTTAATCCAGGGCCTTTTGCTCAGGTATGAGGACGGCTGGTACCAGCTGCACCTGAAAACCAAGGACAGCGCTCAGGCCGCTCAGGTAAAGTGACACACTGCACTTTAGTGGTTGCTCGGTAACGGTCCCCACGAGTCCTACGATACGTCCGGCATCAGCGGATCAGAAAAAACGCACAAAACGACAATAAAAACACTTCCTTTAGACAGTAGAACGGGATTTTCAACATTAAATAATAGAATTTTCTTTTCTGTGTGGCAAAAAAATGCATTTGACGACTTTCAAGTTACACAGTGCACCTTTAAGTTCGCTTTATTTACTGTATTTTTAATCATAATCAAATATTAATTACATTTTTATTCTCCAAAAGAAGGTTATCAGGATTATTAACCAGAAAAATTGGGGGTAAAACTTGTAAAACTTGCAAAATTTCCCCCCTTTAAGTAAAATACCTCCTTTATTTACTGTATAAATAATCATAATCAAATATTAATAACATTTTTCTCCTCCAAAAGAAGTTTATCAGGATTTTTAACCACCCAAATTACTCTAATACTTAATACTGCACCAACAGATCCTCGTTTTGTGCAGCTCGGAGTTCTCCAGTTTGTTGATCTTGTCGACCTGAGCTCAGCCGCGGTGACGTAAAGTCCATAAATCTCCAGTTCACTCCCCCCTCGTGTTCAGGAGTTATTCCAGCAGAAAGAGTCGGAATAACCTTAAAAGAACAGGCGTCCTTCAAAAAATAAAGATAAGAACGAAGAAAAAAGAGGGGGGTGAGTTTATGGAACAGCCTGAGTGAGGATTTAGAAAGTCCAACACTGTAGAAGCTTTAAAAAAAAGTATAACGTGTGATGTTTAAAGCTCTGGAGCTCTGGAATGAATGAACTAAGCATTAAATTCTGTTTAATGCTCATTTATATTTTGTCACAGAAGTGAAATAAAAACAAATTTGGAAGACGAACTTAACAAAATAGAAAGCTGGGTTGAAAGTAACAAATTAATTTTGAATGTTGAAAAGACGACAAGTATTGTTATTGGTACTAATCATTCTTTAAAAGCCAAACCTCAGCTTAATCTATCTATTAAAAAATTATCAGTGGAACAAGTAGCGGAGGTAAAGCTCTTAGGTGTCTGGATAGACCGTCATCTGTCTTGGGATCATCAGGTGAACAGTGTGGTCTCAAAAATGGGTCGGAGTCTAGCAATGATAAAACGATGTTCCAAATACTTGACTAAACAGCTCGTCCCATATGTTATTCAAAGCCTCGTTCTGTCTCATCTGGATTATCGTGCGGTTGTTTGGTCAAATACTTCAGTGAATAATATGAGGAAACGACAGTTAGTGCAAAACAAAGCTGCGCGTGTTGCTTTAAAATGTGCGTTAAGAACAAGTGTTATAAAAATGCATAAGCAGCTCTCGTGGTTTTGGGTGAAAGATCGATGGTTGTCTGCAAAAATACGCTTTTTAAGAAATATTATGACAACTCAGACACCATCTATGTTCTACCAAAACCTGCCCTTCAGTGAACATACTCACAGTTACTCTACAAGGCGTTCAGAAGGACAGGATGTTTCACTCTGCCAAAATGTAAAACGAGTCAGAGTCAGAGAACAGTGATGTTTGGAGCCATTTACCTCAGAACATTAGAGAACAAACCACTGATTTTAGCTTCAAAAGGAAACTTCAGATGCATTAAACAAATGAATGATGTGAGGTGAAATAGTCTGTATGAACTGTTTGAATTTAAATCTGGGATTAATATGTTTTATATGTTTTTGGGATTGTATTTAATCTATAGTTAACGACAAATGTTGTAAATTATGTTCATGTGTATACGTTTTGCTGCAAATTTAAATGGACCCCAGGAAGAGGAGCTGACGCAGTACTGCTGAAGCTAATGGGGAGCTAAGAAACAATAAACAATAAACAATAAACAGAGTGAGTCACCAGTGAAACTGTGAACTCAAACGTGCCGTTCAGACGCTGCTTTTCTTTCTTTCTTGGAGTTCTGTCCTTGTTTCACAGGGTTTAGGCTTTTTAAATACGTTCACTTCAGCCTAAACTCTCATCTGTGGAGTTGGAGTCCGTGTTTTTGTCTTGTCGAGCTGATAAATGACAGGAAAAAAAACTACTACAACAGCAACAAAAAAGTTGGTGGGATAAAACTTATTATAAATATAAATTTACACCAATCGAGGAGGAATTTGTGAAGAAAAGTTGAAAAATGTTGAAAATTGCTGGAAGTGGAGAGTCTCGGGCCAATGACGTCACAAAGGGAAAATTCTGCCCCACATTTCCACATTAACGCAAGAAACACACGGGGTCCCAGGGTCATGGAAATCCTGGAAAAGTCCTGGAGTTTTAGTGTCTCTTTCAGGCAGCTCCAGTGTTCATGAGGCTGTTCTGATTATTTCTGAGCAACAGGATTTAGAACGTTCAAAACTCTGAACCAAACCATGAGGGGAGTTAAAGGGTTCACGTTTCAGATTTAGCCCTAAAAGTCTGACAGATTCTGCACGTGTAGGAGCCGTAAAGTCCTGGAAAACGCACTTTAGGTCATGAAAAAACATGGGAAAAGTTTGGAAATTTGGTCAGTGAAAAAGTGCGGGAACCCTGAACGCATTTTAGACATGATTTTAACAACATAAATGTATTTTTCTTATTATGCCGTATTTTTTGGACTATAAGTCGCATTCATTTCATGGTTTGGGTGTTTCCTGCGACTTATCCTCGGGTGCGACTTATACATGAAATATTTCAGTTCATCTAAACGTAAATGTAACATGGGCGAGGTCCAAACCCGAGGCACCGACTGAATATATTAAAGTCCTTTATGCATCGAAGGAGCCGACGCGTTTCCACAGCGAGATATAATTTCACATGTTGGTGATTTTCACACTGAGCCACAGGGGGCGCTCTAGGCTTGTACCAGCATCTGCTCCGCCTCAGGCTCCTCCTCCTGCTCCACTGTCACTTCTGTCACCACCTGCAGCACCTCACTCCTGTTTTCTTACTTAAATCCACATGGAGACTTTTTCTGTCCAGTGAATCTTTAAGTAAGGCTTTGAGTTTAGTTTGTGTAAAACTTAAACCAATGAGCACAAACACATTATTACTTACGGTAAATACTGAGCGAGAACCGGAAACATGTGAAGAGCGGAGGAAGAGAGGAACAATCGAGCAGCAGAAAGAAAGTTTGGAGTGAGAGAAACTTGTGTTTGATGGAGAAAAGTGGAGGAAACTCGAACTGAAGTGAAGAAAACAAAAGCTCATCACTAAAAGCTGAATTTATCTGGAGCTGGTGGAGTTACTCAGAAGTGACACTGAGGATGAAGAATTCAGTGGATTCAGTGATTTGGAGCGAGATGGAGAGTTCGATAAACTTATTCTGTTGTTTCTGCTCCAGTTTTGTGAAGAACTGTTCATATGTGACGTGAACAAACCCGACACATGTTCAGCCTGTTCTTCTGTTGGTGTTTCTGTAACTCGACTTTCAGAGGAAATGTCTGTTCCTGGTCTGATTTTATAAAATAAATTTCCCCCAAAAAGTGCGACTTATATGTTTTTTTCGCATGTTTTGGCTGGTGCGACTTATACTCCAGTGACTTACAGTCCGACAAACACGGTCATCATGTTTTCTGTGCACATTAGAGGGGTTTATTGCACTTTCAGCCTGGGGGCAAAGTCAGAGTGTAAATTCTTCTGTAACATGTTGAACCTACAGACCTGAACCTACAGACCTGAACCTACAGACCTGAACCTACAGACCTGAACCTACAGACCTGAACCTACAGACCTGAACCTACAGACCTGAACCTACAGACCTGAACCTACAGACCTGAACCTACAGACCTGAACCTACAGACCTTCAGTGTGTTTTAGTCGCAGTGTTGAAGTTTGAAGTTAACGGTGCTGCTGTTCCTGCGGCGTCCAGCAGGTGGACGGGGACCTGGTGATGCTGTCGGCTCTGTGGGACAAACGCCGCGGGGCCCTGGCACATCTGGAGGAACAGCTGCAGGGTCTGCCCGGCCTCATCACCGACCTGGGCACTGCCACCTCCAGCCTGGGTATGAGCCTCTGTGCCAACCTCTGTCCTCTGTCTCCTCTGTCCTCTGTCCTCTCCTCTCTGTGTCTCCTCTGTCCTCTGTCCTCTGTCCTCTCCTCTCTGTGTCTCCTCTGTCCTCTATCCTCTCCTCTCTGTGTCTCCTCTGTCCTCTATCCTCTCCTTTCTGTGTCTCCTCTGTCCTCTATCCTCTGTCCTCTGTCCTCTCTGTGTCTCCTCTGTCCTCTATCCTCTGTCCTCTGTCCTCTCTGTGTCTCCTCTGTCCTGTCCTCTCTGTGTCTCCTCTGCCCTCTCCTCTCTGTGTCTCCTCTGTCCTCTGTCCTCTCCTCTCTGTGTCTCCTCTATCCTCTCCTCTCTGTGTCTCCTCTGTCCTCTGTCCTCTCCTCTCTGTGTCTCCTCTGTCCTCTATCCTCTCCTCTCTGTGTCTCCTCTGCCCTCTCCTCTCTGTGTCTCCTCTATCCTCTGTCCTCTCCTCTCTGTGTCTCCTCTATCCTCTCCTCTCTGTGTCTCCTCTGTCCTCTGTCCTCTCCTCTCTGTGTCTCCTCTGTCCTCTATCCTCTCCTCTCTGTGTCTCCTCTATCCTCTCCTCTCTGTGTCTCCTCTGTCCTCTATCCTCTCCTCTCTGTGTCTCCTCTGTCCTCTGTCCTCTCCTCTCTGTGTCTCCTCTGTCCTCTATCCTCTCCTCTCTGTGTCTCCTCTGTCCTCTGTCCTCTCCTCTCTGTGTCTCCTCTATCCTCTCCTCTCTGTGTCTCCTCTGTCCTCTGTCCTCTCCTCTCTGTGTCTCCTCTGTCCTCTATCCTCTCCTCTCTGTGTCTCCTCTATCCTCTCCTCTCTGTGTCTCCTCTGTCCTCTATCCTCTCCTCTCTGTGTCTCCTCTGTCCTCTGTCCTCTCCTCTCTGTGTCTCCTCTGTCCTCTATCCTCTCCTCTCTGTGTCTCCTCTGTCCTCTGTCCTCTCCTCTCTGTGTCTCCTCTGTCCTCTATCCTCTGTCCTCTGTCCTCTCTGTGTCTCCTCTGTCCTGTCCTCTCTGTGTCTCCTCTGCCCTCTCCTCTCTGTGTCTCCTCTGTCCTCTGTCCTCTCCTCTCTGTGTCTCCTCTATCCTCTCCTCTCTGTGTCTCCTCTGTCCTCTGTCCTCTCCTCTCTGTGTCTCCTCTGTCCTCTATCCTCTCCTCTCTGTGTCTCCTCTGCCCTCTCCTCTCTGTGTCTCCTCTATCCTCTGTCCTCTCCTCTCTGTGTCTCCTCTATCCTCTCCTCTCTGTGTCTCCTCTGTCCTCTGTCCTCTCCTCTCTGTGTCTCCTCTGTCCTCTATCCTCTCCTCTCTGTGTCTCCTCTATCCTCTCCTCTCTGTGTCTCCTCTGTCCTCTATCCTCTCCTCTCTGTGTCTCCTCTGTCCTCTGTCCTCTCCTCTCTGTGTCTCCTCTGTCCTCTGTCCTCTCCTCTCTGTGTCTCCTCTATCCTCTCCTCTCTGTGTCTCCTCTGTCCTCTGTCCTCTCCTCTCTGTGTCTCCTCTGTCCTCTATCCTCTCCTCTCTGTGTCTCCTCTGCCCTCTCCTCTCTGTGTCTCCTCTATCCTCTGTCCTCTCCTCTCTGTGTCTCCTCTATCCTCTCCTCTCTGTGTCTCCTCTGTCCTCTGTCCTCTCCTCTCTGTGTCTCCTCTGTCCTCTATCCTCTCCTCTCTGTGTCTCCTCTATCCTCTCCTCTCTGTGTCTCCTCTGTCCTCTATCCTCTCCTCTCTGTGTCTCCTCTGTCCTCTGTCCTCTCCTCTCTGTGTCTCCTCTGTCCTCTATCCTCTCCTCTCTGTGTCTCCTCTGTCCTCTGTCCTCTCCTCTCTGTGTCTCCTCTATCCTCTCCTCTCTGTGTCTCCTCTGTCCTCTGTCCTCTCCTCTCTGTGTCTCCTCTGTCCTCTATCCTCTCCTCTCTGTGTCTCCTCTATCCTCTCCTCTCTGTGTCTCCTCTGTCCTCTGTCCTCTCCTCTCTGTGTCTCCTCTATCCTCTCCTCTCTGTGTCTCCTCTGTCCTCTGTCCTCTCCTCTCTGTGTCTCCTCTGTCCTCTATCCTCTCCTCTCTGTGTCTCCTCTATCCTCTCCTCTCTGTGTCTCCTCTGTCCTCTATCCTCTCCTCTCTGTGTCTCCTCTGTCCTCTATCCTCTCCTCTCTGTGTCTCCTCTGTCTTCTGTCCTCTCCTCTCTGTGTCTCCTCTGTCCTCTATCCTCTCCTCTCTGTGTCTCCTCTGTCCTCTCCTCTCTGTGTCTCCTCTATCCTCTCCTCTCTGTGTCTCCTCTGTCCTCTCCTCTCTGTGTCTCCTCTATCCTCTCCTCTCTCTGTCTCCTCTGTCCTCTCCTCTCTGTGTGTCCTCTGTCCTCTCCTCTCTCTGTCTCCTCTGTCCTCTCCTCTCTGTGTCTCCTCTGTCCTCTGTCCTCTCCTCTCTGTGTCTCCTCTGCCCTCTGTCCTCTCCTTTCTGTGTCTCCTCTGTCCTCTATCCTCTCTCTGTGTCTCCTCTGTCCTCTGTCCTCTCCTCTCTGTCTCCTCTGTCCTCTATCCTCTCCTCTCTGTGTCTCCTCTCTCTGTGTCCTCTGTCCTCTCCTCTCTGTGTCTCCTCTGTCCTCTATCCTCTCCTCTCTGTGTCTCCTCTGTCCTCTCCTCTCTGTGTCTCCCCTGTCCTCTCCTCTCTGTGTCTCCTCTGTCCTCTCCTCTCTGTGTCTCCTCTGTCCTCTCCTCTCTGTGTCTCCTCTGTCCTCTCCTCTCTGTCTCCCCTGTCCTCTCCTCTCTGTGTCTCCTCTGTCCTCTCCTCTCTGTGTCTCCTCTGTCCTCTATCCTCTCGTCTCTGTGTCTCCTCTGTCCTCTCCTCTCTGTGTCTCCTCTGTCCTCACCCTCTGGTCTCCTCTCTCCTCTCTGTGTCTCCTCTCTCCTCTCTGTGTCTCCTCGGTGTGTCTCCTCTGTCCTCACTCTCTGGTCTCCTCTCTCCTCACCCTGTCTCCTCTCTCCTCACCCTGTCTCCTCTCTCCTCACCCTCTGGTCTCCTCTCTCCTCACCCTCTGGTCTCCTCTCTCCTCACCCTGTCTCCTCTCTCCTCACCCTGTCTCCTCTGTCCTCACTCTCTGGTCTCCTCTCTCCTCACCCTGTCTCCTCTCTCCTCACCCTGTCTCCTCTGTCCTCACTCTCTGGTCTCCTCTCTCCTCACTCTGTCTCCTCTCTCCTCACCCTGTCTCCTCTCTCCTCACCCTGTCTCCTCTCTGCTCACCCTGTCTCCTCTCTCCTCACCCTGTCTCCTCTGTCCTCACTCTCTGGTCTCCTCTGTCCTCACTCTCTGGTCTCCTCTGTCCTCACTCTCTGGTCTCCTCTGTCCTCACTCTCTGGTCTCCTCTGTCCTCACTCTCTGGTCTCCTCTCTCCTCACCCTGTCTCCTCTGTCCTCACTCTCTGGTCTCCTCTGTCCTCACTCTCTGGTCTCCTCTGTCCTCACTCTCTGGTCTCCTCTGTCCTCACTCTCTGGTCTCCTCTGTCCTCACTCTCTGGTCTCCTCTCTCCTCACCCTGTCTCCTCTGTCCTCACTCTCTGTGTCTCCTCTGTCCTCACTCTCTGGTCTCCTCTCTCCTCACCCTGTCTCCTCTCTCCTCACCCTGTCTCCTCTGCCCTCAGCTCAGTTGGAGGGCGACTTTGAGGAGATGGAGAGCAGGATGGTTTATCTGGAGACTCTTTGCTGTCAGTGTGAACAACAAACCATCAAACAGCAACATCTGAAGGAGCTGGAGACCTACAAGAAGAAGAAGAGGTACAGAGCGCCCCCTACAGACATTTACACACATTTACACACACATTTACACCGAAAAACATGAACCAGAAGCTCTACAAACCTTCAGAATGATGTGAAAAAGATTTATTGACGGGTGGATTCGCCAGTCAGGAACACGCTGCAAAAAAGCTCGGCCAAAATGTGAGATCTGAACACTTAAATCTCTCAGAAAATGACTTAAAAGTAGAGAAATGATCTGTTCCTGCAGCAAAATCAAGTTCTCTTCAAATAAACGGCCTCCAGACGAGAATGAAGCGTCTGTGTGAGTTCAGGGGCTGGAAATAAGTTTATGGACGTGAAGTTTGACATAAACAGACTTAAAACCAGTTTAGGATCAGTGTTCATGGCCTGAGAAGAAGATGCCACATTCTAGATAAAAATCCTTTAAATTCTGCCAAAATCTAGATAAAATGCTTTAAATTCTGCCAAATTCTAGATAAAATGTTTTAAACTCTGCCAAATTCTAGATAAAATCCTTTAAATTCTGCCAAATTCTAGATAAAATGTTTTAAACTCTGCCAAATTCTAGATAAAATCCTTTAAATTCTGCCAAAATCTAGATAAAATAGTTTAAATTCTGCTAAATTCTAGATAAAATGTTTTAAACTCTGCCAAATTCTAGATAAAATCCTTTAAATTCTGCCAAATTCTAGATAAAATGCTTTAAATTCTGCTAAATTCTAGATAAAATGCTTTAAATTCTGCCAAATTCTAGATAAAATGTTTTAAACTCTGTCAAATTCTAGATAAAATATTTTAAACTCTGCCAGATTCTAGATAAAATCCTTTAAATTCTGCCAAATTCTAGATAAAATCCTTTAAATTCTGCCAATTTCTAGATAAAATGTTTTAAACTCTGCCAAATTCTAGATAAAATCCTTTAAATTCTGCCAAAATCTATATAAAATGCTTTAAATTCTGCCAAAATCTATATAAAATCCTTTAAATTCTGCCAATTTCTAGATAAAATGTTTTAAACTCTGCCAAATTCTAGATAAAATGCTTTAAATTCTGCTAAATTCTAGATAAAATCCTTTAAATTCTGCCAAATTCTAGATAAACAGACTTAAAAACACTTTCTGAACTGTATGAACGGCCTGATAATAAATCCAAAGATGCTAAACCGGAGACAGAAGTCCTTAAATCAGTCGGACGTGATCAGAGTTTGGCAAATCTGTGTCAGTGAATCTTAAAAACAAGTGAAATGTCGCAGGGAAACTCTGGTAAATGGATCGTAGTTTCTTCTTTTAAACATTTACTGCCTAAATTTAAGATTTTCTGACGAGTCGAGTCACGGAAGAAGAAATATATGTGACACTTTTTAAGATTATACAACCGATTCAGAACGAGGAAGTAAATAACAAACGTGAAAACGACACGAAGAACCTGAGAGAAGTGTTCAAATCTTGGCTAAATCAGAGGAATTTGCAGTGAACCTCCGCAGAGACGGGACTCCCTCTTTTGTCCAGGTTTTGATCGTGACCAGCAGGGGGCAGCAGTCGGTTGTTGGTTTATTTGTTGCGGGAAATAACCAAAGTGCCAAAAACGTCCTGACATAATAAAACTCGGCCTTTGTCCCAAATAAAATCCTGTTATTAACACAAACCCTCTGCACTCGGAAACACTTTAACGACGAACAGTAAAATCTTCCCTTTTACTTTTACTTCTGTGATCGTCCTTTTATTGACATCACCCCGGGGGTCATGTGCACGTTTGTCTACGGTGGAATGTTCAGCAGCTGCGCACACAATGCACAGAAAATGGATTTAAAGAGCAAATGTTCATTTTCCTCTGAGTGTTTTTGGTTCTGTTCAGGAGTTTAATTGGTTTGATTTTTACTTTTTACTTTTGGAAACACAAAACACAAACAAACTATTGAAAAACAAAACAAAAAAACACCACCTGCCTGTAACAAAACACAGCTCCAGGTGTTTGTGACGAGGAAACGGATCTGAAAATCGTGTAACTTTGGATTTTTAATGCGTTTTATTGATGTGTGTTTTTTTTTGTCTTTTCCAGGAAAGAACTCCACGCGTTTGAAAGTGAGTAGCTCCAGAGGAACTCGTGTTTGTTTCCGTCTTCACGTCTTCAGAGTCAGAATTAAAGAGTCAAAACGATGCGCGTTTCCTCAGAACACGTCTCGGGAAATGTTCCACGTGGAGCTTTAAATGAAGCGTGTGATTTTCTGTAGAGGAAATGTTTAAGGTACATTGTCAAATCAAACTTGTCAGATTTTAAGCACGTACGGCCTTTTCTAAACACAGATTTATGAGCACTCAGTGATATTTAGTCATGTCATTGTCTGACTACAGGTGAAACACAGGTGAACAGGTGAAAGTTCTGTCAACGTCCAACATCCAACTTCTCAATCTCGGCTAAACTTCTTGAAGCTCTTGTTAGTGAACAAGTAAAAGAGTTTTTGTACTCAAATGACTTTCTATCATCTTATCAGAAACATCCGTTACAGCAGCAGTGAAAGTGGTAAATTACTGCTGCGCTTGACAAGAAACAACATTGTGCATCTGTTTTTATTGATTTGTCAAAAGCGTTTGACGCCGTCGACCGTGATGTTTTAAAAATTAGACTAAACTAAACTAAAATGAGGTTTTTCAGAGCACACAGTAATAATAATAATAATGCATCAGTTTTATACAGCGCTTTTTCAGGACACTCAAAGACGCTTTACAGAGCATTATTCATTCACTCCAGACCCGGTGGTGGTAAACTACTATTGTAGCCACAGCTGCCCTGGGGCAGACTGACGGAAGCGAGGCTCCAATCTGCACCATCGGCCCCTCCGACCACCACCATTCACACACACACCACTTTCATACTAGGCAATGTGGGTGATGTGTCTTGCCTAAGGACACTACGACAGTTTTTGCCACTGGCCCCACTGTGGCACCTGGAATTCCCAGTGTCTCCCATCCAAGTACTAACCAGGCCCTGAGCTTCTGAGATCTGATGGGATCAGACTTTAACAAACCGGTGTGGCCACAGTAACTTGGTTTTCACATTATCTCAGCCATAGATCTCAGTGTATTAAATATGATGGTCTGTGCTCTGAGTTTCTTTCTGTTTACAAGGGGGTGCCACAGGGGTCTGTATTGGGCCCCCTCTTATTTATCATTTATATCAGTGATTTAGGTTTAAATGTGTCGGATGCAAAATTGCATTTCTATGCTGATGACACAGTTATTTACTGCAACTGTTGTTCAGGCTGTTGAATCTTTGCGTTTTATAACTGTCCAACACTCATTAATTAACTTGAAACTTCTACTACTCAATGCTGATAAGACAAAGCTTATGTTGTTTTCTAATTGTAAAAATTTGCCTCAAATGATTCCCACAGTGTCTTTGAAGCTCACATGTTTCTGCCGGTCTCATTTTTTAAGTTTTAAATGGGCCCCAGCGCCTTTAATGGATTTTATAAGGAGAAAAAATAACACAGCAGTAAAACCAGAGCATCAGCCAGAGGAGACTTAACGTACAGAGGCGCAGGACTAAATTTAGCCAAATGGTGACGTCCATGAGAGGCACAAAATGATGGACACACGACCAGAGCAGATCAGAAACTGTTTATTATTCAGTGATTAAAACAGTTCTTAAAAACGGGTTAAAAACAAACCAAACCTGCACAAACAGACGCTCGTCTTTATTCTGGGGCTTCTTAAACTTTAAACTGTTTTTACTGTAAATAACCCTGTAAGTGTCTGTTGTGATGTTTCGTCACATTACGTCTGTTACTGTAACTTAACGTCTTATTGTTCACCTGCTTTAGGACAACGGATCAAATTTAGCTCTTGTGCTAATTCCTGCATATTTATGTTGAAACTGACGCCGACACTGATTAATGTGCACTGTCCTGATTCAAATAAATGCATAAAGACATAAAGGGCTGTAAGGTTTTTACAGCTGAGGATTTGTGTTTCTTCTCTTCAGTTCTGACCGTTTTCTTTGCAGTGGAGCTGAACTCCGAACACGCTCAGAAAGTGGCGCACATGGAGCAGCTGGTGCAGCAGAAGCTGAAGCAGAAGCAGAAGGAGTACGAGGAGGCTTTTCACCAGGACGTGGAGAAGTACCTGACCTCAGGGTTCCTCACACACAGAGGTGAGGGGGACCGGGGCCGACGGGGCCGACGGGGCCGACGGGACCCACGGGACCGACGGGGCCGACGGGACCCACGGGACCCACGGGACCGACGGGACCGACGGGACCAACAGGACCCACAGGACCGACGGGACCGACGGGACCGACAGGACTAACAGGACCGACGGGACCGACGGGACTAACAGGACCGACGGGACTGACGGGACCGACGGGACCGACAGGACTAACGGGACTGACGGGACCGACGGGACCGACAGGACTAACAGGACCGACGGGACCGACGGGACCAACAGGACCGACGGGACTAACGGGACCGACGGGACCAACAGGACCGACGGGACTAACGGGACCGACGGGACCGACGGGACCAACAGGACCCACAGGACCGACGGGACCGACGGGACCAACAGGACCGACGGGACTAACGGGACCGACGGGACCAACAGGACCGACGGGACCAACAGGACCGACGGGACCGACGGGACCGACAGGACCGACGGGACCAACAGGACCCACAGGACCGACGGGACCGACGGGACCGACGGGACCGACAGGACCCACAGGACCAACAGGACCGACCTCCGTGAAGTCGCCCCCATCAAACACAAACCTGCAAAAACTGTCAATTGTTTGTGCTTTGTTTGTGCAGCAAAAAGTTTCAGATATTCACAGTTTTATTTTGGTCGATGACGTCGTCCAGAACCTCAGAATGTGAAACAGCCTCAAAACAGGAAGAAAATGATAGAAAACGTTTGTATTTGGTTTGTGCTGTTTTGTGCTGTGACAGTTTCATTCGTGTGAGTTTTAAAATAAAACTGTGAATATCTGAAGAACCAGAATCACACAAACGAAACTTTTTGCAGCACAAATGACTGACATAGTTTTTGTAGGTTTGTGTTTGATGGGCGACTTCACACAGCTCATGGACAGTGCACTAAAACAGTCACATTTGGACCCGAGTGTCTCTGACGTGTCCTGTTCTGCAGAAGCGGCGCCTGCTGATGTTTCAGAGCTGGACCACATCACTGTGACCAACACCTCAGACCTGCAGGCCCTGGACGACTTCCTCAACTCCTCCAGTGAAGACCTGAGCTCCCCCAGCGCGGACCCGAGCTCCCCCAGCGCCGACCCAAGCTCCCCCAGGACCGACCGGAGCTCCAGGACCGACCAGAGCTCCAGGACCTCTCTGGGCTCAGGTGGGTCTGAACTCACCACACTCCGGGCGGGTGGAGGTGCCCGGGCTTAGTTTGGGTGAATGACGCCTGTGTTTCCACCACAGACTTTATAAAGAACTGGACTAAGTGATCAGTTTTAATCCTGAAGACCTGAGGGCAATTTTAGTACATTTCTCGTGGCCTGGATTTTTTTTTTCTTAATGTTGCTTTTAAAACTGCCCCTTTTACCCCCTAATGAAGTGTTCTACCTCCTTTTGTTCAGTCCAACCTGTTATTTCACAATCTGCTGCTGTAGTTGTGTCATGAGGCTGTGAGAAAAGCTACAGGACCAGAAATAGAGATGAACAAAACAACTGAAAATAAAATTCACTGTTTTATACAAAACCCACAGCAAACATGTAGAAACAACATTTTGGACATAAAAAATGCTTAATTTAGGGCCTGAGCTACAAAAATGCAAAATCTCAAGTCTGTAAGTAAATTAAAAATCTCCTTATTGCCCTAAAAACAAAAAAAGTGCAGTGGCTCCATGACTTTCCTGGTCCAGTCCTGGAAACAGCTCCTGTCAGGACCACGGCCAGAGCCACAGCACTTCTGCATTTCCAGGGTGGAAATTACATTTGGATTTGTTCATTTGGACTGAAATAAACCTTTAAATAAAAATAGAAAGAGATGCACAATTACACACACCAAGATGTGTCATTTTCCATGTGTGTGAGAATTAACTCCACTTAGAGCGACTTTTTCCCTCGTTATAAACACACACAGTCAGAGGAGTCGACCATCTTGACTCACTTCACTCTTTGGCAAAGTTTGGCTCCATCAAAATGGACGGAGCGCATGAGTTTGGGGAAAACAAAGTTCCTGTTGGACACTCGTTTTGCTCACGTCATCACACAGCGTGAGTGTGACGTAGGATAAAGCCGCAGAAATGTACGGAAACCTCTATGTCTGCACTTTCAGAGGGGAAAAGGAAGTTTCTGTCTTTTACCGTTACAAAGTTCTGCGGTTATACAAACATATTCCTCGGTATTGTATATGATGTCGTCGGTCTTCGAGGGTTAAAGTCTGTGGTGGACGCTCACGGCCGCCGCTCACCGAGCCGTGGAACCAGAGCCAGGCCGGACGTGGCTGTGTCAGATTTGTTTTGGCTCTCAGGGAAATTTAAGATGAAGTTTTTTTTCTAGATTTGGTGTGTGCTTTAGTCCAAACATTTTCACCTAAACATTCTGCTTGTTTCCAGGCACAGACGTGACCTGCTCCCCCGACCTCACGTCTCTGGACCAGCTCAGGGCGCCGGGGCCCGAGGATGAGGAGGAGGAGGAGCAAAGCAGTGAGACGGACTCGGAGGCTCCTGTGGTGGAGGAGGATCAGGAGGAGGTTCTTCCAGACCCGTCACTGTAACACCTCAGGACCTCGGACTCTGAAACCTTCCGACTGAGCCGGACTTCCTGTTTTAAAGGAGAAACATGAGGCTTTTGGGAGCATTTCATATGAAACTATAAGGAAACATTTGCTCACTGTGTTCTGCAATATTAAAGCGGTATAAAAACGGCTGAATATTCGATAAAGGTCCATTGATTTTAAGCCCCTGTAACAGCTGCAGGTTCATTCACGTGTTTATTACGGGGCCCAATGAGGAAAACAGCTTCAGGTACAGAAACGATCATTCAAACTTTATTTATTGAGCACTTTTCACACAAAATGCAACACAAAACGCTTTAAGTCAGGGGCGTCAAACTCATTTTGGTCCCGGGGCCGTATACAACCTACTTTGATCCCAAAGGGGCCGGATCTGAAAACTCATGGAATATTTACCCTAAAAATAGCAATAAGTCCAAATATTTGTGCAGAGAAACACAAATCTGTTACAGAAATCTTTTTTATTAGATTTTATTGTACTAAGTATTGTAATATTATGCTAGGTCAGGTAGCTTTGCTCTCACAGCAGCATCACTGACCTCTTGGCCCCTGGTAGAAACAGACGGCTGTTTCTTCAATTTCAGCAATAAATAGTTTATCTTCGGTCTTCTCAATTCTCCGCTCAAGTTATTATATTTTTCGCCGTGCTGTCTCTCCTAGTGGCGTTTAATTTATTCCTTGAGCACCGCCACTTGTTGCAAACACACCGAGCACAGGTTTCCCATTCACCTCCGTGAACAAATACGAATGAGTCCATTTTTCTTGGGAAATCCTGCACTCAGCTCCACTTTTCTTATTTTTGACATTTTGCTGATGAGGGTCACGGTCAACAGTCAAAACGATCGTCCTTTAAGAGCGTTTGGAAAGAGGCGAGTCTTCATTTGTGCTGCTCTGGTGGGAGTCGGCCGCGCACAGAAACGCTGGAGACGATGCTATGCTAAGCGGCGCAGAAAATTGCCAGAAAAATCAGAAAATTTTAAGTATTTTAATAGAAAATCAGCTGAGGGCCAGATTAAAGGTCTTCGAGGGCCGGATCTGGCCCCCGGGCCGCATGTTTGACACCTGTGCTTTAAGTGATTAAAAAAGAACAATTCAACCCCCCCCACAAAGCTAAACTGAACGGGCGAATCTTTTTTACTTTCAACTGAAACTGATCTGCGACGCTAACGATTTAGCTCCATTACAGAGAGAAAAAAGCACAGAACACGTGACGACGCCTTCGCTGTGCGGTCGATGATGAAACGTTTGCTCCAGGTCCTTTGTTCGTTCCTCGTTTAAACCCGCGTTTGAGTTTGTGACTTTGCGTCGTTTCTGCACCTGAAGCCGTTGCGTTTCGCCCCTTCGGTCGCTGTCGTTTATGACGTTGAAAAATGTCCCCACGAGGTTCTGGTTCCTGCGTTTCTGCCCCAGCGTCGGGTGCAGATCTGTGGGCGGAGACAGGGGGCCTCGGCACAAATGTATTTTATGAGCTGCCTGCGTCTGATCATAAAGCTTATTATTGTCCGATGATCAGGAAGTGCGTCTGAGCATGCTAGTTGTTGCTAGTCGTCATGGTAAAACTTTGCTCCAGCCGTTTCATGTTTTTAAGGAGTTTTAAAAGTCGGGGACAGTTCACACTAAACTGTGTTAATACTGAAAAACTGAGTTCTGATCGATACTAAAACAAGTGTGAGAATTAAAAAGTTCCATTTAACGTTGAAAATCTAATCTAACGACGGAGTGGTTTTTTTGTTCTTTGCTTCATTATTTGTCTCTGAAAACAAACTGAAAAAACAGATAACGATTTTTAAAAAATTTTTATTTTGTGTTTAAATGAATAATGGAAAAAAATGGGTAACAGCCAAACTCCTGAGGACTAAACCAGGACTAAACCAGGACTACACCAGGTCTGAACCAGGTCTGAACCAGGACTAAACCAGGTCTAAACCAGGTCTAAACCAGGACTGAACCAGGACTAAACCAGGACTAAACCAGGACTACACCAGGACTAAACCAGCTCTGAACCAGGACTAAACCAGGACTAAACCAGGTCTCCTCTGCCCTGTTCCTCACTCCCCGATCACTGCCTTGACTAACCGATTTTTTTGCAGGAAACACTCCTGGGTCAGACCTGGTTTAATCCTAGTTTAGTTCTGGTTTAGACCTGGTTTAATCCTAGTTTAGTCCTGGTTTAGACCTGGTTTAATCCTAGTTTAGTCCTGGTTTAGTCCTGTTTTAGTCCTGGTTTAGTCCTGGTTTAGTCCTGGTTTAGTCCTGGTTTAGTCCTGGTTTAATCCTGGTTTAGTCCTGGTTTAGTCCTGGTTTAGTCCTGGTTTAATCCTGGTTTAGTCCTGGTTTAGTCCTGGTTTAGTCCTGGTTTAATCCTGGTTTAGTCCTGGTTTAGTCCTGGTTTAGTCCAGGTTTAGTCCTGGTTTAGTCCTGGTTTAATCCTGGTTTAGTCTTGGTTTAGTCCTGGTTTAGTCCTGGTTTAGTCCTGGTTTAAACCTGGTTTAGTCCTGGTTTAGTCCTGGTTTAATCCTGGTTTAGTCCTGGTTTAGTCCTGGTTTAATCCTGGTTTAGTCCTGGTTTACTCCTGGTTTAGTCCTGGTTTAATCCTGGTTTAGTCCTGGTTTAATCCTGGTTTAGTCCTGGTTTAATCCTGGTTTAGTCCTGGTTTAGTCCTGGTTTACTCCTGGTTTAGTCCTGGTTTAATCCTGGTTTAGTCCTGGTTTACTCCTGGTTTAGTCCTGGTTTAATCCTGGTTTAGTCCTGGTTTAATCCTGGTTTAGTTCTGGTTTAATCCTGGTTTAGTCCTGGTTTAGTCCTGGTTTAGTCCTGGTTTAATCCTGGTTTAATCCTGGTTTAGTCCTGGTTTAGTCCTGGTTTAATCCTGGTTTAGTCCTGGTTTAGTCCTGGTTTAATCCTGGTTTAGTCCTGGTTTAGTCTTGGTTTAATCCTAGTTTAGTCCTGGTTTAGTCCTGGTTTAATCCTGGTTTAGTCCTGGTTTAATCCTGGTTTAGTCCTGGTTTAATCCTGGTTTGATCCTGGTTTAGTCCTGGTTTAGTCCTGGTTTAGTCCTGGTTTAATCCTGGTTTAGTCCTGGTTTAGTCCTGGTTTAGTCCTGGTTTAATCCTGGTTTAGTCCTGGTTTAGTCCTGGTTTAGTCCTGGTTTAGTCCTGGTTTAATCCTGGTTTAGTCCTGGTTTACTCCTGGTTTAGTCCTGGTTTAATCCTGGTTTAGTCCTGGTTTAGTCCTGGTTTACTCCTGGTTTAGTCCTGGTTTAATCCTGGTTTAGTCCTGGTTTAGTCCTGGTTTAGTCCTGGTTTAGTCCTGGTTTAGTCCTGGTTTAGTCCTGGTTTAATCCTGGTTTAGTCCTGGTTTAGTCCTGGTTTAATCCTGGTTTAGTCCTGGTTTAGTCTTGGTTTAATCCTAGTTTAGTCCTGGTTTAGTCCTGGTTTAATCCTGGTTTAGTCCTGGTTTAGTCCTGGTTTAGTCCTGGTTTAGTCCTGGTTTAATCCTGGTTTAGTCCTGGTTTAGTCCTGGTTTAATCCTGGTTTAGTCCTGATTTACTCCTGGTTTAGTCCTGGTTTAGTCCTGGTTTAATCCTGGTTTAATCCTGGTTTAATCCTGGTTTAGTCCTGGTTTAGCCCTGGTTTAGTCCTGGTTTAATCCTGGTTTAGTCCTGGTTTAGTCCTGGTTTAGTCCTGGTTTAGTCCTGGTTTAATCCTAGTTTAGTCCTGGTTTAGTCCTGGTTTAATCCTGGTTTAGTCCTGGTTTAGTCCTGGTTTAGTCCTGGTTTAGTCCTGGTTTAATCCTGGTTTAGTCCTGGTTTAGTCCTGGTTTAATCCTGGTTTAGTCCTGGTTTAGTCCTGGTTTAGTCCTGGTTTAGTCCTGGTTTAGTCCTGGTTTAGTCCTGGTTTAGCCCCTGGTTTAGTCCTGGTTTAGCCCCTGGTTTAGTCCTGGTTTAATTTTGGTTTAGTCCTGGTTTAGTCCTGGTTTAGTCCTGGTTTAGTCCTGGTTTAGCTCTGGTTTAGTCTTGGTTTAGTCCTCGTTTAGTCCTGGTTTAGTCCTGGTTTTGTCCTGGTTTAGCCCCTGGTTTAGACCTGGTTTAGCCCCTGGTTTAGCCCTGGTTTAGTCCTGGTTTAGTCCTGGTTTAGTCCTGGTTTAGTCCTGGTTTAATCCTGGTTTAGTCCTGGTTTAGTCCTGGTTTAGTCCTGGTTTAGTCCTGGTTTAATCCTGGTTTAGTCCTGGTTTAGTCCTGGTTTAGTCCTGGTTTAATCCTGGTTTAGTCCTGGTTTAATCCTGGTTTAGTTCTGGTTTAATCCCGGTTTAGTCCTGGTTTAGTCCTGGTTTAGTCCTGGTTTCTAATCCTGGTTCAGCCCTGGTTTACTCCTGGTTTAGTCCTGGTTTAATCCTGGTTTAGTCCTGGTTTAATCCTGGTTTAGTTCTGGTTTAATCCTGGTTTAGTCCTGGTTTAGTCCTGGTTTAGTCCTGGTTTAATCCTGGTTTAATCCTGGTTTAGTCCTGGTTTAGTCCTGGTTTAATCCTGGTTTAGTCCTGGTTTAGTCCTGGTTTAATCCTGGTTTAGTCCTGGTTTAGTCTTGGTTTAATCCTAGTTTAGTCCTGGTTTAGTCCTGGTTTAATCCTGGTTTAGTCCTGGTTTAATCCTGGTTTAGTCCTGGTTTAATCCTGGTTTAATCCTGGTTTAGTCCTGGTTTAGTCCTGGTTTAGTCCTGGTTTAATCCTGGTTTAGTCCTGGTTTAGTCCTGGTTTAGTCCTGGTTTAATCCTGGTTTAGTCCTGGTTTAGTCCTGGTTTAGTCCTGGTTTAGTCCTGGTTTAATCCTGGTTTAGTCCTGGTTTACTCCTGGTTTAGTCCTGGTTTAATCCTGGTTTAGTCCTGGTTTAGTCCTGGTTTACTCCTGGTTTAGTCCTGGTTTAATCCTGGTTTAGTCCTGGTTTAGTCCTGGTTTAGTCCTGGTTTAGTCCTGGTTTAGTCCTGGTTTAGTCCTGGTTTAATCCTGGTTTAGTCCTGGTTTAGTCCTGGTTTAGCCCTGGTTTAGTCCTGGTTTAATCCTGGTTTAGTCCTGGTTTAGTCCTGGTTTAGTCCTGGTTTAATCCTGGTTTAGTCCTGGTTTAGTCTTGGTTTAATCCTGGTTTAGTCCTGGTTTAGTCCTGGTTTAGTCCTGGTTTAATCCTGGTTTAGTCCTGGTTTAGTCCTGGTTTAATCCTGGTTTAGTCCTGGTTTAGTCCTGGTTTAATCCTGGTTTAGTCCTGGTTTAATCCTGGTTTAGTCCTGGTTTAGTCCTGGTTTACTCCTGGTTTAGTCCTGGTTTAATCCTGGTTTAGTCCTGGTTTACTCCTGGTTTAGTCCTGGTTTAATCCTGGTTTAGTCCTGGTTTAATCCTGGTTTAGTTCTGGTTTAATCCTGGTTTAGTCCTGGTTTAGTCCTGGTTTAGTCCTGGTTTAATCCTGGTTTAGTCCTGGTTTACTCCTGGTTTAGTCCTGGTTTAATCCTGGTTTAGTCCTGGTTTAATCCTGGTTTAGTTCTGGTTTAATCCTGGTTTAGTCCTGGTTTAGTCCTGGTTTAGTCCTGGTTTAATCCTGGTTTAATCCTGGTTTAGTCCTGGTTTAGTCCTGGTTTAATCCTGGTTTAGTCCTGGTTTAGTCCTGGTTTAATCCTGGTTTAGTCCTGGTTTAGTCTTGGTTTAATCCTAGTTTAGTCCTGGTTTAGTCCTGGTTTAGTCCTGGTTTAGTCCTGGTTTAATCCTGGTTTAGTCCTGGTTTAGTCTTGGTTTAATCCTAGTTTAGTCCTGGTTTAGTCCTGGTTTAATCCTGGTTTAGTCCTGGTTTAGTCCTGGTTTAGTCCTGGTTTAATCCTGGTTTAGTCCTGGTTTAGTCCTGGTTTAGTCCTGGTTTAATCCTGGTTTAGTCCTGATTTACTCCTGGTTTAGTCCTGGTTTAATCCTGGTTTAGTCCTGGTTTAATCCTGGTTTAATCCTGGTTTAGTCCTGGTTTAGCCCTGGTTTAGTCCTGGTTTAATCCTGGTTTAGTCCTGGTTTAGTCCTGGTTTAGTCCTGGTTTAATCCTAGTTTAGTCCTGGTTTAGTCCTGGTTTAGTCCTGGTTTAGTCCTGGTTTAGTCCTGGTTTAATCCTGGTTTAGTCCTGGTTTAGTCCTGGTTTAATCCTGGTTTAGTCCTGATTTACTCCTGGTTTAGTCCTGGTTTAATCCTGGTTTAGTCCTGGTTTAATCCTGGTTTAATCCTGGTTTAGTCCTGGTTTAGCCCTGGTTTAGTCCTGGTTTAATCCTGGTTTAGTCCTGGTTTAGTCCTGGTTTAGTCCTGGTTTAATCCTGGTTTAGTCCTGGTTTAGTCTTGGTTTAATCCTGGTTTAGTCCTGGTTTAGTCCTGGTTTAGTCCTGGTTTAATCCTGGTTTAGTCCTGGTTTAGTCCTGGTTTAATCCTGGTTTAGTCCTGGTTTAGTCCTGGTTTAGTCCTGGTTTAGTCCTGGTTTAGACCTGGTTTAGTCCTGGTTTAGTCCTGGTTTAATCCTGGTTTAGTCCTGGTTTAGTCCTGGTTTAGTCCTGGTTTAGACCTGGTTTAGTCCTGGTTTAGACCTGGTTTAGTCCTGGTTTAGTCCTGGTTTAGACCTGGTTTAGACCTGGTTTAGACCTGGTTTAGTCCTGGTTTAGTCCTGGTTCAGTCCTGGTTTAGTCTTGGTTCAGTCCTGGTTTAGTCCTGGTTCAGTCCTGGTTTAGTCCTGGTTTAGTCCTGGTTTAGTCCTGGTTTAGTCCTGGTTCAGTCATGGTTTAGTCCTGGTTTAATCCTGGTTTAGTCCTGGTTTAATCCTGGTTTAATCCTGGTTTAGTCCTGGTTTAGTCCTGGTTTAGTCCTGGTTTAATCCTGGTTTAGTCCTGGTTTAGTCCTGGTTTAGTCCTGGTTTAATCCTGGTTTAGTCCTGGTTTAGTCCTGGTTTAGTCCTGGTTTAGTCTTGGTTCAGTCCTGGTTTAGTCCTGGTTCAGTCCTGGTTTAGTCTTGGTTTAATCCTAGTTTAGTCCTGGTTTAGTCCTGGTTTAATCCTGGTTTAGTCCTGGTTTAATCCTGGTTTAGTCCTGGTTTAATCCTGGTTTAATCCTGGTTTAGTCCTGGTTTAGTCCTGGTTTAGTCCTGGTTTAATCCTGGTTTAGTCCTGGTTTAGTCCTGGTTTAGTCCTGGTTTAATCCTGGTTTAGTCCTGGTTTCGTCCTGGTTTAGTCCTGGTTTAGTCCTGGTTTAGTCCTGGTTTACTCCTGGTTTAGTCCTGGTTTAATCCTGGTTTAGTCCTGGTTTAGTCCTGGTTTACTCCTGGTTTAGTCCTGGTTTAATCCTGGTTTAGTCCTGGTTTAATCCTGGTTTAGTCCTGGTTTAGTCCTGGTTTAGTCCTGGTTTAATCCTGGTTTAGTCCTGGTTTAGTCCTGGTTTAATCCTGGTTTAGTCCTGGTTTAGTCTTGGTTTAGTCTTGGTTTAATCCTAGTTTAGTCCTGGTTTAGTCCTGGTTTAATCCTGGTTTAGTCCTGGTTTAGTCCTGGTTTAGTCCTGGTTTAGTCCTGGTTTAATCCTGGTTTAGTCCTGGTTTAGTCCTGGTTTAATCCTGGTTTAGTCCTGATTTACTCCTGGTTTAGTCCTGGTTTAATCCTGGTTTAGTCCTGGTTTAATCCTGGTTTAATCCTGGTTTAGTCCTGGTTTAGCCCTGGTTTAGTCCTGGTTTAATCCTGGTTTAGTCCTGGTTTAGTCCTGGTTTAGTCCTGGTTTAATCCTGGTTTAGTCCTGGTTTAGTCTTGGTTTAATCCTGGTTTAGTCCTGGTTTAGTCCTGGTTTAGTCCTGGTTTAATCCTGGTTTAGTCCTGGTTTAGTCCTGGTTTAATCCTGGTTTAGTCCTGGTTTAGTCCTGGTTTAGTCCTGGTTTAGTCCTGGTTTAGACCTGGTTTAGTCCTGGTTTAGTCGTGGTTTAATCCTGGTTTAGTCCTGGTTTAGTCCTGGTTTAGTCCTGGTTTAGACCTGGTTTAGTCCTGGTTTAGTCCTGGTTTAGACCTGGTTTAGTTCTGGTTTAGTCCTGGTTTAGTCCTGGTTTAGTCCTGGTTTAGACCTGGTTTAGACCTGGTTTAATCCTGGTTTAGTCCTGGTTTAGTCCTGGTTTAGTCCTGGTTTAGACCTGGTTTAGTCCTGGTTTAGTCCTGGTTTAGTCGTGGTTTAATCCTGGTTTAGTCCTGGTTTAGTCCTGGTTTAGTCCTGGTTTAGACCTGGTTTAGACCTGGTTTAGACCTGGTTTAGTCCTGGTTTAGACGCAGATGCTCCACACTGGATCTCAGGACCAGGAGTTTGGTTCGGGAAACGGCTGTTATCCGATTTTTTCATTATTCATTTCAACACAAAATTGAAAACTGAAAAAATGATTAATTTTTTTTGTTTTATTTTGAAAAACAAATGACCGAACGACACACGGATTCATTATTCGTGTCCGAGTCCGACTGACCCCGATGTGATTAAAATCACCTATTTCCACAGACCGAATGACACGCGTGGGATATCGTCTGTGTGGAAAGATTTTACAAATGAACTGATAAAACACTGGGGACGTCACACAGACGAGCATCAGCACCGGAGCACGAGCTGTTTCTGCTGATGTGTCCGAGTCCGACCTGAGACCAAACATCCGACCGAGTGTCAGAACTGTTCCTTTTTATTAAATTCAAGTCTGAAAGCGTCTGGTCACTAATGTTGTGTTTGTTCTGAATGTGAAGCTGTGACCTGAGGCTCTGCGCAAGTCGGACCTGAGGCTCTGCACAGGTCGGACCTGAGGCTCTGCGCAGGTCGGACCTGAGGCTCTGCGCAGGTCTGACCTGAGGCTCTGCGCAGGTCTGACCTGAGGCTCTGCGCAGGTCGGACCTGAGGCTCTGCGCAGGTCGGACCTGAGACTCTGCGCAGGTCAGACCTGAGGCTCTGCGCAGGTCAGACCTGAGACTCTGCGCAGGTCAGACCTGAGGCTCTGCGCAGGTCAGACCTGAGGCTCTGCGCAGGTCAGACCTGAGGCTCTGCGCAGGTCAGACCTGAGGCTCTGCGCAGGTCAGACCTGAGGCTCTGCACAGGTCAGACCTGAGGCTCTGCACAGGTCAGACCTGAGGCTCTGCACAGGTCAGACCTGAGGCTCTGCACAGGTCAGACTCGGTTTTCACTGTGCTGTAAAGTCTTTGGTAATGACCCGAGTTTATCTGGAGGGTGTGAAGAACATTCTGTATCTGTAATGATAAATAATTAATCCATCTGTGAGTTTCTGGAACTCAGACAAACGTTTATTCTGGTTCCTGCAGATATGAACAGACCAGAGTCTGAGCCTGGGGTCCAAGGACGGAGAGATGGATGTGGAATATGAACGAAAGAAAGAACGAAAGAACAGATGAACGAAAGAACTAATGAAAGAAAGAACTAATGAAAAAGAACTAATGAAAGAACTAATGAAAGAACTAATGAAAGAAAGAACTAATGAAAGAAAGAACTAATGAAAAAGAACTAATGAAAGAAAGAACTAATGAAAACTAATGAAAGAAAGAACTAATGAAAGAAAGAACTAATGAAAAAGAACTAATGAAAGAACTAATGAAAGAACTAACGAAAGAACTAATGAAAGAACGAAAGAACTAATGAAAGAACTAATGAAAGAACTAATGAATGAAAGAACTAACGAAAGAACTAATGAAAGAACGAAAGAACTAATGAAAGAACTAATGAAAGAACTGATGAACGAAAGAACTAATGAAAGAAAGAAAGAACTAATGAAAAAGAACTAATGAAAGAACTAATGAAAAAGAACTAATGAAAGAACTAATGAAAAAGAACTAATGAAAGAACTGATGAACGAAAGAACTAATGAAAGAAAGAACTGATGAATGAACATAAACATCTCACTGTACCAGATTTTAGCTGCATCTAAAATGAAATATTATTGTGTTTCTTTTCTTTTTGAATCCTCATATTTACAGCTCTGGAAACGAATAAGAGACACTGCAAAATGATCCGTTTCTCAGATTTTACTGCTTATAGGTTTGTGTTTGAGTAAAATGAACAGTTTGTTTCATTCTATAATAATAATAATAATACATAAGACTTTTACTCAAAGACGCTTCACATGGAGAGACAAATGCAAAAGAAATAAGATAATTAATGAAAGGTGGTTTTAAAGAGATGAGAGACGGGTTATAAACTACCCACGACATTTCTCCTAAATTCCAAATCAAAATCTTGTCATTTCGAGCGTTTGTTTGCAAAAAAAAAGACAAATGGTCAAAATAACAAAAAGATTTAATGTTTTCAGATTCAAATATTCACTTAATGTGAAGAAAACAAGATCATCCTCATTTAAAACGACACAATACTAATGTGTGAACTGAGGACGAGTTCACAAATCAGTATTTTGTGGAATAATAATGTGTTTTTCCTCCTTTTCCTCCTTAAGTCGGGTTCGGTTCAGGTGATCTCAGAGCCTCATGAAGCAGAATGAGGTGTGGAGACGCTGGGATGAAGCGGCCGAACACGTAGAGACGCTGAGTTCAGGAAAACAAACGCACTGGGCTCTTCTGTTTTTCCAGAGCTGTGTGTAGATTTAAAAATAATATCTGAAAAATATGTGACAAACATCATACGTGAAGTTTAACTGAACAGAAAAGCGTCTCAAACTGGTGCCTTTGTGCATGAAGTAGCCTCAGGTTTATTTACTCATTTATTTGACTGGGACAGTGCAGGTGAATGACCAGACAGGACAAAATGCACTGAAAAGTCTGTGTCATAAAGACTGAGACAGACTTTTCCTCAGCCTCAGGTCGTTTCTCTTCTCTAGTTTTGTGGAGTTTGTCTCCGTCAGCTGAGCAGAAATGACGTCCTGTAATTACAGCAGAAATAATAATGAAGAATTTTAGAAATAAACTCACACAAATGAAACTGTCACAGCGCAAAACAGCACAAACCAAATACAAACGACTGACATCATTTTCTTCCTGTTTTGAGGCTGTTTCACATTCTGAGGTTCTGGACGACGTCATCGACTGAAAATAAAACTGCAAATATCTGAAGAACCAGAATCGCACAAACAAAACTTTTTGCAGCACAAATCACTGACTCCATTTTGGGCGTTTTCGAACATTTTTCTTCTTCCTGTGGGTCCGACCCCAGTTTGACCTGGAAAAGAATCGTTCATTTCTCCAAAACTAAAGAAGCACAAGCGAAACTTTTTGCAGCACAAACGATTGACGTAGTTTTTGTGTAGGTTTGCGTTTGATGGGGCGACTTCACGGAGGTGCTCCCCCGACCTGCGCCAACACTCATCCAAACGTCCTTCACGTGGAAGAAAACTGCAGACCGTAGACTTCATACAGACTTTTATTTAAGTTGTAAGCAGGATTTCACTGGCCAACAGTGAGCGATTAAAATCTGAGTTTGTGTGAATCATTGGACCGTCTCTGATATCGTCTTTGCACCGTCGGTAAAAGTCGCAGGTTTATCAGTGTCCTTATCTGGACGTATTCTGCCTGATGTGGGAAATACAGTCTGTGGTTTAATCTGCAGGTCGTTTGGCAGCTGCTTCAGTCTCGGAGCCGATTTCACATTACGTCACATCGTGTGCAACATGACTCATATCAGGAGGTCAAGCTCACGGTTCATTCAGTGTCTTTCTTTATTTTTTCTAAGTATCGTAGTGGTGCAGATCACAAAGAACAATATTAAGGCGTCTACAGAAAATAAAGAGGAAATCAGACGCCCAAAAGGAGCAGGCAGAGGCAAGAAGCTGAAAGAAGCCCTCCCCCCCTTTCACATTAAATATCTGAAAGTGCACAAGACATTTGAGTTCTGATATTCCATAGAGATGTTTGGACCTTTGGTTGGTTTCCCTGTGAATAAATCCAGGACACAGACTGAACACTGGGCTGTAGAGGCTCCTCTGATCAGGACCTTCACACGGTTCATGCTCAGAGGTGGGAGGTTCAGGCTTTATGGCTCTGAATCTGAGCTTCAGGTGGTCTGAGGAGAGGGAGGGGGCTCTGGGACCCCGGAGAGGTAAGGCCGTTAGCTTCTGTTAGCCTCCGTTAGCCTCCGTTAGCCCCTTTTACCCCCTGTAACCGTGGATTGTTTCAGCCTTGATCCTTGCTCTTCGGTGTTTGTCACTTTATGGATTTATTGCCTGATAAATCTTCCTCATCCCACTGCACTGAGCTTTTACTGCTTTGTTACTCATATCAACAAATCCTCTCCAGAAGGATGTCACAGTAAAAAAAGAGTGCTGCAGGAATCCAAATGTAATCGTGATCGGAGTATCCAGGTAAACCCACCAATGTACAGAAGAAACATGCAAAGACCACAGAGAGGCCCACGTGGGCTCAGGAACCCGGGGTCAGTCCAGGCTCTGGTTTGAGGCCCGGGTTGGGGTCAGTCCAGGCTCTGGTTTGAGGCCTGGGTTGGGGTCAGTCCAGGCTCTGGTCTGGGGCCGGGTTGGGGTCAGTCCAGGCTCTGGTTTGAGGCTTATGTTGGGGCCATTCTGGATATGGTCTGGGGCCTGGATTGGGGTCAGTCCAGGCTCTGGTTTGAGGCCCGGGTTGGGGTCAGTCCGGGCTCTGGTCTGGGGCCCGGGTTGGGGTCAGTCCAGGCTCTGGTTTGAGGCTTATGTTGGGGCCATTCTGGATATGGTCTGGGGCCTGGGTTGGGGTCAGTCCAGGCTCTGGTTTGAGGCCCGGGTTGGGGTCAGTCCAGGCTCTGGTCTGGGGCCCGGGCTCTGGTCTGGGGCCGGGTTGGGGCTGTTTTGGTCCGGCTGCAGGAGGCTCACACTGAGACGCTCTTTTGTTCTCCGTGTTCTTCTAATGGAACTGGACATTTGCTCCTTCGGTGGCGCCGAGACGTTGAAACAGTGAATCAGTCGGTTACTAAACAGCAGGAGTCTGTCACTGCGGATAAGATAAGAGCTCCACGAGGAGGAAGTTCACAGCAGTCAGCGCTTTCAACCACCGCCACAGACTCTGGGATTCTGTAGAGCCTTTCCTCCTCCTCCTCCTCCTCCTCCACCTCCTCCGAGTCTGTCCTGAGCTCTTTCTCGTTTGTGTTTGATTCTGATTTGACAAACTGCAGTGAGGTTGTGTCGTGTGGCCTCGTGTTGGCTCCATCTGCGCTCCCGCCTCTAAAGAAACAAAAGTGTGAACTCTGTCAAAGTTCTGGAGCCGCTGATAGAGGCTCAGGTGATTACACTCGGCTTATCTTTACACAGTCCATAAAAGTTAGTGTGTTTTTCTTCCTGACGGTCACAGCTCCTGTGCGTCACACTCATGGGGTTTTTGTGATTTCCACATTTACTGAAACACGAGTTAATGTGACGATACTCGAGCTCCGCTGATTCTTTCCCTGACCGTCCTGCTGCAGGTGTGGACGGGGCCGTTCTGTGGGGTTTGAGAACGGCACAAACACAAGACTTCAACACAGAATCCAGTGGCTCTGATGTGAAACACGTTTTAACAGAATTATCTCAAGGTTAGAGTCCAGGAAGTGCCTGGTTGATGCTTGGAACAGTTTTCCAGAGACACGGATGAAGCCAAAGGTGTCAGGTGGAATATTGTCTTCTGCACATGGATGATTTGTCTAGAAAACTACAACACTGTGAGACTGGAGGTACGGCGGGGCACAGGCCTGTCACTCACCTGCTGTACGCTGATGATTTAGTTGTTATGACTCCGTATAGTGCTGTCTGCTCAGAGGGATGCAGAATGAGCTCAGATATAATGCAGAAAAGAGTGTTGTCATGAGTGCCGGGACTAAGGAGGAGCAAAAATTAAGATCCCCTTTTTATTTAAATGAGAATCAGCTGACTAACATAACAAAACAAAATACTTGGACCATATTATTAGAAATGTACTGCCCTCGCCTCCTCTCCAGCCAATCACAGCTCACTTCCACCACACCTCAGTTTTCCCAGAAGCCTATTTGTATTTGACCCCACCCTCCCAACCCCGATCTGTTCATCCAGACATGAGACGCCTACGAGGGGAGGTCCCGTCCTGCTGGGCCATGGGAGAATTGAGACCGAACCCCCACCTCGAGTCTCGACCTGCACACAAACTCCACATGTACAAATACTGTCAGAACGACTCTTTTTAGATCACACTGTACACAGCTCTCCTAAGGTGTGATTACAGCAAAGACAAATTAGGTTAAGGTGAATATTGATTAGGTTAAGGTGAATATTGATTAGGTTAAGGTGAATATTGATTAGGTTAAGGTGAATATTGATTAGGTTAAGGTGAATATTGATTAGGTTATTTAAATATTCCCACGTTCTAGGTCTAATGAGGAGCCTCGTGTAAATGTATGTGCAGGTTAACTGACTCAAGAAATGGAATTATAACAAGTTTGACTGACGTTAGAGAAAGTGACACACAATATTACTGGAAGAAACAGCTGTGTGTATTTTAATTCTACCAGACCTCACTTCACTGTTGGTGTTTTTTTATATATGTGTGTTTATGTGATCTACTGTAGGTGTTTGTCTTTGTATGTACAGTTTGGAGTCTGTAAAATAAAGTTGTGTGTATATACTGTACATATATCTAAATCAGAGATGTGTCCCTGAGGAGCAGAGCTGTCCCCGGGTCCGTCTGAACGGGCCCCATGAGCTCTGGGTCACGTGTGGGGGTGAGTCCAGCTCACGTTTATTACAGTAAATTCCAGCTTCAGGAAATCGCCAAACAACCAGATTAAGATGCCAGGACGGATTAGGCTGAGACGCCGCTGCCCCCGGGCCCTCTGCTCCCCCCGGGCCCTCTGCTCCCCCTGGGCCCTCTGCTTCTCCTGGGCTCCCCCTGGGCCCACTGCTGCCCCTGGGCCCTCTGCTCCCCCTGGGCCCTCTGCTTCTCCTGGGCTCCCCCTGGGCCCACTGCTGCCCCTGGGCCCTCTGCTCCCCCCAGGCCCTCTGCTCCCCCCGGGCCCTCTGCTGCCCCTGGGCCCTCTGCTCCCCCCGGGCTCCCCCTGGGCCCACTGCTGCCCCTGGGCCCTCTGCTCCCCCCGGGCCCTCTGCTCCCCCCGGGCCCTCTGCTCCCCCTGGGCCCTCTGCTTCTCCTGGGCTCCCCCTGGGCCCACTGCTGCCCCTGGGCCCTCTGCTCCCCCCGGGCCCTCTGCTCCCCCCGGGCCCTCTGCTGCCCCTGGGCCCTCTGCTCCCCCCGGGCTCCCCCTGGGCCCACTGCTGCCCCTGGGCCCTCTGCTCCCCCCGGGCCCTCTGCTCCCCCCGGGCCCTCTGCTGCCCCCGGGCCCTCTGCTTCTCCTGGGCTCCCCCTGGGCCCACTGCTGCCCCTGGGCCCTCTGCTCCCCCCGGGCCCTCTGCTCCCCCCGGGCCCTCTGCTGCCCCCGGGCCCTCTGCTCCCCCCGGGCCCTCTGCTGCCCCCGGGCCCTCTGCTGCCCCCGGGCCCTCTGCTGCCTCCGGGCCCTCTGCTCCCCCCGGGCCCTCTGCTGCCCCCGGGCCCTCTGCTGCCCCCGGGCCCTCTGCTGCCCCCGGGCCCTCTGCTCCCCCCGGGCTCCCCCTGGGCCCACTGTTGCCCCTGGGCCCACTGTTGCCCCTGGCCTCACCGTTGCCCCTGGCCTCACCGTCGCCCCTGGCCTCACGGTGCCCCTGGCCTCACCGTTGCCCCCGGCCTCACTGTTGCCCCCGGCCTCACCGTTGCCCCCGGCCTCACCGTTGCCCCTAGCCTCACCGTTGCCCCTGGCCTCACCGTTGCCCCTGGCCTCACGGTGCCCCTGGCCTCACCGTTGCCCCTGGCCTCACCGTTGCCCCTGGCCTCACCGTTGCCCCCGGCCTCACCGTTGCCCCCGGCCTCACTGTTGCCCCTGGCCTCACTGTTGCCCCTGGCCTCACCGTTGCCCCTGGCCTCACCGTTGCCCCCGGCCTCACCGTTGCCCCTGGCCTCACCGTTGCCCCTGGCCTCACTGTTGCCCCTGGCCTCACTGTTGCCCCTGGCCTCACCGGTGCCCCTGGCCTCACCGTTGCCCCTGGCCTCACGGTACCCCTGGCCTCACCGTTGCCCCTGGCCTCACCGTTGCCCCCGGCCTCACCGTTGCCCCTGACCTCACCCTTGCCCCTGGCCTCACCTTGCCCCTGGCCTCACCGTTGCCCCCGGCCTCACCGTTGCCCCTGGCCTCACCGTTGCCCCTGGCCTCACTGTTGCCCCTGGCCTCACTGTTGCCCCTGGCCTCACCGGTGCCCCTGGCCTCACCGGTGCCCCTGGCCTCACGGTGCCCCTGGCCTCACCGTTGCCCCCGGCCTCACCGTTGCCCCCGGCCTCACCTTTGCCCCTGGCCTCACGGTTTCCCCTGGCCTCACCGTTGCCCCTGGCCTCACCGTTGCCCCTGGCCTCACCGGTGCCCCTGGCCTCACGGTGCCCCTGGCCTCACTGTTGCCCCTGGCCTCACCTTTGCCCCTGGCCTCACCGTCGCCCCTGGCCTCACCGTTGCCCCTGGCCTCACCGTTGCCCCTGGCCTCACCGTTGCCCCTCGCCTCACGGTTGCCCCTGGCCTCACCATTGCCCCTGACCTCACCGTTGCCCCTGGCCTCACCGTTGCCCCTGGCCTCACCGTTGCCCCTGGCCTCACGGTTGCCCCTCGCCTCACGGTTGCCCCTGGCCTCACCATTGCCCCTGACCTCACCGTTGCCGCTGGCCTCACCGTTGCCCCTGGCCTCACCGTTGCCCCTGACCTCACCGTTGCCCCTGGCCTCGCTTGTCTGAGTGCAGCTGGATGTAGGTCGGGTCAAAAGCCTCAGTTTGTCATCTCAGAGTCTTATGTAACTACATTTATGGCTGCACCTTGTGTTTTCATCTTATGTCATCGCTGTTGACGTGCGGTCGGCGAACTACAAACCGCCCGCTGCGTTTTCTCGTTACAGATAAGTGAAGTCTGCAGAGATGTGTTTACTACAGCCCCATGGGAGGCCTCCCCTGCTGCTGTGGGGCTGGTGCAGATGGTTCGGGTGGAGCAGGTGCAGATGGTTCAGGTGCAGATGGTGCAGATGGTTCAGGTGGAGCAGGTGCAGATGGTTCAGGTGCAGATGGTGCAGATGGTTCAGGTGGAGCAGGTGCAGATGGTTCAGGTGCAGATGGTTCAGGTGGAGCAGGTGCAGATGGTTCAGGTGGAGCAGGTGCAGATGGTTCAGGTGGAGCAGGTGCAGATGGTTCAGGTGGAGCAAGTGCAGATGGTTCAGGTGGAGCAAGTGCAGATGGTTCATGTGCAGATGGTTCAGGTGGAGCAGGTGCAGATGGTTCAGGTGGAGCAGGTGCAGATGGTTCATGTGCAGATGGTTCAGGTGCAGATGGTTCAGGTGCAGATGGTTTGGGTGGAGCAGGTGCAGATGGTTCAGGTGGAGCAGGTGCAGATGGTTCAGGTGCAGATGGTTCATGTGCAGATGGTTCAGGTGGAGCAGGTGCAGATGGTTCAGGTGGAGCAGGTGCAGATGGTTCAGGTGGAGCAGGTGCAGATGGTTCAGGTGCAGATGGTTCAGGTGGAGCAGGTGCAGATGGTTCAGGTGGAGCAGGTGCAGATGGTTCAGGTGGAGCAGGTGCAGATGGTTCAGGTGGAGCAGGTGCAGATGGTTCAGGTGCAGATGGTTCAGGTGCAGATGGTTCGGGTGGAGCAGGTGCAGATGGTTCAGGTGGAGCAGGTGCAGATGGTTCAGGTGGAGCACGTGCAGATGGTTCATGTGCAGATGGTTCAGGTGGAGCAGGTGCAGATGGTTCATGTGCAGATGGTTCAGGTGGAGCAGGTGCAGATGGTTCAGGTGCAGATAGTTCAGGTGGAGCAAGTGCAGATGGTTCAGGTGGAGCAGGTGCAGATGGTTCAGGTGGAGCAGGTGCAGATGGTTCATGTGCAGATGGTTCAGGTGCAGATGGTTCAGGTGCAGATGGTTTGGGTGGAGCAGGTGCAGATGGTTCAGGTGGAGCAGGTGCAGATGGTTCAGGTGCAGATGGTTCATGTGCAGATGGTTCAGGTGGAGCAGGTGCAGATGGTTCAGGTGGAGCAGGTGCAGATGGTTCAGGTGGAGCAGGTGCAGATGGTTCAGGTGCAGATGGTTCAGGTGGAGCAGGTGCAGATGGTTCAGGTGGAGCAGGTGCAGATGGTTCAGGTGGAGCAGGTGCAGATGGTTCAGGTGGAGCAGGTGCAGATGGTTCAGGTGCAGATGGTTCAGGTGCAGATGGTTCGGGTGGAGCAGGTGCAGATGGTTCAGGTGGAGCAGGTGCAGATGGTTCAGGTGGAGCACGTGCAGATGGTTCATGTGCAGATGGTTCAGGTGGAGCAGGTGCAGATGGTTCATGTGCAGATGGTTCAGGTGGAGCAGGTGCAGATGGTTCAGGTGCAGATAGTTCAGGTGGAGCAAGTGCAGATGGTTCAGGTGGAGCAGGTGCAGATGGTTCAGGTGGAGCAGGTGCAGATGGTTCAGGTGGAGCAGGTGCAGATGGTTCAGGTGGAGCAGGTGCAGATGGTTCAGGTGGAGCAGGTGCAGATGGTTCAGGTGGAGCAGGTGCTCTCTCCCTCTGGTCTGTACCAGAGACGCTGAAAATAAACTTTGACAGTAAATCAAACCAACATTGACCTTCATCTGAAATCATCCACTTTAATCATGTTTCATTTACCAGTAAAACAGGATTAAAGTGATTTCACTGTAGTTTCAGTGGAGCCAGTGGGGACCGGACTGAGCTCAGGCTGCAGGAGAAATGAGAGGCTCCCAGTGCTCTACACTCTGCACTGCTCCTGTTCTTCTGTTATTTCCACTGCAGAACTCGTGGACAGTCACTGAGACAGAACGTCTGAGGTCTGAGGCCTGACCCTGAGTTTGCAGCACCTTCGTCAAACACCTCTGCGCCTGTGAGCGTGTGAGCGAATCTGAGACGAAACCAGACGTCATGAAGAAAGTTCTGTGATGAAGAGAGCAGTGGACGGATGATGGAGGAGGCGCTGGGCGATATTTTATTAGAAATTATGAACTGACCAATGAGGTTGAGATTCTAGGTTTCTCTCCATGTTCCTCAGATGGACCAAAACATTCACAGTGTAAAATCCTCCAGCTTTGGGAGTCCTGACCAAAACTGTCCACATGATGGTCCCCGGGCCCCCTGCAGATCTTAAAACAGGTTAAAACATTTACTCGATTCAGTGGGTTGGACCTTGGGGACCACAGGGATCAGTCTTTTCCCCACTGAGGAACACTGAGGAAACTGTTTGGATGTTTGTGGAGCCTGTGTTTGGTCCTCACATTCGCCGGAGTGAGTTTAAAGTCTTTTATAATGAGGTTCCTGCTCCGGCCTCATGACAATTTAAAATAAACTCCTTTCTTGAATCTATAAAACTTTATTTATAGAGCGATTTTCATACAAAATATGCAGCACAAAAGCTCTTTCTTTACAGACCTGAGTTCAACCCGTGTTCACCTTTGCCCAGAAACACTGACTTTATCTCTCACTCTTACTTTTTTTTAGCCTGTTTATTGTTTCCTAATCTTCAGTTGAGTTCCACTGTGTCACTGTTTCCGTCTGAGCTGTGGCCAAGAGCTGTAAATAACAATAAATGTTAATATATTATTATTTATGGAGTTAGTCGTGGGCAGGGAATTTATATCAGTGTATATAAAAAAGTTCTGTATGTGTTTTTGCCTTTGAGTAAATGTTAAAGTAAGTTTAGATTATTATTTTTACTATAGCAAAAAAAAAAAAAAAAGAAATTTGTGTATGTTGCAAATTTGCGACAGGTAGAAACAAGAGTTTATTTGACAGAAGATTCAGACCTGTGGACATGAGCTCCTCTGTGGAACCAGTTTTGTGTCAAAATGTTCAAAGAAAACGTTTCAAACATCCAGCAAAAAAAATATAAATCAAAAATACTAAATTAAAAATATCAAACAAACAAAATAAATAAAAAAATAAATACATTTTCAGTCAAATTATTTGTATAATTGTGTAAAATAAAGGGTTTGATGCCATTTAAAAAAAAAAAAAGTGATTCCAGCCTTTTCGTTTGCGCTCCCTGACTTTTTGCTTGCACTTTTGACACAAAATTGATTCCATACTCCTCTGATTCATATAAATGAGTGAATAATGGTGATTCTACAGTGGAGCATTTTTATTCGATGGGTAAATTGTCGATATGTTTCTCCTTCAGTCGGAGTTTGAGCAGAACACGACAAATGAACTGCACAGATTTACGGAGAAATGAGTAAATGTGACTCAGGTATAAAGTGTGATCCACAGAAACATGTTGCGGTTTGATTTATTACATCTGGACAACTGTAAACGGAAAAATGTAAGGAGTTCATTTCGATGGGGGAACGTGAACCGACTGTGGATTTAGGCGGGTCTCAGGCCGCAGCTCCGACACCGGCGTCTGACTGTGGGAGTCGTGTGTCCGTTTGTCCTCAGACGTCCTGAACTCCCACGTTTCCCCTGTGGTCGGAGCAGCGGCACATTCGCTTTTTTTTCCCAACATCCCGCGATTCCACATGTGATTATTAAGTTTGGACTGAGCTCTTTTCAGGACCAGATTTTCACGGACTGGAGGCGCGGCCTGGTTTAATCCTGGATAAATCCTGTTTAGTCCTGTTATAGACCTGGTTTAGTCCTGTTATAGACCTGGTTTAGTCCTGTTATAGACCTGGTTTAGTCCTGTTGTAGACCTGGTTTAGTCCTGTTATAGACCTGGTTTAGTCCTGTTATAGACCTGGTTTAGTCCTGTTATAGACCTGGTTTAGTCCTGTTATAGACCTGGTTTAGTCCTGTTATAGACCTGGTTTAGTCCTGTTGTAGACCTGGTTTAGTCCTGTTATAGACCTGGTTTAGTCCTGTTATAGACCTGGTTTAGTCCTGTTATAGACCTGGTTTAGTCCTGTTATAGACCTGGTTTAGTCCTGTTGTAGACCTGGTTTAGTCCTGTTATAGACCTGGTTTAGTCCTGTTATAGACCTGGTTTAGACCTGTTATAGACCTGGTTTAGTCCTGTTATAGACCTGGTTTAGTCCTGTTATAGACCTGGTTTAGTCCTGTTATAGACCTGGTTTAGTCCTGTTATAGACCTGGTTTAGTCCTGTTATAGACCTGGTTTAGTCCTGTTATAGACCTGGTTTAGTCCTGTTATAGACCTGGTTTAGTCCTGTTATAGACCTGGTTTAGTCCTGTTATAGACCTGGTTTAGTCCTGTTATAGACCTGGTTTAGTCCTGTTATAGACCTGGTTTAGTCCTGTTATAGACCTGGTTTAGTCCTGTTATAGACCTGGTTTAGTCCTGTTATAGACCTGGTTTAGTCCTGTTATAGACCTGGTTTAGTCCTGTTATAGACCTGGTTTAGTCCTGTTGTAGACCTGGTTTAGTCCTGTTATAGACCTGGTTTAGTCCTGTTATAGACCTGGTTTAGTCCTGTTATAGACCTGGTTTAGTCCTGTTATAGACCTGGTTTAGTCCTGTTATAGACCTGGTTTAGTCCTGTTATAGACCTGGTTTAGTCCTGTTATAGACCTGGTTTAGTCCTGTTATAGACCTGGTTTAGTCCTGTTATAGACCTGGTTTAGTCCTGTTATAGACCTGGTTTAGTCCTGTTATAGACCTGGTTTAGTCCTGTTATAGACCTGGTTTAGTCCTGTTATAGACCTGGTTTAGTCCTGTTATAGACCTGGTTTAGTCCTGTTATAGACCTGGTTTAGTCCTGTTATAGACCTGGTTTAGTCCTGTTATAGACCTGGTTTAGTCCTGTTATAGACCTGGTTTAGTCCTGTTATAGACCTGGTTTTAGTCCTGTTATAGACCTGGTTTAGTCCTGTTATAGACCTGGTTTAGTCCTGTTATAGACCTGGTTTAGTCCTGTTATAGACCTGGTTTTAGTCCTGTTATAGACCTGGTTTAGTCCTGTTATAGACCTGGTTTAGTCCTGTTATAGACCTGGTTTAGTCCTGTTATAGACCTGGTTTAGTCCTGTTATAGACCTGGTTTAGTCCTGTTATAGACCTGGTTTAGTCCTGTTATAGACCTGGTTTAGTCCTGTTATAGACCTGGTTTAGTCCTGTTATAGACCTGGTTTAGTCCTGTTATAGACCTGGTTTAGTCCTGTTATAGACCTGGTTTAGTCCTGTTATAGACCTGGTTTAGTCCTGTTATAGACCTGGTTTAGTCCTGTTATAGACCTGGTTTAGTCCTGTTATAGACCTGGTTTAGTCCTGTTATAGACCTGGTTTAGTCCTGTTATAGACCTGGTTTAGTCCTGTTATAGACCTGGTTTAGTCCTGTTGTAGACCTGGTTTAGTCCTGTTATAGACCTGGTTTAGTCCTGTTATAGACCTGGTTTAGTCCTGTTATAGACCTGGTTTAGTCCTGTTATAGACCTGGTTTAGTCCTGTTATAGACCTGGTTTAGTCCTGTTATAGACCTGGTTTAGTCCTGTTATAGACCTGGTTTAGTCCTGTTATAGACCTGGTTTAGTCCTGTTATAGACCTGGTTTAGTCCTGTTATAGACCTGGTTTAGTCCTGTTATAGACCTGGTTTAGTCCTGTTATAGACCTGGTTTAGTCCTGTTATAGACCTGGTTTAGTCCTGTTATAGACCTGGTTTAGTCCTGTTATAGACCTGGTTTAGTCCTGTTATAGACCTGGTTTAGTCCTGTTGTAGACCTGGTTTAGTCCTGTTATAGACCTGGTTTAGTCCTGTTATAGACCTGGTTTAGTCCTGTTATAGACCTGGTTTAGTCCTGTTATAGACCTGGTTTTAGTCCTGTTATAGACCTGGTTTAGTCCTGTTATAGACCTGGTTTAGTCCTGTTATAGACCTGGTTTAGTCCTGTTATAGACCTGGTTTAGTCCTGTTATAGACCTGGTTTAGTCCTGTTATAGACCTGGTTTAGTCCTGTTATAGACCTGGTTTAGTCCTGTTATAGACCTGGTTTAGTCCTGTTATAGACCTGGTTTAGTCCTGTTATAGACCTGGTTTTAGTCCTGTTATAGACCTGGTTTTAGTCCTGTTATAGACCTGGTTTAGTCCTGTTATAGACCTGGTTTAGTCCTGTTATAGACCTGGTTTAGTCCTGTTATAGACCTGGTTTAGTCCTGTTATAGACCTGGTTTAGTCCTGTTATAGACCTGGTTTAGTCCTGTTATAGACCTGGTTTAGTCCTGTTATAGACCTGGTTTAGTCCTGTTATAGACCTGGTTTAGTCCTGTTATAGACCTGGTTTAGTCCTGTTATAGACCTGGTTTAGTCCTGTTATAGACCTGGTTTAGTCCTGTTATAGACCTGGTTTAGTCCTGTTATAGACCTGGTTTAGTCCTGTTATAGACCTGGTTTAGTCCTGTTATAGACCTGGTTTAGTCCTGTTATAGACCTGGTTTAGTCCTGTTATAGACCTGGTTTAGTCCTGTTATAGACCTGGTTTAGTCCTGTTATAGACCTGGTTTAGTCCTGTTATAGACCTGGTTTAGTCCTGTTATAGACCTGGTTTAGTCCTGTTATAGACCTGGTTTAGTCCTGTTATAGACCTGGTTTAGTCCTGTTATAGACCTGGTTTAGTCCTGTTATAGACCTGGTTTAGTCCTGTTATAGACCTGGTTTAGTCCTGTTATAGACCTGGTTTAGTCCTGTTATAGACCTGGTTTAGTCCTGTTGTAGACCTGGTTTAGTCCTGTTATAGACCTGGTTTAGTCCTGTTATAGACCTGGTTTAGTCGTGTTATAGACCTGGTTTAGTCCTGTTATAGACCTGGTTTAGTCCTGTTATAGACCTGGTTTAGTCCTGTTATAGACCTGGTTTAGTCCTGTTATAGACCTGGTTTTAGTCCTGTTATAGACCTGGTTTAGTCCTGTTATAGACCTGGTTTAGTCCTGTTATAGACCTGGTTTAGTCCTGTTATAGACCTGGTTTAGTCCTGTTATAGACCTGGTTTAGTCCTGTTATAGACCTGGTTTAGTCCTGTTATAGACCTGGTTTAGTCCTGTTATAGACCTGGTTTAGTCCTGTTATAGACCTGGTTTAGTCCTGTTATAGACCTGGTTTAGTCCTGTTATAGACCTGGTTTAGTCCTGTTGTAGACCTGGTTTAGTCCTGTTATAGACCTGGTTTAGTCCTGTTATAGACCTGGTTTAGTCCTGTTATAGACCTGGTTTAGTCCTGTTATAGACCTGGTTTAGTCCTGTTGTAGACCTGGTTTAGTCCTGTTATAGACCTGGTTTAGTCCTGTTATAGACCTGGTTTAGTCCTGTTATAGACCTGGTTTAGTCCTGTTATAGACCTGGTTTAGTCCTGTTATAGACCTGGTTTAGTCCTGTTATAGACCTGGTTTAGTCCTGTTATAGACCTGGTTTAGTCCTGTTGTAGACCTGGTTTAGTCCTGTTATAGACCTGGTTTAGTCCTGTTATAGACCTGGTTTAGTCCTGTTATAGACCTGGTTTAGTCCTGTTGAAGACCTGGTTTAGTCCTGTTATAGACCTGGTTTAGTCCTGTTATAGACCTGGTTTAGTCCTGTTATAGACCTGGTTTAGTCCTGTTATAGACCTGGTTTAGTCCTGTTATAGACCTGGTTTAGTCCTGTTATAGACCTGGTTTAGTCCTGTTATAGACCTGGTTTAGTCCTGTTATAGACCTGGTTTAGTCCTGTTATAGACCTGGTTTAGTCCTGTTATAGACCTGGTTTAGTCCTGTTATAGACCTGGTTTAGTCCTGTTATAGACCTGGTTTAGTCCTGTTATAGACCTGGTTTAGTCCTGTTATAGACCTGGTTTAGTCCTGTTATAGACCTGGTTTAGTCCTGTTATAGACCTGGTTTAGTCCTGTTATAGACCTGGTTTAGTCCTGTTATAGACCTGGTTTAGTCCTGTTATAGACCTGGTTTAGTCCTGTTATAGACCTGGTTTAGTCCTGTTATAGACCTGGTTTAGTCCTGTTATAGACCTGGTTTAGTCCTGTTATAGACCTGGTTTAGTCCTGTTATAGACCTGGTTTAGTCCTGTTATAGACCTGGTTTAGTCCTGTTATAGACCTGGTTTAGTCCTGTTATAGACCTGGTTTAGTCCTGTTATAGACCTGGTTTAGTCCTGTTATAGACCTGGTTTAGTCCTGTTATAGACCTGGTTTAGTCGTGTTATAGACCTGGTTTAGTCCTGTTATAGACCTGGTTTAGTCCTGTTATAGACCTGGTTTAGTCCTGTTGTAGACCTGGTTTAGTCCTGTTATAGACCTGGTTTAGTCCTGTTATAGACCTGGTTTAGTCCTGTTATAGACCTGGTTTAGTCCTGTTATAGACCTGGTTTAGTCCTGTTATAGACCTGGTTTAGTCCTGTTATAGACCTGGTTTAGTCCTGTTATAGACCTGGTTTAGTCCTGTTGTAGACCTGGTTTAGTCCTGTTATAGACCTGGTTTAGTCCTGTTATAGACCTGGTTTAGTCCTGTTATAGACCTGGTTTAGTCCTGTTATAGACCTGGTTTAGTCCTGTTATAGACCTGGTTTAGTCCTGTTATAGACCTGGTTTAGTCCTGTTATAGACCTGGTTTAGTCCTGTTATAGACCTGGTTTAGTCCTGTTATAGACCTGGTTTAGTCCTGTTATAGACCTGGTTTAGTCCTGTTATAGACCTGGTTTAGTCCTGTTATAGACCTGGTTTAGTCCTGTTATAGACCTGGTTTAGTCCTGTTATAGACCTGGTTTAGTCCTGTTATAGACCTGGTTTAGTCCTGTTATAGACCTGGTTTAGTCCTGTTATAGACCTGGTTTAGTCCTGTTATAGACCTGGTTTAGTCCTGTTATAGACCTGGTTTAGTCCTGTTATAGACCTGGTTTAGTCCTGTTATAGACCTGGTTTAGTCCTGTTATAGACCTGGTTTAGTCCTGTTATAGACCTGGTTTAGTCCTGTTGTAGACCTGGTTTAGTCCTGTTATAGACCTGGTTTAGTCCTGTTATAGACCTGGTTTAGTCCTGTTATAGACCTGGTTTAGTCCTGTTATAGACCTGGTTTAGTCCTGTTATAGACCTGGTTTAGTCCTGTTATAGACCTGGTTTAGTCCTGTTATAGACCTGGTTTAGTCCTGTTATAGACCTGGTTTAGTCCTGTTATAGACCTGGTTTAGTCCTGTTATAGACCTGGTTTAGTCCTGTTATAGACCTGGTTTAGTCCTGTTATAGACCTGGTTTAGTCCTGTTATAGACCTGGTTTTAGTCCTGTTATAGACCTGGTTTAGTCCTGTTATAGACCTGGTTTAGTCCTGTTATAGACCTGGTTTAGTCCTGTTATAGACCTGGTTTAGTCCTGTTATAGACCTGGTTTAGTCCTGTTATAGACCTGGTTTAGTCCTGTTATAGACCTGGTTTAGTCCTGTTATAGACCTGGTTTAGTCCTGTTGTAGACCTGGTTTAGTCCTGTTATAGACCTGGTTTAGTCCTGTTATAGACCTGGTTTAGTCCTGTTATAGACCTGGTTTAGTCCTGTTATAGACCTGGTTTAGTCCTGTTATAGACCTGGTTTAGTCCTGTTATAGACCTGGTTTAGTCCTGTTATAGACCTGGTTTAGTCCTGTTGTAGACCTGGTTTAGTCCTGTTATAGACCTGGTTTAGTCCTGTTATAGACCTGGTTTAGTCCTGTTATAGACCTGGTTTAGTCCTGTTATAGACCTGGTTTAGTCCTGTTATAGACCTGGTTTAGTCCTGTTATAGACCTGGTTTAGTCCTGTTATAGACCTGGTTTAGTCCTGTTATAGACCTGGTTTAGTCCTGTTATAGACCTGGTTTAGTCCTGTTATAGACCTGGTTTAGTCCTGTTATAGACCTGGTTTAGTCCTGTTATAGACCTGGTTTAGTCCTGTTATAGACCTGGTTTAGTCCTGTTATAGACCTGGTTTAGTCCTGTTATAGACCTGGTTTAGTCCTGTTATAGACCTGGTTTAGTCCTGTTATAGACCTGGTTTAGTCCTGTTATAGACCTGGTTTAGTCCTGTTATAGACCTGGTTTAGTCCTGTTATAGACCTGGTTTAGTCCTGTTATAGACCTGGTTTAGTCCTGTTATAGACCTGGTTTAGTCCTGTTATAGACCTGGTTTAGTCCTGTTATAGACCTGGTTTAGTCCTGTTATAGACCTGGTTTAGTCCTGTTATAGACCTGGTTTAGTCCTGTTATAGACCTGGTTTAGTCCTGTTGTAGACCTGGTTTAGTCCTGTTATAGACCTGGTTTAGTCCTGTTATAGACCTGGTTTAGTCCTGTTATAGACCTGGTTTAGTCCTGTTATAGACCTGGTTTAGTCCTGTTATAGACCTGGTTTAGTCCTGTTATAGACCTGGTTTAGTCCTGTTATAGACCTGGTTTAGTCCTGTTATAGACCTGGTTTAGTCCTGTTATAGACCTGGTTTAGTCCTGTTATAGACCTGGTTTAGTCCTGTTATAGACCTGGTTTAGTCCTGTTATAGACCTGGTTTAGTCCTGTTATAGACCTGGTTTAGTCCTGTTATAGACCTGGTTTAGTCCTGTTATAGACCTGGTTTAGTCCTGTTATAGACCTGGTTTAGTCCTGTTATAGACCTGGTTTAGTCCTGTTATAGACCTGGTTTAGTCCTGTTATAGACCTGGTTTAGTCCTGTTATAGACCTGGTTTAGTCCTGTTATAGACCTGGTTTAGTCCTGTTATAGACCTGGTTTAGTCCTGTTATAGACCTGGTTTAGTCCTGTTATAGACCTGGTTTAGTCCTGTTATAGACCTGGTTTAGTCCTGTTATAGACCTGGTTTAGTCCTGTTATAGACCTGGTTTAGTCCTGTTATAGACCTGGTTTAGTCCTGTTATAGACCTGGTTTAGTCCTGTTATAGACCTGGTTTAGTCCTGTTATAGACCTGGTTTAGTCCTGTTATAGACCTGGTTTAGTCCTGTTATAGACCTGGTTTAGTCCTGTTATAGACCTGGTTTAGTCCTGTTGTAGACCTGGTTTAGTCCTGTTATAGACCTGGTTTAGTCCTGTTATAGACCTGGTTTAGTCCTGTTATAGACCTGGTTTAGTCCTGTTATAGACCTGGTTTAGTCCTGTTATAGACCTGGTTTAGTCCTGTTATAGACCTGGTTTAGTCCTGTTATAGACCTGGTTTAGTCCTGTTATAGACCTGGTTTAGTCCTGTTATAGACCTGGTTTAGTCCTGTTATAGACCTGGTTTAGTCCTGTTATAGACCTGGTTTAGTCCTGTTATAGACCTGGTTTAGTCCTGTTATAGACCTGGTTTAGTCCTGTTATAGACCTGGTTTAGTCCTGTTATAGACCTGGTTTAGTCCTGTTATAGACCTGGTTTAGTCCTGTTATAGACCTGGTTTAGTCCTGTTATAGACCTGGTTTAGTCCTGTTATAGACCTGGTTTAGTCCTGTTATAGACCTGGTTTAGTCCTGTTATAGACCTGGTTTAGTCCTGTTATAGACCTGGTTTAGTCCTGTTATAGACCTGGTTTAGTCCTGTTATAGACCTGGTTTAGTCCTGTTATAGACCTGGTTTAGTCCTGTTATAGACCTGGTTTAGTCCTGTTATAGACCTGGTTTAGTCCTGTTGTAGACCTGGTTTAGTCCTGTTATAGACCTGGTTTAGTCCTGTTATAGACCTGGTTTAGTCCTGTTATAGACCTGGTTTAGTCCTGTTATAGACCTGGTTTAGTCCTGTTATAGACCTGGTTTAGTCCTGTTATAGACCTGGTTTAGTCCTGTTATAGACCTGGTTTAGTCCTGTTATAGACCTGGTTTAGTCCTGTTATAGACCTGGTTTAGTCCTGTTATAGACCTGGTTTAGTCCTGTTATAGACCTGGTTTAGTCCTGTTATAGACCTGGTTTAGTCCTGTTATAGACCTGGTTTAGTCCTGTTATAGACCTGGTTTAGTCCTGTTATAGACCTGGTTTAGTCCTGTTATAGACCTGGTTTAGTCCTGTTATAGACCTGGTTTAGTCGTGTTATAGACCTGGTTTAGTCCTGTTATAGACCTGGTTTAGTCCTGTTATAGACCTGGTTTAGTCCTGTTGTAGACCTGGTTTAGTCCTGTTATAGACCTGGTTTAGTCCTGTTATAGACCTGGTTTAGTCCTGTTGTAGACCTGGTTTAGTCCTGTTATAGACCTGGTTTAGTCGTGTTATAGACCTGGTTTTAGTCCTGTTATAGACCTGGTTTAGTCGTGTTATAGACCTGGTTTAGTCCTGTTATAGACCTGGTTTAGTCCTGTTATAGACCTGGTTTAGTCGTGTTATAGACCTGGTTTAGTCCTGTTATAGACCTGGTTTAGTACTGTTATAGACCTGGTTTAGTACTGTTATAGACCTGGTTTAGTCGTGTTATAGACCTGGTTTAGTCCTGTTATAGACCTGGTTTAGTACTGTTATAGACCTGGTTTAGTCGTGTTATAGACCTGGTTTAGTCCTGTTATAGACCTGGTTTAGTCCTGTTATAGACCTGGTTTAGTCCTGTTATAGACCTGGTTTAGTCCTGTTATAGACCTGGTTTAGTACTGTTATAGACCTGGTTTAGTCGTGTTATAGACCTGGTTTAGTCGTGTTATAGACCTGGTTTAGTCCTGTTATAGACCTGGTTTAGTCCTGTTATAGACCTGGTTTAGTCCTGTTATAGACCTGGTTTAGTCCTGTTATAGACCTGGTTTAGTACTGTTATAGACCTGGTTTAGTCGTGTTATAGACCTGGTTTAGTACTGTTATAGACCTGGTTTAGTCGTGTTATAGACCTGGTTTAGTCGTGTTATAGACCTGGTTTAGTACTGTTATAGACCTGGTTTAGTCGTGTTATAGACCTGGTTTAGTACTGTTATAGACCTGGTTTAGTACTGTTATAGACCTGGTTTAGTCGTGTTATAGACCTGGTTTAGTACTGTTATAGACCTGGTTTAGTCGTGTTATAGACCTGGTTTAGTCCTGTTATAGACCTGGTTTAGTCCTGTTATAGACCTGGTTTAGTCCTGTTATAGACCTGGTTTAGTCGTGTTATAGACCTGGTTTAGTCCTGTTATAGACCTGGTTTAGTCGTGTTATAGACCTGGTTTAGTCGTGTTATAGACCTGGTTTAGTCCTGTTATAGACCTGGTTTAGTCCTGTTATAGACCTGGTTTAGTCGTGTTATAGACCTGGTTTAGTCCTGTTATAGACCTGGTTTAGTCGTGTTATAGACCTGGTTTAGTCCTGTTGTAGACCTGGTTTAGTCCTGTTGTAGACCTGGTTTAGTCGTGTTATAGACCTGGTTTAGTCCTGTTATAGACCTGGTTTAGTCGTGTTATAGACCTGGTTTAGTCCTGTTATAGACCTGGTTTAGTCCTGTTATAGACCTGGTTTAGTCCTGTTATAGACCTGGTTTAGTCGTGTTATAGACCTGGTTTAGTCCTGTTATAGACCTGGTTTAGTCCTGTTATAGACCTGGTTTAGTCCTGTTGTAGACCTGGTTTAGTCCTGTTATAGACCTGGTTTAGTCCTGTTATAGACCTGGTTTAGTCGTGTTATAGACCTGGTTTAGTCCTGTTATAGACCTGGTTTAGTCCTGTTATAGACCTGGTTTAGTCCTGTTGTAGACCTGGTTTAGTCCTCTTATAGACCTGGTTTAGTCCTGTTATAGACCTGGTTTAGTCCTGTTATAGACCTGGTTTAGTCCTGTTATAGACCTGGTTTAGTCCTGTTATAGACCTGGTTTAGTCCTGTTATAGACCTGGTTTAGTCCTGTTGTAGACCTGGTTTAGTCGTGTTATAGACCTGGTTTAGTCCTGTTATAGACCTGGTTTAGTCGTGTTATAGACCTGGTTTAGTCCTGTTATAGACCTGGTTTAGTCCTGTTATAGACCTGGTTTAGTCCTGTTATAGACCTGGTTTAGTCCTGTTGTAGACCTGGTTTAGTCCTGTTATAGACCTGGTTTAGTCCTGTTATAGACCTGGTTTAGTCCTGTTATAGACCTGGTTTAGTCCTGTTGTAGACCTGGTTTAGTCCTGTTATAGACCTGGTTTAGTCCTGTTGTAGACCTGGTTTAGTCCTGTTATAGACCTGGTTTAGTCCTGTTATAGACCTGGTTTAGTCCTGTTGTAGACCTGGTTTAGTCCTGTTATAGACCTGGTTTAGTCCTGTTGTAGACCTGGTTTAGTCCTGTTATAGACCTGGTTTAGTCCTGTTATAGACCTGGTTTAGTCGTGTTATAGACCTGGTTTAGTCGTGTTATAGACCTGGTTTAGTCCTGTTGTAGACCTGGTTTAGTCCTGTTATAGACCTGGTTTAGTCCTGTTATAGACCTGGTTTAGTCCTGTTATAGACCTGGTTTAGTCCTGTTGTAGACCTGGTTTAGTCCTGTTATAGACCTGGTTTAGTCCTGTTATAGACCTGGTTTAGTCCTGTTATAGACCTGGTTTAGTCCTGTTATAGACCTGGTTTAGTCCTGTTATAGACCTGGTTTAGTCCTGTTATAGACCTGGTTTAGTCCTGTTATAGACCTGGTTTAGTCCTGTTATAGACCTGGTTTAGTCCTGTTATAGACCTGGTTTTAGTCCTGTTATAGACCTGGTTTTAGTCCTGTTGTAGACCTGGTTCAGTCCTGTTATAGACCTGGTTTAGTCCTGTTATAGACCTGGTTTAGTCCTGTTATAGACCTGGGTTAGTCCTGTTATAGACCTGGTTTAGTCGTGTTATAGACCTGGTTTAGTCCTGTTATAGACCTGGTTTAGTCCTGTTATAGACCTGGTTTTAGTCCTGTTGTAGACCTGGTTTAGTCCTGTTATAGACCTGGTTTAGTCCTGTTATAGACCTGGTTTAGTCCTGTTATAGACCTGGTTTAGTCCTGTTATAGACCTGGTTTAGTCCTGTTATAGACCTGGTTTAGTCCTGTTATAGACCTGGTTTAGTCCTGTTATAGACCTGGTTTAGTCCTGTTATAGACCTGGTTTAGTCCTGTTGTAGACCTGGTTTAGTCCTGTTATAGACCTGGTTTAGTCCTGTTGTAGACCTGGTTTAGTCCTGTTATAGACCTGGTTTAGTCCTGTTATAGACCTGGTTTAGTCCTGTTATAGACCTGGTTTAGTCGTGTTATAGACCTGGTTTAGTCCTGTTATAGACCTGGTTTAGTCCTGTTATAGACCTGGTTTAGTCCTGTTATAGACCTGGTTTAGTCCTGTTGTAGACCTGGTTTAGTCCTGTTATAGACCTGGTTTAGTCCTGTTATAGACCTGGTTTAGTCCTGTTATAGACCTGGTTTAGTCCTGTTATAGACCTGGTTTAGTCCTGTTATAGACCTGGTTTAGTCCTGTTGTAGACCTGGTTTAGTCCTGTTATAGACCTGGTTTAGTCCTGTTATAGACCTGGTTTAGTCGTGTTATAGACCTGGTTTAGTCCTGTTATAGACCTGGTTTAGTCCTGTTATAGACCTGGTTTAGTCCTGTTATAGACCTGGTTTAGTCCTGTTGTAGACCTGGTTTAGTCCTGTTATAGACCTGGTTTAGTCCTGTTATAGACCTGGTTTAGTCCTGTTATAGACCTGGTTTAGTCCTGTTATAGACCTGGTTTAGTCCTGTTATAGACCTGGTTTAGTCCTGTTATAGACCTGGTTTAGTCCTGTTATAGACCTGGTTTAGTCCTGTTGTAGACCTGGTTTAGTCCTGTTATAGACCTGGTTTAGTCCTGTTATAGACCTGGTTTAGTCCTGTTGTAGACCTGGTTTAGTCCTGTTATAGACCTGGTTTAGTCCTGTTGTAGACCTGGTTTAGTCCTGTTATAGACCTGGTTTAGTCCTGTTATAGACCTGGTTTAGTCCTGTTATAGACCTGGTTTAGTCCTGTTGTAGACCTGGTTTAGTCCTGTTATAGACCTGGTTTAGTCCTGTTATAGACCTGGTTTAGTCCTGTTATAGACCTGGTTTAGTCCTGTTGTAGACCTGGTTTAGTCCTGTTATAGACCTGGTTTAGTCCTGTTATAGACCTGGTTTAGTCCTGTTATAGACCTGGTTTAGTCGTGTTATAGACCTGGTTTAGTCCTGTTATAGACCTGGTTTAGTCGTGTTATAGACCTGGTTTAGTCCTGTTGTAGACCTGGTTTAGTCCTGTTATAGACCTGGTTTAGTCGTGTTATAGACCTGGTTTAGTCGTGTTATAGACCTGGTTTAGTCGTGTTATAGACCTGGTTTAGTCCTGTTATAGACCTGGTTTAGTCCTGTTGTAGACCTGGTTTAGTCCTGTTATAGACCTGGTTTAGTCGTGTTATAGACCTGGTTTAGTCCTGTTGTAGACCTGGTTTAGTCCTGTTATAGACCTGGTTTAGTCGTGTTATAGACCTGGTTTTAGTCCTGTTATAGACCTGGTTTAGTCGTGTTATAGACCTGGTTTAGTCCTGTTATAGACCTGGTTTAGTCCTGTTATAGACCTGGTTTAGTCGTGTTATAGACCTGGTTTAGTCCTGTTATAGACCTGGTTTAGTACTGTTATAGACCTGGTTTAGTACTGTTATAGACCTGGTTTAGTCGTGTTATAGACCTGGTTTAGTCCTGTTATAGACCTGGTTTAGTACTGTTATAGACCTGGTTTAGTCGTGTTATAGACCTGGTTTAGTCCTGTTATAGACCTGGTTTAGTCCTGTTATAGACCTGGTTTAGTCCTGTTATAGACCTGGTTTAGTCCTGTTATAGACCTGGTTTAGTACTGTTATAGACCTGGTTTAGTCGTGTTATAGACCTGGTTTAGTCGTGTTATAGACCTGGTTTAGTCCTGTTATAGACCTGGTTTAGTCCTGTTATAGACCTGGTTTAGTCCTGTTATAGACCTGGTTTAGTCCTGTTATAGACCTGGTTTAGTACTGTTATAGACCTGGTTTAGTCGTGTTATAGACCTGGTTTAGTACTGTTATAGACCTGGTTTAGTCGTGTTATAGACCTGGTTTAGTCCTGTTATAGACCTGGTTTAGTCCTGTTATAGACCTGGTTTAGTCGTGTTATAGACCTGGTTTAGTCCTGTTATAGACCTGGTTTAGTCGTGTTATAGACCTGGTTTAGTCGTGTTATAGACCTGGTTTAGTCCTGTTATAGACCTGGTTTAGTCCTGTTATAGACCTGGTTTAGTCGTGTTATAGACCTGGTTTAGTCCTGTTATAGACCTGGTTTAGTCGTGTTATAGACCTGGTTTAGTCCTGTTGTAGACCTGGTTTAGTCCTGTTGTAGACCTGGTTTAGTCGTGTTATAGACCTGGTTTAGTCCTGTTATAGACCTGGTTTAGTCGTGTTATAGACCTGGTTTAGTCCTGTTATAGACCTGGTTTAGTCCTGTTATAGACCTGGTTTAGTCCTGTTATAGACCTGGTTTAGTCCTGTTGTAGACCTGGTTTAGTCCTCTTATAGACCTGGTTTAGTCCTGTTATAGACCTGGTTTAGTCGTGTTATAGACCTGGTTTAGTCCTGTTATAGACCTGGTTTAGTCCTGTTATAGACCTGGTTTAGTCCTGTTGTAGACCTGGTTTAGTCCTGTTATAGACCTGGTTTAGTCGTGTTATAGACCTGGTTTAGTCCTGTTATAGACCTGGTTTAGTCCTGTTATAGACCTGGTTTAGTCCTGTTGTAGACCTGGTTTAGTCCTGTTATAGACCTGGTTTAGTCCTGTTATAGACCTGGTTTAGTCGTGTTATAGACCTGGTTTAGTCCTGTTATAGACCTGGTTTAGTCCTGTTATAGACCTGGTTTAGTCCTGTTGTAGACCTGGTTTAGTCCTCTTATAGACCTGGTTTAGTCCTGTTATAGACCTGGTTTAGTCCTGTTATAGACCTGGTTTAGTCCTGTTATAGACCTGGTTTAGTCGTGTTATAGACCTGGTTTAGTCCTGTTATAGACCTGGTTTAGTCCTGTTGTAGACCTGGTTTAGTCGTGTTATAGACCTGGTTTAGTCCTGTTATAGACCTGGTTTAGTCGTGTTATAGACCTGGTTTAGTCCTGTTATAGACCTGGTTTAGTCCTGTTATAGACCTGGTTTAGTCCTGTTGTAGACCTGGTTTAGTCCTGTTATAGACCTGGTTTAGTCCTGTTATAGACCTGGTTTAGTCCTGTTATAGACCTGGTTTAGTCCTGTTATAGACCTGGTTTAGTCGTGTTATAGACCTGGTTTAGTCCTGTTATAGACCTGGTTTAGTCCTGTTATAGACCTGGTTTAGTCCTGTTGTAGACCTGGTTTAGTCCTGTTATAGACCTGGTTTAGTCCTGTTATAGACCTGGTTTAGTCCTGTTATAGACCTGGTTTAGTCCTGTTATAGACCTGGTTTAGTCGTGTTATAGACCTGGTTTAGTCCTGTTATAGACCTGGTTTAGTCCTGTTATAGACCTGGTTTAGTACTGTTATAGACCTGGTTTAGTCCTGTTATAGACCTGGTTTAGTCCTGTTATAGACCTGGTTTTAGTCCTGTTATAGACCTGGTTTAGTCCTGTTATAGACCTGGTTTTAGTCCTGTTATAGACCTGGTTTAGTCCTGTTATAGACCTGGTTTAGTCCTGTTATAGACCTGGTTTAGTCCTGTTGTAGACCTGGTTTAGTCGTGTTATAGACCTGGTTTAGTCGTGTTGTAGACCTGGTTTAGTCCTGTTATAGACCTGGTTTAGTCCTGTTATAGACCTGGTTTAGTCGTGTTATAGACCTGGTTTAGTCGTGTTATAGACCTGGTTTAGTCCTGTTATAGACCTGGTTTAGTACTGTTATAGACCTGGTTTAGTCCTGTTATAGACCTGGTTTAGTCCTGTTATAGACCTGGTTTAGTCCTGTTGTAGACCTGGTTTAGTCGTGTTATAGACCTGGTTTAGTACTGTTATAGACCTGGTTTAGTCCTGTTATAGACCTGGTTTAGTCGTGTTATAGACCTGGTTTAGTCGTGTTATAGACCTGGTTTAGTCCTGTTATAGACCTGGTTTAGTCCTGTTATAGACCTGGTTTAGTCCTGTTATAGACCTGGTTTTAGTCCTGTTATAGACCTGGTTTAGTCCTGTTATAGACCTGGTTTAGTCGTGTTATAGACCTGGTTTAGTCCTGTTATAGACCTGGTTTTAGTCCTGTTATAGACCTGGTTTAGTCGTGTTATAGACCTGGTTTAGTCCTGTTATAGACCTGGTTTTAGTCCTGTTATAGACCTGGTTTAGTCGTGTTATAGACCTGGTTTAGTCCTGTTATAGACCTGGTTTAGTCGTGTTATAGACCTGGTTTAGTCCTGTTATAGACCTGGTTTAGTCGTGTTATAGACCTGGTTTAGTCCTGTTATAGACCTGGTTTAGTCCTGTTATAGACCTGGTTTAGTCCTGTTATAGACCTGGTTTAGTCCTGTTATAGACCTGGTTTAGTACTGTTATAGACCTGGTTTAGTCGTGTTATAGACCTGGTTTTAGTCCTGTTATAGACCTGGTTTAGTACTGTTATAGACCTGGTTTAGTCGTGTTATAGACCTGGTTTTAGTCCTGTTATAGACCTGGTTTAGTCGTGTTATAGACCTGGTTTAGTCCTGTTATAGACCTGGTTTAGTCCTGTTATAGACCTGGTTTAGTACTGTTATAGACCTGGTTTAGTCGTGTTATAGACCTGGTTTAGTCCTGTTATAGACCTGGTTTAGTCGTGTTATAGACCTGGTTTAGTCCTGTTATAGACCTGGTTTAGTCCTGTTATAGACCTGGTTTAGTACTGTTATAGACCTGGTTTAGTCGTGTTATAGACCTGGTTTTAGTCCTGTTATAGACCTGGTTTAGTCGTGTTATAGACCTGGTTTAGTCCTGTTATAGACCTGGTTTAGTCGTGTTATAGACCTGGTTTAGTCGTGTTATAGACCTGGTTTAGTCCTGTTATAGACCTGGTTTAGTCCTGTTATAGACCTGGTTTAGTCCTGTTATAGACCTGGTTTAGTCCTGTTATAGACCTGGTTTAGTCCTGTTATAGACCTGGTTTAGTCCTGTTATAGACCTGGTTTAGTCCTGTTATAGACCTGGTTTAGTCCTGTTATAGACCTGGTTTAGTCCTGTTATAGACCTGGTTTAGTCCTGTTATAGACCTGGTTTAGTCCTGTTATAGACCTGGTTTAGTCCTGTTATAGACCTGGTTTAGTCGTGTTATAGACCTGGTTTAGTCGTGTTATAGACCTGGTTTAGTCGTGTTATAGACCTGGTTTAGTCCTGTTATAGACCTGGTTTAGTACTGTTATAGACCTGGTTTAGTCGTGTTATAGACCTGGTTTAGTCCTGTTATAGACCTGGTTTAGTACTGTTATAGACCTGGTTTAGTCGTGTTATAGACCTGGTTTAGTCCTGTTATAGACCTGGTTTAGTCCTGTTATAGACCTGGTTTAGTCCTGTTATAGACCTGGTTTAGTCCTGTTATAGACCTGGTTTAGTCCTGTTATAGACCTGGTTTAGTCCTGTTATAGACCTGGTTTAGTCCTGTTATAGAACTGGTTTAGACCTGTTATAGTCCTGGTTTAGTCCTGTTATAGATCTGGTTTTAGTCCTGTTATAGTCCTGGTTTAGTCCTGTTATAGATCTGGTTTAGTCCTGTTGTAGACCTGGTTTAGTCCTGTTATAGACCTGGTTTAGTCGTGTTATAGACCTGGTTTAGTCGTGTTATAGACCTGGTTTAGTCGTGTTATAGACCTGGTTTAGTCCTGTTATAGACCTGGTTTAGTCCTGTTATAGACCTGGTTTAGTCCTGTTATAGACCTGGTTTAGTCCTGTTGTAGACCTGGTTTAGTCCTGTTATAGACCTGGTTTAGTCCTGTTATAGACCTGGTTTAGTCCTGTTATAGACCTGGTTTAGTCGTGTTATAGACCTGGTTTAGTCCTGTTATAGACCTGGTTTAGTCCTGTTATAGACCTGGTTTTAGTCCTGTTATAGACCTGGTTTAGTCCTGTTATAGACCTGGTTTAGTACTGTTATAGACCTGGTTTAGTCGTGTTATAGACCTGGTTTAGTCGTGTTATAGACCTGGTTTAGTCCTGTTATAGACCTGGTTTAGTCCTGTTATAGACCTGGTTTAGTCCTGTTGTAGACCTGGTTTAGTCGTGTTATAGACCTGGTTTAGTCCTGTTATAGACCTGGTTTAGTCCTGTTATAGACCTGGTTTAGTCCTGTTATAGACCTGGTTTAGTCCTGTTATAGACCTGGTTTAGTCGTGTTGTAGACCTGGTTTAGTCCTGTTATAGACCTGGTTTAGTCCTGTTATAGACCTGGTTTAGTCCTGTTATAGACCTGGTTTAGTCCTGTTATAGACCTGGTTTAGTCCTGTTATAGACCTGGTTTAGTCCTGTTATAGACCTGGTTTAGTCCTGTTATAGACCTGGTTTAGTCGTGTTATAGACCTGGTTTAGTCCTGTTATAGACCTGGTTTAGTCCTGTTATAGACCTGGTTTAGTCCTGGTTTAGTCGTGTTATAGACCTGGTTTAGTCCTGTTATAGACCTGGTTTAGTACTGTTATAGACCTGGTTTAGTCCTGTTATAGACCTGGTTTAGTCGTGTTATAGACCTGGTTTAGTCCTGTTATAGACCTGGTTTAGTACTGTTATAGACCTGGTTTAGTCCTGTTATAGACCTGGTTTAGTCGTGTTATAGACCTGGTTTAGTCCTGTTATAGACCTGGTTTAGTCCTGTTATAGACCTGGTTTAGTCCTGTTATAGACCTGGTTTAGTCCTGTTATAGACCTGGTTTAGTCCTGGTTTAGTCCTGTTATAGACCTGGTTTAGTCCTGTTATAGTCCTGGTTTAGTCCTGTTATAGACCTGGTTTAGTACTGTTATAGACCTGGTTTAGTCCTGTTATAGACCTGGTTTAGTCGTGTTATAGACCTGGTTTAGTCCTGTTATAGACCTGGTTTAGTCCTGTTATAGACCTGGTTTAGTCCTGTTATAGACCTGGTTTAGTCCTGTTATAGACCTGGTTTAGTCCTGTTATAGACCTGGTTTAGTCCTGTTATAGACCTGGTTTAGTCCTGTTATAGACCTGGTTTAGTCGTGTTATAGACCTGGTTTAGTCCTGTTATAGACCTGGTTTAGTCCTGTTATAGCCCTGGTTTAGTCCTGGTTTAGTCGTGTTATAGACCTGGTTTAGTACTGTTATAGACCTGGTTTAGTCCTGTTATAGACCTGGTTTAGTCCTGTTATAGACCTGGTTTAGTCCTGTTATAGACCTGGTTTAGTCCTGTTATAGACCTGGTTTAGTCGTGTTATAGACCTGGTTTAGTCCTGTTATAGACCTGGTTTAGTACTGTTATAGACCTGGTTTAGTCCTGTTATAGACCTGGTTTAGTCCTGTTATAGACCTGGTTTAGTCCTGTTATAGACCTGGTTTAGTCCTGTTATAGACCTGGTTTAGTCGTGTTATAGACCTGGTTTAGTCCTGTTATAGACCTGGTTTAGTCCTGTTATAGCCCTGGTTTAGTCCTGGTTTAGTCGTGTTATAGACCTGGTTTAGTCCTGTTATAGACCTGGTTTAGTCCTGTTATAGACCTGGTTTAGTACTGTTATAGACCTGGTTTAGTCGTGTTATAGACCTGGTTTAGTCCTGTTATAGACCTGGTTTAGTCCTGTTATAGACCTGGTTTAGTCCTGTTATAGACCTGGTTTAGTCGTGTTGTAGACCTGGTTTAGTCCTGTTATAGACCTGGTTTAGTCCTGTTATAGACCTGGTTTAGTCCTGTTATAGACTTGGTTTAGTCCTGTTATAGACCTGGTTTAGTCCTGTTATAGACCTGGTTTAGTCCTGTTATAGACCTGGTTTAGTCCTGTTATAGACCTGGTTTAGTCCTGTTATAGACCTGGTTTAGTCGTGTTGTAGACCTGGTTTAGTCCTGTTATAGACCTGGTTTAGTCCTGTTATAGACCTGGTTTAGTCCTGTTATAGACCTGGTTTAGTCCTGTTATAGACCTGGTTTAGTCCTGTTATAGACCTGGTTTAGTCCTGTTATAGACCTGGTTTAGTCCTGTTATAGACCTGGTTTAGTCCTGTTATAGACCTGGTTTAGTCCTGTTATAGACCTGGTTTAGTCCTGTTATAGACCTGGTTTTAGTCCTGTTATAGACCTGGTTTAGTCGTGTTATAGACCTGGTTTAGTCCTGTTATAGACCTGGTTTAGTCCTGTTATAGACCTGGTTTAGTCCTGTTATAGACCTGGTTTTAGTCCTGTTATAGACCTGGTTTAGTCCTGTTATAGACCTGGTTTAGTACTGTTATAGACCTGGTTTAGTCCTGTTATAGACCTGGTTTAGTCCTGTTATAGACCTGGTTTAGTCGTGTTATAGACCTGGTTTAGTCCTGTTATAGACCTGGTTTAGTCCTGTTATAGACCTGGTTTAGTCCTGTTATAGACCTGGTTTAGTCCTGTTATAGACCTGGTTTAGTCCTGTTATAGACCTGGTTTAGTCCTGTTATAGACCTGGTTTAGTCCTGTTATAGACCTGGTTTAGTCGTGTTATAGACCTGGTTTAGTCCTGTTATAGACCTGGTTTAGTCCTGTTATAGACCTGGTTTAGTCGTGTTATAGACCTGGTTTAGTCCTGTTATAGACCTGGTTTAGTCCTGTTATAGACCTGGTTTAGTCCTGTTATAGACCTGGTTTAGTCCTGTTATAGACCTGGTTTAGTCCTGTTATAGACCTGGTTTAGTCCTGTTATAGACCTGGTTTAGTCCTGTTATAGACCTGGTTTAGTCCTGTTATAGACCTGGTTTAGTCCTGTTATAGACCTGGTTTAGTCCTGTTATAGACCTGGTTTAGTCGTGTTATAGACCTGGTTTAGTCCTGTTATAGACCTGGTTTAGTCCTGTTATAGACCTGGTTTAGTCGTGTTATAGACCTGGTTTAGTCCTGTTATAGACCTGGTTTAGTCCTGTTATAGACCTGGTTTAGTCCTGTTATAGACCTGGTTTTAGTCCTGTTATAGACCTGGTTTAGTCCTGTTATAGACCTGGTTTAGTCCTGTTATAGACCTGGTTTAGTCCTGTTATAGACCTGGTTTAGTCCTGTTGTAGACCTGGTTTAGTCCTGTTATAGACCTGGTTTTAGTCCTGTTATAGACCTGGTTTAGTCCTGTTATAGACCTGGTTTAGTCCTGTTATAGACCTGGTTTAGTCCTGTTATAGACCTGGTTTTAGTCCTGTTATAGACCTGGTTTAGTCCTGTTGTAGACCTGGTTTAGTCCTGTTATAGACCTGGTTTAGTCGTGTTGTAGACCTGGTTTAGTCCTGTTATAGACCTGGTTTAGTCCTGTTATAGACCTGGTTTAGTCCTGTTATAGACCTGGTTTAGTCCTGTTATAGACCTGGTTTAGTCCTGTTATAGACCTGGTTTAGTCCTGTTATAGACCTGGTTTAGTCCTGTTATAGACCTGGTTTAGTCCTGTTATAGACCTGGTTTTAGTCCTGTTATAGACCTGGTTTAGTCGTGTTATAGACCTGGTTTAGTCCTGTTATAGACCTGGTTTAGTCCTGTTATAGACCTGGTTTAGTCCTGTTATAGACCTGGTTTTAGTCCTGTTATAGACCTGGTTTAGTCCTGTTATAGACCTGGTTTAGTCCTGTTATAGACCTGGTTTAGTCCTGTTATAGACCTGGTTTAGTCCTGTTATAGACCTGGTTTAGTCCTGTTATAGACCTGGTTTAGTCCTGTTATAGACCTGGTTTAGTCCTGTTATAGACCTGGTTTAGTCCTGTTATAGACCTGGTTTAGTCCTGTTATAGACCTGGTTTAGTCCTGTTATAGACCTGGTTTAGTCCTGTTATAGACCTGGTTTAGTCGTGTTATAGACCTGGTTTAGTCCTGTTATAGACCTGGTTTAGTCCTGTTATAGACCTGGTTTAGTCGTGTTATAGACCTGGTTTAGTCCTGTTATAGACCTGGTTTAGTCCTGTTATAGACCTGGTTTAGTCCTGTTATAGACCTGGTTTTAGTCCTGTTATAGACCTGGTTTAGTCCTGTTATAGACCTGGTTTAGTCCTGTTATAGACCTGGTTTAGTCCTGTTATAGACCTGGTTTAGTCCTGTTGTAGACCTGGTTTAGTCCTGTTATAGACCTGGTTTTAGTCCTGTTATAGACCTGGTTTAGTCCTGTTATAGACCTGGTTTAGTCCTGTTATAGACCTGGTTTAGTCCTGTTATAGACCTGGTTTTAGTCCTGTTATAGACCTGGTTTAGTCCTGTTATAGACCTGGTTTAGTCCTGTTATAGACCTGGTTTAGTCCTGTTATAGACCTGGTTTAGTCCTGTTATAGACCTGGTTTAGTCCTGTTATAGACCTGGTTTTAGTCCTGTTATAGACCTGGTTTAGTCCTGTTATAGACCTGGTTTAGTCCTGTTATAGACCTGGTTTAGTCCTGTTATAGACCTGGTTTAGTCCTGTTATAGACCTGGTTTAGTCGTGTTATAGACCTGGTTTAGTCGTGTTATAGACCTGGTTTAGTCGTGTTATAGACCTGGTTTAGTCCTGTTATAGACCTGGTTTAGTCCTGTTATAGACCTGGTTTTAGTCCTGTTATAGACCTGGTTTAGTCCTGTTATAGACCTGGTTTAGTCCTGTTATAGACCTGGTTTTAGTCCTGTTATAGACCTGGTTTTAGTCCTGTTATAGACCTGGTTTAGTCCTGTTATAGACCTGGTTTTAGTCCTGTTATAGACCTGGTTTAGTCCTGTTATAGACCTGGTTTAGTCCTGTTATAGACCTGGTTTAGTCCTGTTATAGACCTGGTTTTAGTCCTGTTATAGACCTGGTTTAGTCCTGTTATAGACCTGGTTTAGTCCTGTTATAGACCTGGTTTAGTCCTGTTATAGACCTGGTTTAGTCCTGTTATAGACCTGGTTTAGTCCTGTTATAGACCTGGTTTTAGTCCTGTTATAGACCTGGTTTAGTCCTGTTGTAGACCTGGTTTAGTCCTGTTATAGACCTGGTTTGTTATAGACCTGGTTTAGTCCTGTTATAGACTTGGTTTAGTCCTGGTTTAATCCTGGTTTAGTCCTGTTATAGACCTGGTTTAGTCCTGTTATAGACTTGGTTTTGTCCTGGTTTAGACCTGGTTTAGTCCTGTTATAGACCTGGTTTAGTCCTGTTATAGACCTGGTTTAGTCCTGTTATAGACCTGGTTTAGTCCTGTTATAGACCTGGTTTAGTCCTGTTATAGACCTGGTTTAGTCCTGTTATAGACCTGGTTTAGTCCTGTTATAGACCTGGTTTAGTCCTGTTATAGACCTGGTTTAGTCCTGTTATAGACCTGGTTTAGTCGTGTTATAGACCTGGTTTAGTCCTGGTTTAGACCTTTTTTAGTATTGGCTTAAAAGCAGGTCTATGCCAGGACTAAAACCAGGTCTAAATCAGGACTAAAACCAGGTCTAAATCAGGACTAAAAGTAGGTCTAAATCAGGACTAAAAGTAGGTCTAAAGCAGGACTAAACCAGGTCTAAACCAGGTCTAAATCAGGACTAAAACCAGGTCTAAATCAGGACTAAAAGTAGGTCTAAATCAGGACTAAAAGTAGGTCTAAAGCAGGACTAAACCAGGTCTAAACCAGGTCTAAATCAGGACTAAAACCAGGTCTAAATCAGGACTAAAACCAGGTCTAAATCAGGACTAAAAGTAGGTCTAAATCAGGACTAAAACCAGGTATAAATCAGGACTAAACCAGGTCTAAACCAGGTCTAAATCAGGACTAAAACCAGGTCTAAATCAGGACTAAAACCAGGTCTAAATCAGGACTAAAACCAGGTCTAAATCAGGACTAAAACCAGGTCTAAAGCAGGACTAAAACCAGGTCTAAATCAGGACTAAAACCAGGTCTAAAGCAGGACTAAAACCAGGTCTAAATCAGGACTAAAACCAGGTCTAAAGCAGGACTAAAACCAGGTCTAAATCAGGACTAAAACCAGGTCTAAAGCAGGACTAAAACCAGGTCTAAATCAGGACTAAAACCAGGTATAAATCAGGACTAAAACCAGGTCTAAAGCAGGACTAAAACCAGGTATAAATCAGGACTAAAAGCAGGTCTAAACCAGGTCTAAATCAGGACTAAAACCAGGTCTAAAGCAGGACTAAAACCAGGTCTAAATCAGGACTAAAACCAGGTCTAAAGCAGGACTAAAACCAGGTCTAAATCAGGACTAAAACCAGGTCTAAATCAGGACTAAAACCAGGTCTAAACCAGGTCTAAACCAGGTATAAATCAGGACTAAAAGCAGGTCTAAATCAGGTCTAAAACCAGGTCTAAACAGACTGTTCTGTTCTGTTCTCATGAGGCTGTTCTGATTATTCCTGAGCGTCTGTGCTCTGCTCCAGCAGGACAAACACAATCAGGTTTAAAGGAGCCACGATAAACTCACCGACAGGATTTAGAACGTTCAAAACTCTGAACCAAACCATGAGGTGAGTTAAAGGGTTCACGTTTCAGATTTAGCCCTAAAAGTCGGACAGATTCTGCACGTGTAGGAGTTATAAAGTCGTGGAAAACTCACTTTAGGTCATGAAAAAGTTTAGAAATTTTGTCTATGCAAAACAGTTGGAATCCTGTGTCTTTGCTCTGCCTGGAATGTTCCGCAGTGTGACTTTAAACAGCTCGACTTTACATTTATTCAATCACAGGTGGTTTTATAGCTCCAAAATACAGTGAAAAACAGATGTTCTGACTGTGAGTGGGGTCGCCTCTCCACAGATCCGACCTGTCACTTGGTCTGGTTTGGTCTCCGTGGAGATAGAAAGATTTAATGCCGCACTGTGGAACATTCCAGACAAGGCAACACAAGCAAACTCCATGGGGAAAAGCGTTTGACGGAGCCTCCACCAGAAAAGTTCATTATATTTAAGATTTTATTTTTTAAAAATGTAAAAATTGCCAAATTTGGTCATTTTGTAGATGTAAAATTAGATTAAAATGAGGAAATTCCATCACTGTTACCGAGGAACCGCTGTGGGCCAAAACTCCTCTAATGTGCACAGAGATTAAAATGTGACAATACAAATGTAAGAAAACAACTTTATTTTGTTTAAAGCTGCACTGTGTAACTCTTTGGGGGTCTGTCGCTGGCTTGTTTCTATGGATACGTCACTGCTCTGCCTGGAATGTTCCACAGTGTGACATTAAACAGCTCCACTTTACATTTATTCTGTCACAGGTGGTTTTATGCTCAAAAATCCCTAGAAGAAAAGACGTTCTGACTGTGGGCGCGGTCGCCTCTCCACAGATCCGACCTGTCATTTGGTCTGGTTTGGTCTCCCTGGAGATAGAAAGGTTTAAAGTCACACTGCAGAACATTCCCGACAAGTCAATAACATCTCCCTGAAGAACAGTGTTTGACGGAGCCTCCGCCGGCAAAGTTACACAGTGCACTTTTATACTTTCTTCGTTCTTTCTTGGTGCGTTCTTAGCGGGATGTTCGCCGCTGTGATCGTCTTCAGGACCGTCGCCGTGGTTACGGGGACACTTCACGTTTCCCCGACACTCCCTGAGGCTGATGTGCTCCTGTCGTCGGCCCGTCCTCCTGTTACATCACCACGAACGCCGCATAAATACGCCGGTGTTATGTTCTCTTCGGGGTCTTATGAAGTCACTGCGGAATTTCACACGGACCCGAACTGAACCTGCCGACCGCACGAGACAAGAGTTTACCGTGTTTACCCGCCGAAGGAAACAGCGACACGTGCACGAGACTCCGACACCCGCAGGACACGTTTACCCACCGAAGGAAACAGCGACACGTGCACGAGACTCCGACACCCGCAGGACACGTTTACCCGCCGAAGGAAACAGACACGTGCACGAGACGCCGACACCCGCAGGACACGTTTACCCGCCGAAGGAAACAGCGACACGTGCACGAGACTCCGACACCCACAGGACACGACTGACCACATGAGGGCTTTTCATTCCCAACGTGGATTTATCGACTCCAGCAGAATGCAAGAAACAGAGTGCGACGTAAATCCACCTGTGACTGACTAAACGTAAAGTAGAGCTGTTTAATGTCACACCGCGGAACATTCCAGGCAGAGCAGCGACGTATCCATAGAAACAAGCAGGTGACCAACCCCCAACTGAAAAGTTACACAGTGCAGCTTTAAACAAACAAAAAAAAAAAAGTTGCTTTCTTACATTTTTATTTGTCAGATATTAACCTCTGTGCACATTAGGAGTTTGTACAGCACGGTTGCTCGGCAACAGTGATGGTATTTCCTCGTGTGATCATTTTTATCTAATTTCAACTCCACAAAATTACCAGACTGGGCATTTTTTACATTTTTTAAAAGTAAAATCTTAAATATAATGATTCATTGTGTAACTTTCACGGTTGATCGTCCGTCAAACACTTTTCTCCATGGAGTTTGCTTGTGTTGCCTTGTCTGGAATGCTCCGCAGTACGGCATTAAACCTTGCTATCTCCAAGGAGACCAAACCAGAGCAAATCACGGGTCGGATCTGTGGAGAGGCGACCCCGCTCACAGTCAGAACGTCTGTTTTTTGCTGTATTTTTGAGCTCTAAAACCTCCTGTGGTTGAATAAATGTAAAGTAGAGCTGTTCAATGTCACTGCGGGACATTCCAGGCAGAGCATTGACGTCTCCATAGCAACAAGCAGGTGACGGACCCCCCAAACCAAAACATCGATCGATCATTTCCACATCTCAGTCTGTTTACATACGATCCAACTTAGCAAAAACTCGTTTGAATGTAATTAGTCCATAAATACTCGTGGGTCAGTCCGATTTGATCATTATTTGTTAACGAAATCAAGTTTTATTGGAGTTTAATGGACTTTTTTTTACACCCAGACACCAGAGTCACGTGACCCAAAGCCAAAGGAAGCGGAGACACTTCCACAGGACATGGTGTTATTTATGTACTTTTCATTACAGACGTCTTTTCTGTAAGATATACGGGGAAAGGAACGAGAAAAACTGGCATGTTCTGATCCCTACGGTGTCTTGGACCACGTAAGGCAGTTTTAATATGATCATTTTCATACACAACAATTCAACTCTCTCTAGACAAAAATATTACTATCGTACAAACAGTACAAAAATACAAAAAGTTCAATCCATCTCTAAAAATACAGTAGTCCATGTCTATTTACAGTGAAACAGTGACACGACCGGGGTTTTCTCGAGCTGGGTCGGGTTTTTGGGGTAAACTGCACGATAGAAATGGACTGTGTGTGTTGGGGTCTCTCTTTGGGGTCAAATGGACATGTGTTAGGGTCTCTCTTTGGGGTGAGTCGGGTATGTGTTGGGGTCTCTCTTTGGGGTGAGGTGGGCATGTGTTGGGGTCTCTCTTTGGGGTGAGGTGGGTATGTGTTGGGGTCTCTCTTTGGGGTGAGTCGGGTATGTGTTGGGGTCTCTCTTTGGGGTGAGGTGGGCATGTGTTGGGGTCTCTCTTTGGGGTGAGTCGGGTATGTGTTGGGGTCTCTCTTTGGGGTGAGTCGGGTATGTGTTGGGGTCCGTCTTTGGGCTCAGATAGTCTCGTGTTGTGCTCAGACAGCCTCGTGTTGGGGTCTCTCTTTGGGGTGAGGTGGGCATGTGTTGGGGTCTCTCTTTGGGGTGAGGTGGGCATGTGTTGGGGTCTCTCTTTGGGGTGAGTCGGGTATGTGTATGGGTCTCTCTTTGGGGTGAGGTGGGCATGTGTTGGGGTCTCTCTTTGGGGTGAGGTGGGCATGTGTTGGGGTCTCTCTTTGGGGTGAGGTGGGCATGTGTTGGGGTCTCTCTTTGGGGTGAGGTGGGCATGTGTTGGGGTCTCTCTTTGGGGGTGAGGTGGGCATGTGTTGGGGTCCGTCTTTGGGCTCAGATAGTCTCGTGTTGGGCTCAGACAGCCTCGTGTTGGGGTCTCTCTTTGGGGTGAGGTGGGCATGTGTTGGGGTCTCTCTTTGGGGTGAGTCGGGTATGTGTTGGGGTCTCTCTTTGGGGTGAGGTGGGTATGTGTTGGGGTCTCTCTTTGGGGTGAATCGGGTATGTGTTGGGGTCCGTCTTTGGGCTCAGATAGTCTCGCGTTGGGCTCAGACAGCCTCGTGTTGGGGTCTCTCTTTGGGGTGAGTCGGGTATGTGTTGGGGTCTCTCTTTGGGGTGAGGTGGGTATGTGTTGGGGTCTCTCTTTGGGGTGAATCGGGTATGTGTTGGGGTCCGTCTTTGGGCTCAGATAGTCTCGCGTTGGGCTCAGACAGCCTCGTGTTGGGGTCCGTCTTTGGGCTCAGACAGCCTCGTGTTGGGGTCCCTCGGGCCCCGGGGGGGTCTATGTGTACACGGCCATGGCGCCGGGCCTCCTCCTCTTGCAGTAGGTGTACAGGGCGGCGATGGGAACACAGCTCACCGAAGACACGATCAGCAGCGCGATGAAGATTTGTCCAAACACCGGATACTCGGTGACCACGATCTGGCCCTGGACACAGCACAGCCCCATGAGAACTCACACAAACAGAAGAACCATCAGATCTGCACTTTTTTCCTCACCACCTCCTGTATATAGTGGAGATATATTTTTATTACTTCAATTCTTTATTTTATTTCTCTGTGTTATTATATTATATTGTGATGAGTGAGCTCCTGTGTCCAAGTGATTTCTCTTGTGGGTCAATAGTTTGTTTAAGTCTAAGGTCGCGCTCACACTGGGCCTTTAGAACCTGCTGCTATTCCAACATGTCGCTATTTACACATTGACGTCTAATTGTCAGAGTAGCTGCATAAACGTTATCTTTCAAGCGTCCCACTACTTTTTATTTTCATTGTCGGAGTAGCGGCACTTTACTACTTTTCAAACATTCTGCTTTTCCGACATGAATAATACGGATATGAGCGCCTGTTATACTTTGCGCTTCCGTATATTCATAAGATGCTTGATCAGGAGAATACTTCTGCCACAAAGGAGATCAGACAGCGGGAAAACGGCCTCACCAAGAGCCGTGGAAAACAGTTGTACTTTTTAAAAAAAGAGCACAGGCCTTCGGGAAAATATCTAATGTAAACTGGAGGCTGCACAGGCCCTTTGTTGGTCTGGTTGATCTGCAGAAACACCACAGAGAACACCACAGAGAACACCACAGAGAACACCACAGAGAACACCACAGAGAACACCACAGAGAACACCACAGAGAACACCACAGAGAACACCACAGAGAACACCACAGAGAACACCACAGAGCCTAAATAAAGAACCTACAGCGAGAGACGTGTCTGGGTCGACTATCGCCACTCTCCAAAAAAAAGAAAAAAAGACGTGCTGGAATAACGATACTAAAAAGTGTCGTAATAGCAGCATAGAGACATGTCGTACTGAAGGGATGTCGGAATAGGCGGTGGACCCCAAAACCGTGCCGTACCCACAGTTGTTTTGGGGTCTATGTGCCACACTCATACCTGCACCGTACGGCTAACGCATTAGCAGAGAAAACAAGTCCAGCGCCTCCTCTGTGAGTTTGTGGATATAAAAACAGCGCGGAGGAGTGAGGACAGCAACACTTCTGTCTCTGTCACAGTGTTTGTTGAAGGCGAGTTGTGTTTTGGAGTTTATTCACTGTTCTCCTCGTACGACATCAGCAAACGCACAAACACGGGGACTGTGTACTAAAGGACAAACATTTTGGGGGCGATTTATGCCTGTGCACGGTTCGGTTGGGTGAGCGTGAGTGCGCCCTAAGCCTGTACAGCCTCCGCAGACGTGACGCTGTGTGTGGGACTCACCTGCTCCTGGTTCCAGGCCTGGTAGGTGGGCGTGCCTCCCCGGATGTAGTTGACGATGTAAAAGATGAGCAGCGCGATGAGGAGCAGGGGGCTGACTGCGCCCCACATGATCTTCCAGTACCAGTTTGGAGCGTGACCCAGCATGTCCTCAATGTCTTTGGAAAACCTGACACACCGTGACAGAAATAAGGTATGGACGGTTATTAAAGTGCTTAAGCTGATGGAATAATACCTGCTGTAAATATAAATGATAGTTTTGCACCAATTAAAAAGAAGCAAAAGTGGGTCAAAGTATTCTGTTCATCTGTCCTCTCCAATCGATCCAGATGTAGAATCACAGTCTTTTTAAGAATCATTTTAAGAACACCCATACTTCAGTGAACCTGAGGGGTGAACCTGAGGGGTGAACCTGAGGGGTGAACCTGCGGGGCGAACCTGAGGGGTGAACCTGAGGGCTGAACCTGAGGTCTGAACCTGAGGGCTGAACCTGAGGGGTGAACCTGAGGGCTGAACCTGAGGTCTGAACCTGAGGTCTGAACCTGAGGGGTGAACCTGAGAGGTGAACCTGAGAGGTGAACCTGAGGGGTGAACCTGAGGGGTGAACCTGAGGGCTGAACCTGAGGTCTGAACCTGAGGGCTGAACCTGAGGGGTGAACCTGAGAGGTGAACCTGAGAGGTGTACCTGAGGGGTGAACCTGAGGGCTGAACCTGAGGTCTGAACCTGAGGGCTGAACCTGAGGGGTGAACCTGAGAGGTGAACCTGAGAGGTGAACCTGAGGGGTGAACCTGAGGGGTGAACCTGAGGGGTGAACCTGAGGGCTGAACCTGAGGTCTGAACCTGAGGGCTGAACCTGAGGGCTGAACCTGAGGGGTGAACCTGAGAGGTGAACCTGAGAGGTGTACCTGAGGGGTGAACCTGAGGGCTGAACCTGAGGTCTGAACCTGAGGGCTGAACCTGAGGGGTGAACCTGAGAGGTGAACCTGAGAGGTGAACCTGAGGGGTGAACCAGAGGGGTGAACCTGAGGGGTGAACCTGAGGGGTGAACCTGACGGGTGAACCTGTGGGGTGAACCTGAGGGGTGAACCTGAGGGGTGAACCTGAGCGGTGAACCTGTGGGGTAAACCTGAGGGGTGAACCTGCGGGGTGAACCTGAGAGGTGAACCTGAGAGGTGAACCTGAGGGGTGAACCTGAGGGGTGAACCTGAGGGGTGAACCTGAGAGGTGAACCTGAGAGGTGTACCTGAGGGGTGAACCTGAGGGCTGAACCTGAGGTCTGAACCTGAGGGCTGAACCTGAGGGGTGAACCTGAGAGGTGAACCTGAGAGGTGAACCTGAGGGGTGAACCAGAGGGGTGAACCTGAGGGGTGAACCTGAGGGGTGAACCTGAGGGGTGAACCTGAGGGGTGAACCTGAGGGCTGAACCTGAGGTCTGAACCTGAGGGCTGAACCTGAGGGGTGAACCTGAGAGGTGAACCTGAGAGGTGAACCTGAGGGGTGAACCAGAGGGGTGAACCTGAGGAGTGAACCTGAGGGGTGAACCTGAGGGGTGAACCTGAGGGGTGAACCTGAGGGGTGAACCTGACGGGTGAACCTGAGGGGTGAACCTGAGGGGTGAACCTGACGGGTGAACCTGAGGGGTGAACCTGAGGGGTGAACCTGAGGGGTGAACCTGAGGGCTGAACCTGAGGGGTGAACCTGAGGGGTGAACCTGAGGGGTGAACCTGAGGGGTGAACCTGAGGGGTGAACCTGAGGGGTGAACCTGATGGGACTTGGCTGTTTCTGTTTCAAAGGCCTCGGGAAGTCGCCTTTTCAATTCGAGCAACAGAAATTCACAAACACTCCAGCTTTTACGATAGGTTCAAACCATCTCTGAATGAACCAAAACAAATCTGGTGACACCAACAGATGCACTTTTGGTCTACTTTAGCAAAAATACTGACTGTTTAGTGAAACATGTGCAGGGAGAAGCATTTTATGCATTTGTGGACGGGTGAGCTTTCCTCTCAACTGGATTTAACTAAAGTTTAACGCTGACCAGTCAGCCTGCTTCGTAGTATTAGTTTGACTGCTCTGATTGATGTTCTGATTGTTTTCCATCTGGTGAGAGTCAGGTTCTTTGAGAAGTGTCTGGAGAAAGCAAAGTCCTCGCTGTCTGGGCTGAGCTGCAGAAGATGGACAGACCTATGGATCGTTCAGACCGGAGTGTCAAGGCGTCCAGTTAACACGGAAAGCCTATGTGGATGCACGTCTGGGGCATTCTGCGTTTTTGCAGTGATGACTATCCAGTGACGTACCGATGTTATCACCTGGAAGAAGGAGAACAAAGAGAGAGACCCCAGAACCGTGGCGAGGAACCCTTACACCAGAACAAGAAAAGCTGTGTCATTAGCGTAGTACAGGGGTGTCAAACTCATTTTGGTCCGGGGGCCGTATGCAACCTACTTTGATCCCAAAAGGGCCGGATCAGAAAACTCAGTTCTCTCTTCAAGTTATTGTATTTTTCTCCGTGTCTCGTAGTGGTGTTTAAGATTATATTCCTCGAGCAACGCCACTTGTTCCAAACACACTGAGCACAGATTTCCCATTCACCTCTGTCGACAAATAAGAATTAGACTATTTTTCTTGGGAAATCCTGAACTCAGCATCTGCTTTTCTCATTTTTTGACATTTTGCTGATGAGGGTCACGGTCGACAGTCAGAACGATCGTCCTTTAAGAGCGTTTGGAAAGAAGAAAGTCTTCATTTGTGCTGCTCTGGTGGGAGTCACAACGTACAGAAACGCCGGAGACGCTGCTATGCTAAACGGTGCAGAAAACTAACAGAAAAATCTGAAAATTTTAAGTATTTTAATAGAAAAATCAGCCGAGGGCCAGATTAAAGGTCTTGGAGGGCCGGATCTGGCCCCCGGGCCGCATGTTTGACACATGTGGCGTAGTATATCACAACCGCCAAGAAGATCACCAGGACTACACCAGGACTGAACCATGTCTAAACCAGGTCTGAACCAGTGTCATTAGCGGAGCATAAATATATATACGCCGCTGCTGCTGATCACCTCCACTGATGGGTTTTATGTAATAAATGCAGTACAGTCACTCTCTCGACTGGGAAAACAAGGCACTCGCCGACTGCAGTGGAAGTATTTTTCTCCAACGTTCATCCACGGCATCCAAGACACTCGTCGGGGCGTCTGAATTCAAACGCATAACTAGAGGTGTTCAGGGTGTTTTTTGGCGCTCTGGTCTGAACACAGAATTAGAGAAACTGACCAACGACGCGCCTCGCTGGACTTTATGACTGACTGAGCCCTTTTACTTTTCAGAACGTGCGAGTAGGTGAAGGCTCCAGGGCAAAGGGCAGCGTCGTAAACAGATTCACCGGTTTATGAGTATTTTCTCAAGTGCTTCAGAAGTTCTAGAGAAGGTGATTATGGCTGAACGTGGCACGAATCCTCCGGTGTCTTCAGTTGGTCAGAAATGGATACAGAACAGACAACTGTCGACACGCACTGGCCTGTCCCATGAAACCTTTAGAATATTTCCAACAGAGTTCCTCGGATCTTCTTTGACTGCTTTTTAACACAAGTATGTTTTTGCACGACACGCACAGTTAGCTTCACTGTTTTTAGCTTTTGACTCTTGTCCTTAAGGAGCACCAGTTCTGAACTTTTAACTAAGATAAAATCCCTCCTTCCTCCATACTTTTTACTCTACACACTACCTTTACTGTACTTGTATACTACACAGTATGTGTTAGTAAAATCAGACAGCTGGACAGGACCACAGACAGTGAAGAAGTGAATGTGACGTCACCAACAGCATTCAACTCCAGTCACATGAAGCTCATGAGGCAGTTGGATCGCAAATTTGGCTCCGTATTAGGAATAGGAATTTATTTATGGGTAAAATGGATAAATAAAAACAGCAGGATCATGCAAAACAAACATTTTAAGACCAAAACGACGAGGCTCACAGCAGCGGTTAGAGATGGGTGACAGTTTTTTCAATGTAAAGTCAACAGGAACTAGAGTCGTTGGAGCTGGAGGTGCCCTCATGTTCACTCCCTGTTTGGAAGGCGGCAGGTAGCGGATTTGCCTTTGTCCGTTTCTCAGTACAATCTCTGGACACGCGCGTGGACTCACCTCCTGAGGCCGTAGATGTAGCTGACGGTGATCACTTCGATGAGGACGATGAAGAGCAGGGAGAAGGTGGCTCCGTAGTCGTTGAATATGGCGAACCAGTAGTTTCCAGAGGGAGTGGTGAAGCCCAGGCCCAGCAGGAGACAGAAGACACACATCACACCTGGAACAGATGTGGGAACGTGTGGGCAAAGGCGGGTATGTGTGAGCTGTAAAACCCCTGTGCTTGAATCCAGAAAAGGCAGAAGTTTAATGCCAGACAGTGTAACATTCCATGAGACAAGCGGGCCAGGTCTGTGCTGGTTTCAGATGGGGTCAGGAAGTAAAGACAGATGCACAGAACCCCGTTTACCTCCCCTAACGCTGCGCCAAAACGCCTCAATTCTGCGCAGTCTGTGGTCGCTGCAGCCGCTCAGTTCGGGAGAAAAAATGTTTTTTTTCTTTTCGTGTTACAAAAGTGCCGTGTCACAGAGAGTTAATTTAAAAAAAACTTGCAGAAAAAAGATGACAAAAGTGGATCGACAAAACAAAAGCTAAAAACAGGAGCGGGTCTGTGCCATTCAGACGTTTTGCGTACTCATCACGTGAGTGAAACCCGGCCATACAAGTGCTCCACTGTCCTCCACAGATGGTGGGTGCCTTTAAAAGAGGACTAAAGACCTCCCTTTTTGCCCTGGCCTACAGTTAAATACCTGCTATTGTTTTATTGCTTTTTATTGATTTTTAATTGTCTTCTGTTTTTAAAGTCTTTCTGCACTGTAGCACTTTGAGATTTGGTGTCAAATGTAAAGTGCGTTATAAATAAAATGTATTATTGTTATTATTATCACTGCGTTTTTAAACTCCACACACCTTCACTAGAATCATCTGGATCATTTCAGCTCTGGAATTGCAGATCTCTACTAAACTAAATGGAAAATGTAAGATGTTAACTTGAAAACTGACGCTTCGTGACATCACAAGGTGGAATAGAGCATTTTGAGCTTTGGCGATGTACACAGACTAATAATAAAGAGTTCCTCAAACATGTGAATGAAACAAAACACAACTCCAGCTCTGTTTGTGAGACACCAACATGATTATAACATGTTTTTAAGCTCACAGGAGTCAGTTTTGAGTGATACAGAACCTTTAACAAACTAAACTAAACTTGTACCGTTGAGCACTTCGTCGCTGATCCCGGAGAAGATCTTGAAGTCCCTCAGGGGCGTGATGATGGCCGTCACGTTGCCCAACATGCTGCCCAGGCCCAGCAGCAGCAGCATGAAGAAGTACAGCACGGACCAGAGCTGGGGCAGGGGCATGTGCATGATGGCCTCACTGTACACGATAAAGGCCAGACCGGCGCCCTCCACTGCCTACACACACACACACAGAACACACACACACACACAGAACACACACATGCACAGAAAACACACACAAAGACACACAGAACACACACACACACAGAAAACACACACACACATACACATACACACAGAACACACACACACACAGAAAACACACACACACATACACATACACACAGAACACACACACACATACACACAGAACACACACACACATACACAGGAAACACACACAAAGACACACAAACACACAGCGTCAATAAGATAAGCCTATGTGAATGGCATAGACTATATAAAGAAGTGGACTAAAGGTCACTACACACTACAGGATTTTTTGGTCTTTAACTATTTTTAAACGTGTGTCAAAAAGCGCAAACACCACAGACACGAGGAGAATCTTAGAGACGTTAAATCTCTGATCTCCCAGATGCAGCAGGATCTGTGTGTGGAGCACAGGATCTAAAGCTGTGAGGCTGTGATGGCCTCAGCTGTTTCCTGTCTGCAGTAAAACCAGTCGCTCTGAGACTCTGAAGTGTTCAAAGATCAGACTCTGCACTTCCACTTTAGACACAAGTCCAACTGTGGGATTATTATGTGTGAAATGTGGAGCAACACTTCAGACACAGGATTTTTAAAGCAGAAAAGAGGAGATAAAGTCCACAGGAAGTAGAGTCACTGCTGCTTAATTAATTCCTTAAGATTGATTCGTACATCCAAAGATCTGTATAATTTTTAATACATTTTCCTCCGGTGAACTTTAACCCCACTGGTCACATCACTGAATTACTGCAAGTGCAGGTCTGACTATATCAAAACTATGAACACAGCGTTGGACACGAGTGGCAACGTGAGCCAAGTCCCGGCTTTGAAGACGCCAGAAACACTCCACGCTCCGTTTGGCACCATTTCAGGTTCAGAAACAATAAAGACAAAGACGCCCTCGACAGAAGCAAAGCGATTTAGGGCCAAATGGAGGTGAAGCACAGCAGAAACACAACTAACCTCAGGAACCACTTTCTCGGAATTTTAATTGATACCCAGGTTTAATCACTTCTTGTGTTGTACACGGCGTCTTGTGGGTTTGTTATGTCCATTTCTACAGTTTATACAGTCTATGGGCAGGTTCCTGCAGTGTTGAGTCTTTGGTCTGGTCACTTTCATTGCAGTTCCTACAGTATTGAGTTTCTTGGCGAGTGGTCACAGTTTCCCAACACTTCTCTGGTGAGGTCTCTACAGTGTGAGGTCTCTGGTGAGGTCCCTACAGTGTGAGGTCCCTACAGTGTGAGGTCTCTGGTGAGGCCCCTACAGTGTGAGGTCTCTGGTGAGGTCTCTACAGTGTGAGGTCCCTACAGTGTGAGGTCTCTGGTGAGGCCCCTACAGTGTGAGGTCTCTGGTGAGGTCTCTACAGTGTGAGGTCCCTACAGTGTGAGGTCTCTGGTGAGGTCCCTACAGTGTGAGGTCTCTACAGTGTGAATTCTCTGGTGAGGCCCCTACAGTGTGAGGTCTCTGGTGAGGCCCCTACAGTGTGAGGTCTCTGGTGAGGCCCCTACAGTGTGAGGTCTCTGGTGAGGTCTCTACAGTGTGAGGTATCTGGTGAGGTCCCTACAGTGTGAGGTCTCTGGTGAGGTACCTACAGTGTGAGGTCTCTGGTGAGGCCCCTACAGTGTGAGGTCTCTGGTGAGGTACCTACAGTGTGAGGTCTCTGGTGAGGCCCCTACAGTGTGAGGTCTCTGGTGAGGTCCCTACAGTGTGAGGTCTCTGGTGAGGTCCCTACAGTGTGAGGTCTCTGGTGAGGTCCCTACAGTGTGAGGTCTCTGGTGAGGCCCCTACAGTGTGAGGTCTCTGGTGAGGTCCCTACAGTGTGAGGTCTCTGGTGAGGGCCCTACAGTGTGAGGTCCCTGGTGAGGCCCCTACAGTGTGAGGTCTCTGGTGAGGCCCCTACAGTGTGAGGTCTCTGGTGAGGCCCCTACAGTGTGAGGTCTCTGGTGAGGTCCCTACAGTGTGATGTCTCTGGTGAGGTCTCGACAGTGTGAGGTCTCTGGTGAGGCCCCTATAGTGTGAGGTCTCTGGTGAGGCCCCTACAGTGTGAGGTCTCTGGTGAGGTCTCTACAGTGTGAGGTCTCTGGTGAGGTCCCTACAGTGTGAGGTCTCTGGTGAGGTCCCTACAGTGTGAGGTCTCTGGTGAGGCCCCTACAGTGTGAGGTCTCTGGTGAGGCCCCTACAGTGTGAGGTCTCTGGTGAGGTCCCTACAGTGTGATGTCTCTGGTGAGGTCTCGACAGTGTGAGGTCTCTGGTGAGGTCCCTACAATGTGAGGTCTCTGGTGAGGTCTCTACAGTGTGAGGTCTCTGGTGAGGTCCCTACAGTGTGAGGTCTCTGGTGAGGTCTCTACAGTGTGAGGTCTCTGGTGAGGTCTCTACAGTGTGAGGTCTCTGGTGAGGTCTCTACAGTGTGAGGTCTCTGGTGAGGCCCCTACAGTGTGAGGTCTCTGGTGAGGTCTCTACAGTGTGAGGTCTCTGGTGAGGTCCCTACAGTGTGAGGTCTCTGGTGAGGTATCTACAGTGTGAGGTCTCTGGTGAGGTCCCTACAGTGTGAGGTCTCTGGTGAGGTCCCTACAGTGTGAGGTCTCTGGTGAGGTCCCTACAGTGTGAGGTCTCTGGTGAGGCCCCTACAGTGTGAGGTCTCTGGTGAGGTCCCTACAGTGTGAGGTCTCTGGTGAGGTACCTACAGTGTGAGGTCTCTGGTGAGGCCCCTACAGTGTGAGGTCTCTGGTGAGGCCCCTACAGTGTGAGGTCTCTGGTGAGGCCCCTACAGTGTGAGGTCTCTGGTGAGGTCCCTACAGTGTGAGGTCTCTGGTGAGGCCCCTACAGTGTGAGGTCTCTGGTGAGGCCCCTACAGTGTGAGGTCTCTGGTGAGGTATCTACAGTGCGAAGTCTCTGGTGAGGTCCCTACAGTGTGAGGTCTCTGGTGAGGTCTCTACAGTGTGAGGTCTCTGGTGAGGTACCTACAGTGTGAGGTCTCTGGTGAGGCCCCTACAGTGTGAGGTCTCTGGTGAGGTCCCTACAGTGTGAGGTCTCTGGTGAGGCCCCTACAGTGTGAGGTCTCTGGTGAGGCCCCTACAGTGTGAGGTCTCTGGTGAGGTCTCTACAGTGTGAGGTCTCTGGTGAGGCCCCTACAGTGTGAGGTCTCTGGTGAGGCCCCTACAGTGTGAGGTCTCTGGTGAGGCCCCTACAGTGTGAGGTCTCTGGTGAGGTCTCTACAGTGTGAGGTCTCTGGTGAGGCCCCTACAGTGTGAGGTCTCTGGTGAGGTCTCTACAGTGTGAGGTCTCTGGTGAGGTACCTACAGTGTGAGGTCTCTGGTGAGGCCCCTACAGCGTGAGGTCTCTGGTGAGGCCCCTACAGTGTGAGGTCTCTGGTGAGGCCCCTACAGTGCGAAGTCTCTGGTGAGGTATCTACAGTGCGAAGTCTCTGGTGAGGTCCCTACAGTGTGAGGTCTCTGGTGAGGCCCCTACAGTGTGAGGTCTCTGGTGAGGTCCCTACAGTGTGAGGTCTCTGGTGAGGTCCCTGCAGTGTGAGGTCTCTGGTGAGGTATCTACAGTGCGAAGTCTCTGGTGAGGTCCCTACAGTGTGAGGTCTCTGGTGAGGTATCTACAGTGCGAAGTCTCTGGTGAGGTCCCTACAGTGTGAGGTCTCTGGTGAGGCCCCTACAGTGTGAGGTCTCTGGTGAGGTCCCTACAGTGTGAGGTCTCTGGTGAGGCCCCTACAGTGTGAGGTCTCTGGTGAGGTACCTACAGTGCTGAGTTCCTTGTTGAGGTCACAGGTCTCCACTTTGTCGGCGATCTGTGCAAACTCCAGAGGGTAAGTGGCGTTCAGCTTCGTCACCCAGTCCAGAACGTTCTCCTGACTGATCAGGTCCTCGGCCAGACTGAAACTGTCCAAGAGGAGAAGTCGCACCCTGAGGAAAGAGAAAAGAACGTGATCATTATTATGGTTAAAGGTTGGATGGAGGATTGTTTTTAGTTTCAAATGGTCAGCGAGAGTTCAAAATAGCATTACAGAGATGCAGCAGTGGATTAAAAAAAAGGCGAAAATCCATTTGTCAATCAAACTTCCTACGTTTCTAGCGTAACTGACTCGGCCGCGCTGGGATTACGCGGTTTCCGTTCGCCTCTCGCACATTCCACATACGCAGGACGCCGTTTACTCGACCAACGCGGCGGTTCCGAGCGGCTTTTTCCGACCGTAGCTTTCTCGCAGTTCGCGCAAAGTTTGTCGCGACGGCCGACGAGAATCCACGACCAGTTCGCCGCGAAAGAAGGTCTGTTTTGGAGGTCGCCGAAAGATGAAGAGAAGGGGGAAAAGGAGCGAAGACAAACAAAGGTGATTCTTGGGGATTCCTTCCGGCGATGGTGCGACTGAGGCAGACGAAGGGTCTAAAGACTGACGCGTCGGTACTTCTAGACAGGAAACACGCACCAAAACAAGCACGATTTCTACCGTGAGCAGGAGGCGTTTCTACTGATGGAGCTGTGGGGGAGGGGGAAGGCGTCATTTGAAAAAGGACAAACAGACGCTGAAACAGTCTCGGAAAATCCTCTGTAGAACCTTTAACTATTTCCAGTTTACATGCAAAGTCTATGTAGATGCGTGTCTAGGATTTCCTGCGTTTTTGAGGTGCGTGGTGAGAGTCCGGCGACTACCGTTGCATATTAAGAGCTGGATGAGGCCCGCCCCCTCTATCCGTGGCCGCAGATTGATTTGTGGCCGATCGAGGTACTGCAGCCCACAGCCCAAGAAAAATTCTCCCACAGAAGCACAATTTGTGAAATCAAACTGCCCGTGTTCAGCTGACAGGGCATCCGCAGCTTTCATAAAGGCCGGATTTTGTAGGGATTCTTCTGTATGTTTACAATATGAACTTAAAAAATAAAAATAATCGTAAAAATCCGCTTTTTAAGAGTTTGCCTCGCCCCGCTCTGAACAGCACAGGCCACTGAAAACAATACAAGCGCCATCTTGGATTCTTCTTCCAGATTTTATCATAGTTTTATGACTACTACTCATGACTACGACATCATTATTCCTAAGAAAGAGAAAACAGAGAAAGACCCGGGATCCACAAACACCTTCTTCACAAAAAGTCTACACCGTGTCATTAGGGGAGTATACATATACATACGCCACAACCGCCGAGCCGATCGTCTCCTCTGATGACGGTTATGTGATAAATGCAGTAAATTTAATCTATTTCATACACTAAAGCCACTCTCTCAACTGGGAAAACACTCGCAAACTGCAGCAGACGCCCTAGACATGCGTTAAGTATTTTTCGCCAACATTCGTCCACAGCGTCCAAGACCCATGTTGGGGTGTTTGAACTCAAATGCAAAGGTGTCCAGTGTGTTTTTTGATGCCACCTTCTGAACACAGCTCAAGAGAGGTTCTAAAATCTGTTATTCGCTGATAAAGTTGAGTTCTAAGGTCAGGAACTCTTTGAAACTAACACTTTAGGTTATCCGCATCATCAAGGTCCGTCTCGCACAGAAATGTTGTCAGAACGGCCTATGAACCTGTGTAACATGATCCGGTTTGTTTGGAACAATAAACGAGACAAACGAAGGCAAGAGCTCGGACCTGTCCAGGCAGTTCTCGTAGTTGACGGTGGCCTTGAAGCCGTAGATGGCGAAGGTGACGATGCTGGCGAAGATGGAGGTGCCGCTGTTGATGAGGGACACGATGACGGCTTGGCGCTCGATGTTGTTGTTGTACTGGTTGTAGCTGGAGAAGGCGATGAGCGAACCGAAGCCCAGGCCCAGAGAGAAGAAGATCTGCGTGGCGGCGTTGATCCAGGTCGTGGGGTTCGTCAACTCCTCCATCTGAACCAGAAACACAGACACAAACACATACGCCATGTCAGACAACGGTGTCCCGCGATATCAAAAAGTATCATCAGTATCAGTTTCATCACCGTCATTATAAAAATCTGCGTCAGGAGCTAAACCCACAGCAGGACTTCCTCCCTCCGCTCTCTCTCCTCTTCAAACGTGGTTCCGCTCGGAGATTTCCATCCACACGCAGCAGGAAGAAGAAAAAAACCTGACTGACGCTTCGTGTGGATGTGGAGCCCAAAAGTTTGTGATGGAGACGTTTTACTGAAGCCGAGAGTCGAGAGGGGACGAGGCTGAAGAGGAGGAAGTTCCCGAGGGCGAAGTCAGACTTTCACTGAGGAGACGGTAAAGAACAATTTATGGTTCTGATCCAAACGTGTTTGTGTGGACGTGCGGCTCCTACAGCGTCCGACCTGCACCTCCCGAACTTTCTAACGACGCCTCAAAACGCCGCAGACATAAGGGCTGTGATTGGTCCTCTGCCGCAGACATAAGGGCTGTGATTGGTCCTCTGCCGCAGACATAAGGGCTGTGATTGGTCCTCTGCCGCAGACATAAGGGCTGTGATTGGTCCTCTGCACCGCTCTACATTTCCTCCTCATTCTAGACTCTGAGGAATAATGTGTTTAATGCAGCTTTAAACATTTGTTTACGTTTTACACAAACCAAACTTCAAACCTCATGGCTCATTTGCATACAGCTCATTTGCATACAGCTCATTTGCATACAGTATAAGCGCTGATAAAAACAGCTCGTGCGCTGATGCTGATGCGATCGAACGCGCTGCAGAGTTTGGTTTGATCAGAACTTGTGCCTCATCTTCAAATCTAAAGCTGCGACTCTGTTTCTGAAGGGTTAATATTCCAGGACTCTACATAGTCCCGGGTTTACACACAATCTGTTTAAATTGGATTTGTCCTGGTATCCGGTTTTCTTGGTGTGCACGTAAACAGTGCCAGGATGTAGCTGTAAAAGCTTTAACTTAGGTGTGGACATATAAATGAAGCCTTACCTTAGGTGTGAACATGTAGGTGACGCCGTTGAAAGCTCCGTGCAGCGTGAGGCCGCGGATCAGGTAAATGGTCAGAACGATGTACGGGAAGGTGGCAGTGAAGTACACCACCTGCAGGGGGCGACAAGCAACAGGCATGAGAGATCCACCGAGATTCAGACAGAGCTGTGAAAGAAGAGGACTGAGGGAGCGTGATGTCACCACAGCTCCAGTTGAATGAAGCTCATCGAGGGGAGCAGATACGGGGAGAATTTAGAGTTTCATATTAGGAACAGGAATTTATTTATGGACAAAATGGACAAATAAAAACACCAGGGTCGTGTAGAACAGGTTAAACAGCTCAGCTGTACTCGGGAGTGGACTCTAAAATGGCACAAAAGCTCATTACACCGTTTTATCTGAAAAACGCACAATCCTTATGAACTGGAAAGAGCGTAAACCAAACAGTTTTCAGCTGGATAAACAGAGGTCAGATGATCTGGAGCAGCACATGCACGAGTGATGAAAGCAGCAGCAGCACACGGCTCACACACACACACGGCTCACACACACACACGGCTCACACACACACACGGCTCACACACACACACGGCTCACACACACACACGGCTCACACACACACACGGCTCACACACACACACGGCTCACACACACACACGGCTCACACACACACACACACACACGGCTCACACACACACACGGCTCACACACACACACGGCTCACACACACACACGGCTCACACACACACACACACACACACACACACGGCTCACACACACACACGGCTCACACACACACACGGCTCACACACACACACGGCTCACACACACACACGGCTCACACACACACACGGCTCACACAGTCCTGTCTTCTCTTAAAACACAACAGGATCAGACATATTATAGTCACACACACACACACACACACAGACACACACAGACACACACACATACACACACAGACAGACACACACACACACAGACACACACAGACACACACACACACACACACACACACAGACACACACAGACACACACACACACACACAGACACACACACACACACACACAGACACACACAGACACACACACACACACACACAGACACACACACACACACACACACACAGACACACACACACACACACAGACACACACACACACACAGACACACAGACACACAGACACACACACACACACACACACACAGACACACACATACACACACACAGACACACACAGACACACACACACACACACACACACACACACACACACACACAGACACACACACACACACAGACACACAGACACACACACACACACACACACACACACACACACACAGACACACAGACACACACAGACACACACACACACACAGACACACACACACAGACACACACACACACACACACAGACACACTGTGGACCAGAACGGGACTTCAGTCGGAGCTTTTGCTTACTGAGCTCTTCTCTCACTTAATTATTCACATACTTAAAGGTACAGAGTGGAACTTTCTAGAAGTGGCACATCTCCTGCATGACCGTATAGAGATAGAAAGTTAAAACTATACGTCAGAACACTGAAGGGTCCATAGCGACACATTTTATGTCATACTGTGGAATATTATGGCTAAAGGAACAAAACATGGTTTTCTGATCTGTTCTAATGTTATTTCCTCGTCACAAACACACCAGGAGATTTGTTTTGTTTCATTCACAAATGTTTAACACACAAACCTGCATAAACCAGGACTAAACCAGGACTAAACCAGGACTAAACCAGGCTGTGGGCCCCTTGGTATCTGCACATCATATGAGACATCAGAGCTTTTTTTTTGCATTTGGACCAAAATGACGATGCGATTCTGCCCAATCCCACAAGTATCATCAGGAAGAACATCGATCGGGAGAACGTGTTGACGTGTGGGGGGAACACTGGCTGATGTACAGTTACTCCGCTGATTGGCCGCACTTGTAAATAGTTCAAATGTCTGAAGAATGCGAAAGAAAGCTCATTATGTTAAATTAGAAGAGGGTGGGATTAATTTTTTTTCTTCCCACTCCTTTCTGGGCAAGTTTTTTTTTTCCCGTTGTAATTTCACTATGTTATGTTGATGATACGGGCTTACTTGACCCCAAATTTTTTTTTAAATAAAATAAAAACGGGGCTCGACTCGTACCTTGCCGGTGGACTTGACTCCGTGGACGATGAAGAGGTAGGTGATGACCCAGGCGAGCAGCAGACACAGGGCCTGCCCCATGTGGAGGCCCCCGTTGGTCTCGATGGACGGCGCGATGTTCAGAGTCTCTCTGTAGAAGAAATACTGAGTGGACGTGGCCACCCGGCACTCCTCCAACGGCTCCGTCCGATTGGCTGAGAGAGGACAGGTGGACCAAGGAAGGACCGCCTACGCACAGCAGACAGTTCATTAAGCAGTTATCAACATGATGTTTTTGTGTAAAAGTCTCATGTTACACAGAACAGACTCCTGTGAGCTTTTAGTCATGCTGCAGTGAAGGATGTACCAATCCAGCCTTTTCTGTTCCAATACCAATACTATAGCTTTAAGTAGCTGCCAAGAACCGGGCAGAGACTGAAAATAAAAGCAGTTTGTGGTAAAAATGATCCAAATGTGTTTTGTAACGGTTCTTTATCATTTAAACCCAGTCAGTTTGGTGTAATGTCAGACCTTTAACCCTCATAGACCCAGTTTACATGCACGACTTTTCATTACTGTATCTCTGGAACTACATGTGATATTGAAACAATTCCAACAGTTCCTGAAAGCAGAGAAGTTGCACTTTCTACCCACATCAGGTTATTATGGTAAATTCCTGCAGCACTTGGCGCAGAGCCTGTAGTGTCAAGTGCAGAGTGGAGGAGATTTGGAGAGAGCAGCGATAGTTCACAAGTGGTTTTTTGGTGCATTTTCATAAAAAAAAAAGTTTTTGTCTTTTTCTTTCTACTTATTGCACATTAATAGACAACTGCCAGATATTGAAAGCTGAACTCGTGCTGGTAAAACGGTGCAAAACTTACTCCTGGGACATTTTCTGACATTTTTAAAGTCAAAGGAACAAAAACATCCAGGTGGGATTTTGATGCATGGAAATAATAGGGCTAAAAGGGTTAACTGATGTAAAACTGTGATAAACATGCTAACCACCAAACCGAGCCAGGTTCGTATTGAGTCTGTGTGGTGCAGGAGTTTGGGAGGTGCTCACCTGAAAAGAGTGGAAGAGGTACCAGAAGCTCCAGCCGTTGATGATGTTGTAGTAGAGGCAGAGGTAGAGGGAGGTCACCACACTGGCCAGACCTGCACACAGACAGAGGCAGGGTGAGCGCCACAGACCGCAGACGTGAACGGACACAGCTAACCCACCAGCCGCTGTGTTCCAAACAGGAAGTGAGCACGGAAGCACTTCTGGCTCCATCAACTACCGCTGCTTCTTCTATAACTGCTGCTGTGAACCTCGTCGTTTTAGTGTTAAAATATTCTTCTGAACCGGCTCTACAGGATCCTGGTGTTTATATTTCACTATTTTGTCCATAAATAAAGTCCTAATACGGAACTCATACTACATATTTGCTCCTATAACTGCCGACCTCGTGAGCTTCATTTGACTGGAGCCGTCACAGGTATTTTGGCAGAAGAACGTGCTTTATTTGTCACACACGGCCCACTGAACATCCTGTCCCAGTGAAACACCGTAGGCTCTTTTGGGCCCCGTCCACACTTGTTCGTATTCGAGTCGTTTTCGTCTCGGGCGCAGGGTTTGTCCACACAAATCCGATGGAAAACGGCTTCGGAGACGGAACAATCTGGATACACCAGCTCCCACGTGTTCGCCTGAGTACGGATCAGATCTGACGCCGTGTGGACGCAAGAAAACGCTGAAAACGCAGATACGTTTACGTCGGGGCTCTGGCTGCCGTTCTTATTGGGCCGCGTCACTGTGACTCGCGCCTTCCTGATTCGCTGATTCGTGACATCGATCGTGCGTCGCTGTTGCGGAAAAGTGTGAAACAGTGTTGGTCCACGAAAAGATGTTTTCACTCTTGCGTCTTCCTCGGCTCGAAATCGGCTGCTGCGACTTCCATAGAACTACGGCACCTCCAGATACGGTGCTCCACGTTTTTACCGCCAACGTGGTGTCGTGACATCGTGACACCAGCCTCGTCGTGACTAGTGTTTCAGCTGATCCAGACACGACGGGTGTGGACGCAAATCGTTTCCAATGCGCTGATACAGTGATTCATTTCGGTGTAAACTCTCTCTTAGTCGAAATCTTATGGATACACATTGTCTCAAAGTTCAAAATCTGTTTTCATTTGACTCCGTGTGAAGTAAAGTTGGACTAAAGGAGCAGTGTGTAGCCTGAGCTCTAACTCCTTTTTTATCTTATTTATTTAACATTTATTTAACGAGGTAAACCAATTGAGAACCAATTCTCTTTTACTCCTGCAGCGCTGTGAAAACGTCCGCGACCTCAGGCTGAAGTGCACTCGGGTTCTGCAGCAGGACAATGATCCAAAGCACCAGTGAGTCCACTTCTGAATGGATTAAAACAAACAAAACAAGAGCTCCTCCAGCGGGGCAAAATACGCCCGTACTTTGAATTATTGTATATAGAATTAAGTTAGAATTTGTCAAACCTAGTTAAAGATGAATTGTTGGTGCAGTTTGGAAGATTCCAATACTGGCGTTCTATGGCACATACCGGTAAGCACAATAAGGCAGTTCACTACCAATATAATAATAACAAGTGTGAACAAGTGTGAACAAGAGCTCCGCGAGCGGGGCAAAATACGCCCGTACTTTGAACTAGGTTAGAATTTGTCAAACCTAGTTAAAGATGAATTGTTGGTGCAGTTTGGAAGTTTGACATTCCTAGGTGAGACGGTTGTCGAGCTAGAGCGCGGACAAGTAATGTGTAGTTGTCTTGTATTCTCTCTCTCCCGTTGCCTAGCAACCGCTGCAGCTGGAACTGTGTGTCACCTTTGAACTTTAAACTTCAAAGCTTTGAAGTGTCCACAGACGGACGGACGGACAGACGGACGGACGGACAGCGCCATACCATAATACGTCCCGTGTTACAACGGGCGTATAATGAGGGTTTTGCAGTGGCCTACGTAGTCAAAGTCCAGACCTGAACCCCCGATTTGCTTCTCCTTGAGTTCAGGGCGGCGTGACCCCATTTTGTGTCTTCATGTGCGATTCTGAAGCCACCGCGCTGCTCATGCCAAAAAAACAGAGCGTCAGGGACAGACTGAGGGACGCAAGAGACAAACTCAAGAGACAGAGAAAATAATGTTCAGACTTTACTCCTCGTCTCTAAAGTGGAACATTTAAAGTGCAGCGTCTCATCTACATTATCCACAGAATTTATCCTCCGTAAATACTGACCCCAGTCCACAAACCCGCTCTGTGGATCCAGTTTTCTTCGTTTTTTAAAAGTAAAAAGTCTGGACAGTTCCTCCCGTGTGTCTGTTTCCATCCACAGCCACGGATACGACATAGCAACAGACTCTACTTCCTGTGGACTTTATCTCCTCTTTTCTGCTTTAAAAATCCTGAATCTGAAGTGTTGCTCCACATTTCACACATAATAATCCCACAGTTTGGACTTGTGTCTAAAGTGGAAGTGCAGAGTCTGATCTTTGAACACTTCAGAGTCTCAGAGCGACTGGTTTTACTGCAGACAGGAAACAGCTGAGGCCATCACAGCCTCACAGCTTTAGATCCTGTGCTCCTCACACAGATCCTGCTGCATCTGGGAGAGCAGAGATTTAAAGTCTCTCAGAGTCTTATAAGATTCTTCTCGTGTCTGTGGCGTTTGCATTTTGTCGAACATGTCGTATCTCTGTAAACACTGGGCAAAAGCCTCGTCAGCACAAACGAACGAATACAGAGTTCCTCTAAACGAGCAGAGACGGAGTTATGTAATGACACAGACATTGTTGTCGTTCATTAAAGGGACTTTAACCTGAAGATTTATGCTCCATTATTGTGCCTCTGACAATTATTGACCAGGCTCCACATCTTTAGATAACAGATACTCCAGATATTTGGACACAATAACACGATCAGACCCGATGACGGCGCAGACAAAAGTCGGCTCAGTCGTTGGGACCTAGAACCTCGGCGTAAATTTTGTGCTCTGAAAATGACAATGGAACATTTCGTTTTCTCACATCAGTTTCTGTGCGTGTGAATCGTAGACTGTAAACGGTAAACAGTCACATTTTTATACGGCGCTTTTACACTTTGAAGCTCTCAAAGCGTTTTACAACAAGGAACCACACATCCACACACCAGTGCACACAGACACAAGGGTGAGGGGGGTTAAGTGTCTTGCTCAAGGACACAGCGCCGACATTAATCTGTGGGAGAAGGAATCGCACCTCCAACCTGTGGGTCAGTGGATCTGATTAAACCGTCTCACATTTTCCCGAGGTTTACGGTATTTCCGACTAATTCAGAATGATTTTGTAGCTGCTCCCCGATAAATAATCCGACGTCACTGGTTTCATTAAAAAATTATTGGCACATTTGATTCCAGCGCAGCTATAAACTTCTAATGGAGCCAAACATGTATAATTTTATCTGTGTTACCGTCTGCGATCAGTGAAGAGTGTTTACATCTCATCATCTTTCTTTTATTAAGATTCAGTTTGTCAGATTTCAACTTGTACCAGTGCAATTTTTCATGATGCAAATCAATAATTACAGAAAAATATAGCCAAAATGGGAAAAAAATAAAAATGGTGGTACCACTACATAATATGTGCGTCCCCAGTAGTCCCCAAAGACCAGAAAAAAAGAAGAAAAGAAAGAAGAAAACAATGGAGATTTTGGTTCACTTTTTTCCTGGTTCTAGAAAAAATAAATACAAAAATGAGGTTTTGGTGACTGAGAAAAGTGAGGTCCCCATATGTGCCGTAGTGCCTGAGGTCCCCAGATGTCCCAGTGTGTTTGTGTGTGAGACTGACCGACTCCGCCCAGGTAGGGGCTGATGGCCGTCCACGCCCCGATGCTGCCCAGACGCATCTTCTGCCCGATGGCCAGCTCCAGGTAGAAGAGCGGCACCCCCTCCAGGAAGAGCATGAGCAGGTACGGGATCAGGAACCCCCCTGGAACCACACACACCACGTCATCCACACACACCAGCAAAGTCCTGAAAGTCTGGAGACCCATTTTAGTCCTGGTTTAGTCTCACGTAGTCTGGGTCTGATCTGCCTGGGTTAGTTCTGTCGGGCGACACTGTGATTTTTGGACGTTTTTGAGTCGATTTTTCACTGGTGCGACTGTTTTTGGGATCGACTTTTGGCTTAATCGTGTGTCGAGTTTCGTGTAGAAAACATGTTTTTTTTTTCTTTCTGACGCAGGCGCGAGTCACACTGCAAAAAAGGCCTATCAAAAAATAAGAAAAAAACACCAATTTTGAGGTAAAAATGCTCTATTTTAAGTGACATTTTCTGCCAGTGCAGTAAGAAATTTTCACTAAACAAGTTTTCTTAAAACAAGACAAAATCTGAATCTTGTTCTAAGCAGAAAACACGAGTTTCAAGTGTTTATGGACAGATTTTTCCCCTTATTGGTTTGAGGAGGAAGTTAAAGAGGCTTAACCTGGACTGAGTTAATATAAAAAGTGCTCAGAATAAGTTCTAATATCGAGATAAGATAAATCAGGATGAATATCTGGAAACAAGTAAAACAAATCTCATCTTATTAAGTAAAAAAATCTTAAAATTGGTCTTTTAAGATGAATCTGCTTAATTCAAGTCAGTTTAACTATGATAGAAAATCCTTTTTTGCAGTGCAGTTGGTCGAGCGTTTGTCACTGATCTGAAGGTTGGTGGTTCGAATCCCGCTCCACATAAACATCATTGGTGAGCATCAGATCCACTGACCCACAGGAGCTGCTGTGACTCCAGCTCCACAGATGAAGCTGTCGCTGTGTCATTGGGCAAGACACTTAACCCCCCTCCCCCCAGTGTCTGTGTACAGTCTGCCAAACCGCACGTGCACGGACACAACCGCACGTGCACGGACACAGAAGCAGAACGGAAGGATTCATATCCATGTCCATAATGGAAGGAGATGAAGGTGGTGGACGACCGTGGTGAGACAGTGAGTGACCTGGACACAGACTGTGGAGGTCCAGCTCACTGAGCCTTGGCAGGTTCACCTGAGCCTTTTCCATGTGGCCTCACAGGGACCACGACAACAACAGAAGATGGGGGCGACTGTCGCTCAGTCGCATCTGCCAGGTCAGGTTCTTGTCCAGAGTGGCAAAGCAGACATGAAGTGAATTCATTGTTGTTGTTGTTGGTGTGTGTGTCTCCTCATTTCTGTGGTTTTCTCCTCTCTGTTTCCAGAATAAAAACATGTGGTGATGTGGACGTACAGCGTGCGCAGGCAGGTCTGAGCACCGGGTCGTTCAGTGTGAGAACTTTAAACCCGGAGATTTGGTCGAACAGTTTGAGCTGGAGCTGAGTGAAACCATCACAAATATCGCCCAGTGTGTACGCCCGACTTTAGAGCTGTAGACCTGGTTTAGTCCTGGTTTAGTTCTGTTAGAGCTGTAGTCCTGGTGTAGTCCTGGTGTAGTCCTGGTTTAGTTCTGTTAGAGCTGTAGTCCTGGTGTAGTCCTGGTTTAGTCCTGGTTTAGTTCTGTTAGAGCTGTAGTCCTGGTGTAGTCCTGGTGTAGTCCTGGTTTAGTTCTGTTAGAGCTGTAGTCCTGGTGTAGTCCTGGTTTAGTCCTGGTTTAGTTCTGTTAGAGCTGTAGTCCTGGTTTAGATGTTCTCAGCTTAGTCCTAGTTAAGAAGACGTACTGTTCTTCACTACTGAATTTGAACCCTATTGTTTAACGATCGAGGGAAGAAAGACGAAAGCTTAAAGGAAACGACGACGAGAATCAGTGAAACGACTGAGCAGCACGAACGTTCTGGTCCTGGAGAAAACAGAAGGAACTTGTTCAGATTCTACAATTACGATTAAAACTCCATTTCCTGATGTGGATCTGAGCCCAGACACATTTACAGACACATTTACCACAGAAAACCATGAACTGGAAGCTCCACAGACCTGCAGAGACTCTCCAGCCTGTGTGATGAAGCTCTGTTGTCTGCAGGTGTTGGGTTCAGTCAAACAAAGTCTTGTGTATTTTTCATTACACAGTTTGTAATGTGACGCACTAAGAAGATCTGTAGAGGGCCCAACATTACAGCGCTACAGAAGATCTTTTTTCCAGCCCGACCCTCTGGTTTCTTGGGGTATTTTGAGTTGGTCGTCTGTAGCAGAGGGTCAGAAGTAAATAAACCCTGAGGTCTGAGCTCAGGGAAAAGCACAGCTGCTCTGCCCGGACCCCAGCGCCGCTTAAAACATCTGAATATGAGGCTGTCACGTGTCCAAAGACCATTCAGGATCTGTCTGTTTACCCATGTACCCCAGCAGGTCCAGACCCGGTCTAAATCAGGACTAGACCTGGTATTAAACAGGACTAAAACTGGTCTTAAACAGGACTAAACCTGGTCTTAAACAGGACTAAACCTGGTCTTAAACAGGACTAAACCTGGTCTTAAACAGGACTAAACCTGGTCTTAAACAGGACTAAACCTGGTCTTAAACAGGACTAAACCTGGTCTTAAACAGGACTAAACCTGGTCTTAAACTGGACTAAACCTGTTCTTAAACTGGACTAAATCTGTTCTTAAACTGGACTAAACCTGTTCTTAAACTGGACTAAATCTGTTCTTAAACTGGACTAAATCTGTTCTTAAACAGGACTAAATCTGTTCTTAAACAGGACTAAACCTGTTCTTAAACAGGACTAAACCTGTTCTTAAACTGGACTAAACCTGTTCTTAAACTGGACTAAACCTGGTCTTAAACAGGACTAAACCTGGTCTTAAACAGGACTAAACCTGGTCTTAAACAGGACTAAACCTGGTCTTAAACAGGACTAAACCTGTTCTTAAACTGGACTAAACCTGTTCTTAAACTGGACTAAACCTGTTCTTAAACTGGACTAAATCTGTTCTTAAACTGGACTAAACCTGTTCTTAAACTGGACTAAACCTGGTCTTAAACAGGACTAAACCTGTTCTTAAACTGGACTAAACCTGGTCTTAAACAGGACTAAACCTGTTCTTAAACTGGACTAAATCTGTTCTTAAACAGGACTAAACCTGTTCTTAAACTGGACTAAACCTGTTCTTAAACTGGACTAAACCTGTTCTTAAACAGGACTAAACCTGTTCTTAAACTGGACTAAATCTGTTCTTAAACTGGACTAAACCTGTTCTTAAACAGGACTAAACCTGGTCTTAAACAGGACTAAACCTGTTCTTAAACTGGACTAAATCTGTTCTTAAACTGGACTAAACCTGTTCTTAAACTGGACTAAACCTGTTCTTAAACAGGACTAAACCTGTTCTTAAACTGGACTAAATCTGTTCTTAAACTGGACTAAATCTGTTCTTAAACTGGACTAAATCTGTTCTTAAACTGGACTAAATCTGTTCTTAAACTGGACTAAACCTGTTCTTAAACTGGACTAAACCTGTTCTTAAACTGGACTAAATCTGTTCTTAAACTGGACTAAACCTGTTCTTAAACAGGACTAAACCTGTTCTTAAACAGGACTAAACCTGTTCTTAAACTGGACTAAATCTGTTCTTAAACTGGACTAAACCTGTTCTTAAACTGGACTAAATCTGTTCTTAAACAGGACTAAACCTGTTCTTAAACTGGACTAAATCTGTTCTTAAACAGGACTAAAACAGGACTAAACCTGGTCTTAAACTGGACTAAACCTGTTCTTAAACTGGACTAAACCTGTTCTTAAACTGGACTAAATCTGTTCTTAAACTGGACTAAACCTGTTCTTAAACAGGACTAAACCTGTTCTTAAACAGGACTAAAACAGGACTAAACCTGGTCTTAAACTGGACTAAACCTGTTCTTAAACAGGACTAAACCTGTTCTTAAACTGGACTAAACCTGTTCTTAAACAGGACTAAACCTGTTCTTAAACTGGACTAAACCTGTTCTTAAACTGGACTAAACCTGTTCTTAAACAGGACTAAAACAGGACTAAACCTGGTCTTAAACAGGACTTAAACAGGACTAAACCTGGTCTTAAACAGGACTAAACCTGGTCTTAAACAGGACTAAAACAGGACTAAACCTGGTCTTAAACAGGACTAAACCTGGTCTTAAACAGGACTAAACCTGGTCTTAAACAGGACTTAAACAGGACTAAACCTGGTCTTAAACAGGACTAAACCTGGTCTTAAACAGGACTAAACCTGGTCTTAAACAGGACTTAAACAGGACTAAACCTGGTCTTAAACAGGACTAAACCTGGTCTTAAACAGGACTAAACCTGGTCTTAAACAGGACTTAAACAGGACTAAACCTGGTCTTAAACAGGACTAAACCTGGTCTTAAACAGGACTAAACCTGGTCTTAAACAGGACTTAAACAGGACTAAACCTGGTCTTAAACAGGACTAAACCTGGTCTTAAACAGGACTTAAACAGGACTAAACCTGGTCTTAAACAGGACTAAACCTGGTCTTAAACAGGACTAAACCTGGTCTTAAACAGGACTTAAACAGGACTAAACCTGGTCTTAAACAGGACTAAACCTGGTCTTAAACAGGACTAAACCTGGTCTTAAACAGGACTTAAACAGGACTAAACCTGGTCTTAAACAGGACTAAACCTGTTCTTAAACAGGACTAAAACAGGACTAAACCTGTTCTTAAACAGGACTAAACCTGGTCTTAAACAGGACTCAAACAGGACTAAACCTGGTCTTAAACAGGACTTAAACAGGACTAAACCTGGCCTTAAACAGGACTAAACCTGGTCTTAAACAGGACTTAAACAGGACTAAACCTGGTCTTAAACAGGACTAAACCTGGTCTTAAACAGGACTAAACCTGGTCTTAAACGGGACTAAACCTGGTCTTAAACAGGACTAAACCTGGTCTTAAACAGGACTAAACCTGGTCTTAAATAGGACTAAACCTGGTCTTAAACAGGACTAAACCTGGTCTTAAACAGGACTTAAACAGGACTAAACCCGGTCAGGACTAAATCCATTTAAGAAACACTGAACAGCTCTAAACCAGATGCTAATGGAGTCATAACTGAACTAAACATTGACAGTAAAAACGTGGTTACATAGACTCATTCTGCAGAATACGAATTTTTACTCACTTAAAAATATGCAAAACCAAAGTAGCTCAAAGTGACATGAAGCTCCTGGAAGATTTGGAGTTGAGTTTTCAGAATCGCCTGTTTGTGTCCCAGATCTGAGGCAAACGGCTTTTCCAATTCAATTCACTTTATTTCTACAGCACATTTCACCAACAGAAAGAGTTTCCAAAGAGCTGCTCAACACAAAAAAACACATCCAACAGGAACAGAAAATAAAACTGTATTTAACAGTTTCCACACGTCTCCAACAGTCGGGAGGAGGCCTGAGCGTAACGTGGGGCCAGTGCACTCAAAGCTTTAAGGACAAACAATCAAATCTTAAAATAAACTCTGAAATGACCTGGAAGCAACACAACGACACGAAAGTCAGGGTGATGAGCTCTGGTTTTCTGCTGCAGAGTTTTGGAGCAGCTGTGAGTGTAAAGTGCAGGAGGTCTGGAGGAAAGAGGGTCACAGGACTCTAAACGAGAGGAGATAAAAGTGTGACCTGTTCAACAATATTAAAAGATAAAAATGATTTCACCTTGGATGAATGCCACAAATGATAAAATCCAGATTTTACAACCACATTCACTCGTTCAAATGTCAAACCACGGTCAGTTTAGCTTTAATACAGATTTATTCTGAATGACAAAAACACTGGACAAGATGGTTCAAAACACAGCGTGAGCTGGACTAAAACAGGACTAAACCTGGTCTTAAACAGGACTAAACCTGGTCTTAAACAGGACTAAACCTGGTCTTAAACAGGACTAAACCTGGTCTTAAACAGGACTGAAACAGGACTAAACCTGGTCTTAAACAGGACTAAACCTGTTCTTAAACAGGACTAAACCTGGTCTTAAACAGGACTAAACCTGGTCTTAAACAGGACTAAACCTGGTCTTAAACAGGACTGAAACAGGACTAAACCTGGTCTTAAACAGGACTCAAACAGGACTAAACCTGGTCTTAAACAGGACTTAAACAGGACTAAACCTGGTCTTAAACAGGACTAAACCTGGTCTTAAACAGGACTAAACCTGGTCTTAAACAGGACTTAAACAGGACTAAACCTGGTCTTAAACAGGACTAAACCTGGTCTTAAACAGGACTCAAACAGGACTAAACCTGGTCTTAAACAGGACTAAACCTGGTCTTAAACAGGACTAAACCTGGTCTTAAACAGGACTTAAACAGGACTAAACCTGGTCTTAAACAGGACTAAACCTGGTCTTAAACAGGACTAAACCTGGTCTTAAACAGGACTCAAACAGGACTAAACCTGTTCTTAAACAGGACTAAAACAGGACTAAACCTGGTCTTAAACAGGACTAAACCTGGTCTTAAACAGGACTAAACCTGGTCTTAAATAGGACTAAACCTGGTCTTAAACAGGACTAAACCTGGTCTTAAACAGGACTAAACCTGGTCTTAAACAGGACTAAACCTGGTCTTAAACGGGACTAAACCTGGTCTTAAACAGGACTAAACCTGGTCTTAAACAGGACTAAACCTGGTCTTAAACAGGACTAAACCTGGTCTTAAACGGGACTAAACCTGGTCTTAAACAGGACTAAACCTGGTCTTAACCAGGACTAAACCTGGTCTTAAACGGGACTAAACCTGGTCTTAAACAGGACTAAACCTGGTCTTAAACGGGACTAAAACTGGTCTTAAACAGGACTAAACCTGGTCTTAAACGGGACTAAACCTGGTCTTAAACAGGACTAAACCTGTTCTTAAACAGGACTAAACCTGGTCTTAAACAGGACTAAACCTGGTCTTAAACGGGACTAAACCTGGTCTTAAACGGGACTAAACCTGGTCTTAAATAGGACTAAACCTGGTCTTAAATAGGACTAAACCTGGTCTTAAACAGGACTAAACCTGGTCTTAAATAGGACTAAACCTGGTCTTAAACGGGACTAAACCTGGTCTTAAACGGGACTAAACCTGGTCTTAAACAGGACTAAACCTGGTCTTAAACAGGACTAAACCTGGTCTTAAACAGGACTAAACCTGGTCTTAAACGGGACTAAACCTGGTCTTAAACGGGACTAAACCTGGTCTTAAACAGGACTAAACCTGGTCTTAACCGGGACTAAACCTGGTCTTAAACAGGACTGAACCTGGTCTTAAACGGGACTAAACCTGGTCTTAAACAGGACTAAACCTGGTCTTAAACGGGACTAAAACTGGTCTTAAACAGGACTAAACCTGGTCTTAAACAGGACTAAACCTGGTCTTAAACAGGACTAAACCTGGTCTTAAATAGGACTAAACCTGGTCTTAAACGGGACTAAACCTGGTCTTAAACGGGACTAAACCTGGTCTTAAACAGGACTAAACCTGGTCTTAAACAGGACTAAACCTGGTCTTAAATAGGACTAAACCTGGTCTTAAACCTGACTAAACCTGGTCTTAAATAGGACTAAACCTGGTCTTAAACGGGACTAAACCTGGTCTTAAACGGGACTAAACCTGGTCTTAAATAGGACTAAACCTGGTCTTAAACCTGACTAAACCTGGTCTTAAACAGGACTAAACCTGGTCTTAAATAGGACTAAACCTGGTCTTAAACAGGACTAAACCTGGTCTTAAACGGGACTAAACCTGGTCTTAAACAGGACTAAACCTGGTCTTAAACAGGACTAAACCTGGTCTTAAACAGGACTAAACCTGGTTTTAAATAGGACTAAACCTGGTCTTAAACAGGACTAAACCTGGTCTTAAACAGGACTAAACCTGGTCTTAAACAGGACTAAACCTGGTCTTAAACAGGACTAAACCTGGTCTTAAACAGGACTAAACCTGGTTTTAAATAGGACTAAACCTGGTCTTAAACAGGACTAAACCTGGTCTTAAACAGGACTAAACCTGGTCTTAAATAGGACTAAACCTGGTCTTAAACAGGACTAAACCTGGTCTTAAATAGGACTAAACCTGGTCTTAAACAGGACTAAACCTGGTCTTAAACAGGACTAAACCTGGTCTTAAATAGGACTAAACCTGGTCTTAAACAGGACTAAACCTGGTCTTAAACAGGACTAAACCTGGTCTTAAACAGGACTAAACCTGGTCTTAAACAGGACTAAACCTGGTCTTAAACAGGACTAAACCTGGTCTTAAACAGGACTAAACCTGGTCTTAAACAGGACTAAACCTGGTCTTAAACAGGACTAAACCTGGTCTTAAACAGGACTAAACCTGGTCTTAAACAGGACTAAACCTGGTCTTAAACAGGACTAAACCTGGTCTTAAATAGGACTAAACCTGGTCTTAAACAGGACTAAACCTGGTCTTAAACAGGACTAAACCTGGTCTTAAATAGGACTAAACCTGGTCTTAAACAGGACTAAACCTGGTCTTAAACAGGACTAAACCTGGTCTTAAATAGGACTAAACCTGGTCTTAAACAGGACTAAACCTGGTCTTAAACAGGACTAAACCTGGTCTTAAACAGGACTAAACCTGGTCTTAAACAGGACTAAACCTGGTCTTAAACAGGACTAAACCTGGTCTTAAACAGGACTAAACCTGGTCTTAAACGGGACTAAACCTGGTCTTAAACAGGACTAAACCTGGTCTTAAACAGGACTAAACCTGGTCTTAAACAGGACTAAACCTGGTCTTAAACAGAATGTAACTGAAATGACTGATTTGTGTGAATGAAACCAAACTCCAGGTGTTTGTGATGAGGAAACTCCATGAGACTGGATCAGAGTTTAGTTCATTCACAGTGTTATCCCCAGACCCACGTGCATGTTACCCCCAGACCCACGTGCATGTTACCCCCCTCGTGCACTCACCTCCCCCGTGCATCTTGCACAGATACGGGAAGCGCCACACGTTCCCCACTCCCACTGCATACGTCACGCAGGCGAACAGGAACTGGACCGGGCTCTCCCACTGGGGCCTCTCCGCTGCACCTTTCTCCATGATCCGGGGCCTGTGAGTCTGTGAGTCTGTGAGTCTGTGGGTCTGTGGGTCTGTGGGCCTGTGGGCCTGTGGGTCTGTGGGTCTGTGGGTCTGTGGGTCCCTGGTCCTGCTGCCCTGAGGCTCCGGTGTTCCTCCTCGTCCTCCTCGTGCTGCTCGGAGCCTCTGCCACAGACGCCCGGGGGCTGATAAGAGGCTGTGGCCGTGGGCAGGGCCAAGACACTGGTCAATGTTTCCCCACATCAGAGATAGAGGATACTGGACGATCTCCAAATGTTGATACCGTTAAACCGTCTCAGCGTTTTCCAGGTGTTTACATTATTTCTGTTACTAATTAACAGAGTCTCAGCTGTAGATTTGAAGATGAGGCACAAGTTCTGATCAAACCAAACTTTGCAGCTCGTTCGATCACATCAGCATCAGCGCACGAGCTGTTTTTATCAGCGCTTATACTGTATGCAAATGAGCTGTATGCAAATGAGCCATGAGGTTTGAAGTTTGGTTTGTGTAAAACGTAAACAAATGTGCCAAAGCTGCATTAAACACATGATTCCTCAGAGTCTAGAATGAGGAGGAAATGTAGAGCGGTGCAGAGGACCAATCACAGCCCTTATGTCTGCGGCAGAGGACCAATCACAGCCCTTATGTCTGCGGCAGAGGACCAATCACAGCCCTTATGTCTGCGGCAGAGGACCAATCACAGCCCTTATGTCTGCGGCAGAGGACCAATCACAGCCCTTATGTCTGCGGCGTTTTGAGGCGTTTCAGAACCATAAATCGGGCTTTACCATCTGCTCCGTGAAAGTCTGACTTCGCCCTCGAGCGGGTGGATAAAAGACGGTCCACAGAGCCAGTTTATTTCTGTTTTTATGACTGTTTTAGTCGTGTTCCTTGTTCCTGTTGCACGACGCTGCGTTCTTCTCCGTCTCGGACACTTTTAACGTCTAAATAATCGTGTGTGTCCTGTAGACAGAACCACACAAACAGCCTTAGACATTAAGGAATCGTTCTGCAGGTGCCTGGATGTGACTCCCTCATTCTTCAAACTCACCGGAACATTTATCGGTCCTGATCCGACACCTGTAGTGACGACAGCGCCGCCATTTTTTACATATCACAGGCCTCATGACAGGAGGAACTTTCTCCTCTTCAGCCTCGTCCCCTCTCGACTCTCGGCTTCAGTAAAACGTCTCCGTCACAAACTTTTGGGCTCAGCGTCGCACACGAAGAGTCAGTCAGGTTTTTTTCTTCTTCCTGCTGCGTGTGGAGGGAAATCTCCGAGCGGAACCACGTCTGAAGAGGAGAGAGAGCGGAGGGAGGAAGTCCTGCTGTGGGTTTAGCTCCTGATGCAGATTTTTATACTGATGAAACTGATACTGATGCTACTTTTACCGATGTGATCACGATTACGATTACCGCCCGACCCGAGTCAAAGAGCTGATATTCATAGGCCAATATTCAAATGTAACTGACTCCTTTGAGCGTTCACACGTGTTCTGATGTCGTTTCCTCGTCACAAACAGACCTGGAGTCGTGTTTGTTTCATTCACATGTTTAAGTGACTCTTTACAAAGGCAAAGTTTGTGAAGTCAGTGTGAGTCTCAGCTGTTTGCGCCGAGATTCAGAGTTCAGTCACATTTACTTGAGTAACTTTTTAAAGGAACTGTACTTGTCCAGTTGTATTTGTACTGCGGTAAGACTCTTACTCGAGTAAAAGTCGTGGTTCCTCTTCCCGCTTCATGTGAGCAAACGATCTGAACATTTGTGTTTCTCGCCGCTGCTTCAGATCTGACTCAGTTTGTCTCATTTTCGCGTCCGTCCTTCAAAAACACCAGATTTTGTGACTTATTTCAGATTAAATTCACTTTAAATCAGAAATCAGACGCCCCGTGTTACACTGTTCTGATCTGTTCTGCTGTTTCCTCGTCACACTCAGATCTGGAGTCGTGTTTGTTTCATCCACGTGTTTGAGCGACTCTTTATTATTCGTCTGTTTACATCTGCAAAGCTCCAGACGCTCTGCTCCACCTCGTGATGTCATCAAGTGGTGGTTTTCAACAGCCTTTCAACAGACTTTTGGGCCAGAGACTGAAGACTCGACTCGGACTTGTTGGTCTTTGACTTGGGACTTGACTCGGACTTGAGCTCAGAGATTTACAAAACCACAACTTGGTCCCACGTCCCGGGGCTCAAGTCCGAGTCAAGTCCCCGAGTTTTTGTCAGTTTTGTCAAGTCTCAAGTCCTAAAAATAGTGGTGAAAAGTAGTGAAACGCTCCGTCCGAACAGTGAGATCCTTTTACTGCACAAGTTCTCTGAAAATAAACGACCTCTAGACGAGAATTAATCTGCAAATGTTTCACTGTCTCGCGCCTTTATTCACTGCTTCAGGTCCTGGTGGATGTGTGAGAGCAAAAGTGCAAAAGTGCAGATCACAGGGTGTTCTCAACTGACCTGCCGGGTAAAATATTGAAGAAAATTAAATAAATACAGAAAAGAAGCGTCACTATGAGTGTTTGAGTGTTCACGGGCTGGAAATAAGTTTATGGATGTTCAGTTTGAGATAAACAGACGCGAGTATGAAGCAAATCTGTGTCACCGGAGCTAAAACAAGTGAATTGTTGCAGGAAAACTGTGGGAAGCGGATGTTTTCTGACGACCTGAGTCACGGAAGAAACATATGTGACACTTCTAAAGATCATACAACCAGTTCAGCACGAGGAAGAAGAGAATAAACCTGGAAACAACACGAGGAACAGACAGAAGCGCTCAGACACCTGCAGACAGACCCACACTCACCTCCCCCGTGCATCTGGCACAGGTACGGGAAGCGCCACACGTTCCCCAGTCCCACCGCGTACGACACGCAGGCCAGGATGAACTGGACCGGGCTGTCCCACTTGGGTCTCACCGCTGCGCCCTTCTCCATGATCCGGGGGTCCGTGGGTCCGTGGGTCCGTGTTTGGTGCGCTCCTTTGTGTGATCCGCTTCTTATACGCGGCTGCGCGGGGAAGAGGAGGGTCTTTAGGGTCTTTAGGGTCTTTAGGGTCTTTCGGCTCTTTCTTTCTCCGCTACGCGTCCGTGAGGGTCCAAGGCGCGCGGACTCGGCTCGTCGTGGATGAGTCTCCACCAGGACTAAACCTGGTCTCAAACAGGACTAAACCTGGTCTCAAACAGGACTAAACCTGGTCTCAGGACGAAAGGGTTCGGCCGTGGGTCCGGGTCCGCGCTGTGGCTCCAGAGGCTCCAGAGGCTCCGGTGTTTCGCTGCTCGGCGCTTTTGCCCCGCAGGCGCGTTTGTCTGGGGGCAGATAAGAGGCTGTGGCCGTGGGCAGGGCCATAACACAGGTGAATGTTTCACTCGGGGGCTGCGTGTATAACCCACTTCCCCGCGCGATAACACCGCTGCGTAACGCAAAGAGCCGATATTACGTAAAGCTGATGGTCCCGCAGCCTCCTGGAGCCTCCTGGAGCCTCCTGGAGCCTCCTGGAGCCTCCTGGAGCCTCCTGGAGCCCCTCCTGGAGCCTCCTGGAGCCTCCTGGAGCCTCCTGGAGCCTCCTGGAGCCCACAGTGCGACATGTGAGCGCAGCACATTCTTCAGGCTCTTCAGAAATATGAATCAGGACTCAAATGTGACTTTATTCTCACATCAAAATGATTCAAACATTAAATGAATGTTTTATTCTCCATGTGAACCTGTTGGATATTCCGCACATTCAAGCACATTTATGTCATTTAATTTGTCACGAATATCACAGATTCTTTAAACTTGTGTAATATACAGTAGAACACAGTGAAATACAGAACACTGCAGTCATATAAACACTACAAAACATTTTTTAATCATTTTTATGGAGTGCTCCTGAGTCTTAATTCTTTCTATTCTGACCGTAATAATTTGCAAGATATAAAATAAATAAAAACATGACCCTTTAATCAAATATTTGAAGGTAAACACTAAGTGTCATTAAGCCTTTTGTGTCACACTTTAAGTCCACATGAGTTAAAAACTATTCGGCTGTAAACCTGTTGCCTACAGTGTTGAGTCGTATCTGGAAGTTTGTTTCATTCACACAAACGCCGCAGGCTGAGCTCTTCTCTCAAACTTGTGATGTCATCAGGTGGTGGTACAGGAAGTGCTCCACTGTGTTTTTAAACAGCCGAACTAAAGGTGGTGAAAGGAGCTGGACCTGGTTTATGGTTCAGGTCCTGGAACTGTCCACATGGAACAAACTGTTCAGCCTTTTGTGTCCAGAGAAAGAAACTAAAGGTTTAGTCCTGGTTTAGACCTGGTTTAGTCCTGGTTTAGACCTGGTTTAGTCCTAGTTTAGATCTGGTTTAGACCTGGTTTAGACCTGGTTTAGTCCTAGTTTAGATCTGGTTTAGACCTGGTTTAGTCCTGGTTTAGTCCTGGTTTAGTCCTAGTTTATATCTGGTTTAGACCTGGTTTAGATCTGGTTTAGTCCTAGTTTAGATCTGGTTTAGACCTGGTTTAGACCTGGTTTAGTCCTTGTTTAGTCCTGGTTTAGTCCTGGTTTAGACCTGGTTTAGATCTGGTTTAGACCTGGTTTAGACCTAATTTAGTCCTAGTTTAGATCTGGTTTAGACCTGGTTTAGACCTGGTTTAGTCCTTGTTTAGTCCTGGTTTAGTCCTGGTTTAGACCTGGTTTAGATCTGGTTTAGACCTGGTTTAGTCCTGGTTTAGTCCTTGTTTAGTCCTTGTTTAGTCCTGGTTTAGTCCTAGTTTAGACCTAGTTTAATCCTGATGTAGTCCTGGTTTAGTTTTACTTTAGACCTGGTTTAGTCCTGGTTTAGGAATTGTTTAGTCCTGGTTTAGTTTTACTTTAGACCTGGTTTAGTCCTGGTTTAGTCCTTGTTTAGTCCTGGTTTAGTCCTGGTTTAGTCCTTGTTTAGTCCTGGTTTAGTTTTACTTTAGACCTGGTTTAGTCCTGGTTTAGTCCTTGTTTAGTCCTGGTTTAGTCCTTGTTTAGTCCTGGTTTAGTCCTGGTTTAGTCCTGGTTTACTCTTGGTTTAGTCCTGGTTTAGTCCTGGTTTAGTCCTGGTTTACTCTTGGTTTAGTCCTGGTTTAGTCCTGGTTTAGTCCTAGTTTAGACCTAGTTTAATCCTGATGTAGTCCTGGTTTAGTCCTTGTTTAGTCCTGGTTTAGTTTTACTTTAGACCTGGTTTAGTCCTGGTTTAGTCCTTGTTTAGTCCTGGTTTAGTCCTGGTTTAGACCTGGTTTAGTCCTAGTTTAGACCTAGTTTAATCCTGATGTAGTCCTGGTTTAGTTTTACTTTAGACCTGGTTTAGTCCTGGTTTAGTCCTTGTTTAGTCCTGGTTTAGTTTTACTTTAGACCTGGTTTAGTCCTGGTTTAGTCCTTGTTTAGTCCTGGTTTAGTCCTTGTTTAGTCCTTGTTTAGTCCTGGTTTAGTCCTTGTTTAGTCCTGGTTTAGTCCTAGTTTGGTCCTGGTTTAGTCCTGGTTTAGTCCTGGTTTAGTCCTGGTTTACTCTTGGTTTAGTCCTGGTTTAGTCCTGGTTTAGTCCTGGTTTAGTCCTGGTTTACTCTTGGTTTAGTCCTGGTTTAGTCCTGGTTTAGTCCTGGTTTAGTCCTGGTTTACTCTTGGTTTAGTCCTGGTTTAGTCCTGGTTTAGTCCTGGTTTACTCTTGGTTTAGTCCTGGTTTAGTCCTGGTTTAGTCCTGGTTTACTCTTGGTTTAGTCCTGGTTTAGTCCTGGTTTAGTCCTGGTTCAGTCCTGGTTCAGTCTTGGTTTAGTCCTGGTTTAGTCCTGGTTTAGTCCTGGTTTAGTCCTGGTTTAGTCCTGGTTTAGTCCTGGTTCAGTCCTGGTTCAGTCCTGGTTTAGTCCTGGTTTAGTCCTTGTTTAGTCCTGGTTTAGTCCTGGTTTAGTCCTGGTTTAGTCCTGGTTTAGTCCTGGTTCAGTCCTGGTTTAGTCCTGGTTCAGTCCTGGTTCAGTCCTGGTTTAGTCCTGGTTTAGTCCTTGTTTAGTCCTGGTTTAGTCCTGGTTTAGTCCTGGTTTAGTCCTGGTTTACTCTTGGTTTAGTCCTGGTTTAGTCCTGGTTTAGTCCTGGTTCAGTCCTGGTTCAGTCCTGGTTTAGTCCTGGTTTAGTCCTTGTTTAGTCCTGGTTGAGTCCTGGTTTAGTCCTGGTTTAGTCTTGGTTTAGTCCTGGTTTAGTCCTGGTTTAGTCCTGGTTTAGTCCTGGTTTAGTCTTGGTTTAGTCCTGGTTTAGTCCTGGTTCAGTCCTGGTTTAGTCCTGGTTTAGTCCTGGTTTAGTCCTGGTTCAGTCCTGGTTCAGTCCTGGTTTAGTCCTGGTTCAGTCCTGTTTTAGTCCTGGTTTAGTCCTGGTTTAGTCCTGGTTTAGTCCTGGTTCAGTCCTGGTTCAGTCCTGGTTTAGTCCTGGTTCAGTCCTGGTTTAGTCCTGGTTTAGTCCTGGTTTAGTCCTGGTTTAGTCCTGGTTCAGTCCTGGTTTAGTCCAGGTTTAGTCCTGGTTTAGTCCTGGTTCAGTCCTGGTTTAGTCCTGGTTCAGTCCTGGTTTAGTCCTGGTTCAGTCCTGGTTCAGTCCTGGTTTAGTCCTGGTTTAGTCCTGGTTCAGTCCTGGTTCAGTCCTGGTTTAGTCCTGGTTCAGTCCTGGTTTAGTCCTGGTTTAGTCCTGGTTTAGTCCTGGTTCAGTCCTGGTTTAGTCCTGGTTTAGTCCTGGTTCAGTCCTGGTTTAGTCCAGGTTTAGTCCTGGTTTAGTCCTGGTTCAGTCCTGGTTTAGTCCTGGTTCAGTCCTGGTTCAGTCCTGGTTTAGTCCTGGTTTAGTCCTGGTTTAGTCCTGGTTTAGTCCTGGTATAGTTCTGTTTCAGTCCTGGTTTAGTCCTGGTTTAGTCCTGGTTCAGTCCTGGTTCAGTCCTGGTTTAGTCCTGGTTCAGTCCTGGTTTAGTCCTGGTTTAGTCCTGGTTTAGTCCTGGTTTAGTCCTGGTTCAGTCCTGGTTTAGTCCTGGTTCAGTCCTGGTTCAGTCCTGGTTTAGTCCTGGTTCAGTCCTGGTTTAGTCCTGGTTTAGTCCTGGTTCAGTCCTGGTTTAGTCCAGGTTTAGTCCTGGTTTAGTCCTGGTTCAGTCCTGGTTTAGTCCTGGTTCAGTCCTGGTTCAGTCCTGGTTTAGTCCTGGTTTAGTCCTGGTTTAGTCCTGGTTTAGTCCTGGTTTAGTCCTGGTATAGTTCTGTTTCAGTCCTGGTTTAGTCCTGGTTTAGTCCTGGTTCAGTCCTGGTTCAGTCCAGGTTTAGTCCTGGTTTAGTCCTGGTTTAGTCCTGGTTCAGTCCTGGTTTAGTCCTGGTTTAGTCCTGGTTTAGTCCTGGTTCAGTCCTTGTTTAGGGGCCACAGGGTCTGGACTGGGACTGTCCTGGGGTCTTGTGTAAGGGCCACGTGGGGCCCCCCGCCGGGCCCCGTGTTACTGTGGAGCGTGTGAGGGGCAGTTCAGAGCACATCTGCCCCAGAGACAAGCCCCACCCCCTCCTGCAGAAAGTGCCGTCATACGTCTTTAGTTCAGTTCAGTTTCCTTCGACCTGCGGCTCCGGCACAAACACCCGAGGAGCAGAAACACTTCACCTGTGACGTCTGAAGTGGACCAGGACTGTTTTGTTTTAAATACAAATACATTTCCTCACTTCTGTTACTTCAGTTTTCACAAAGGTTTTCACACGGCAAAAAATCATCGTTAAACTGACCTGAATTAAGCAGATTCATCTTAAAAGACCAATTTTAAGATTTTTTTACTTAATAAAATGAGTTTTTTCTTTACTTGTTTCAAGATATTCATCCTGATTTATCTTATCTCGATATTACAACTTATTCTAAGCACTTTTTATATGAACTCAGTCCAGGTTAAGCCTCTTTAACTTCCTTCTCAAACCAATAAGGGGAAAAATCTGTCCATAAACACTTGAAACTCGTGTTTTCTGCTGAACAAGATTCAAATTTCATTTTGTTTTAAGAAAATTTGGTCAGTGAAAATTTCTTTCTGCACTGGCAGAAAATTTCACTTAAAATACGAAATTTTTACCTCAAAATTTGTATTTTTTTCTTATTTTTGATGGGCTTTTTGCTGTGCATGTTCCATTCCCTCTCTTCTCTTCCCTCTAATTCTCTCTGATTTAACGTCCCATCTCTATTTTTAAATTTTACGATGATTCTTTATGTTCTGATTTGTTTGTGTTGTGATTTTAATGTGTTTCTCGTTCTGTAAAACACTTTGAACGACTTTGTGCTGCACAAATAAACTCCGTCACCATCGGGGATCAGCTCTGGTCCTGAGCTCTGGAAACGACCGAAAGGACCCTTAGAGAGAGGGGGAGGAGCTCGGCGTAGAGCCGCTGCTCCTCCACGTGGAGCGGAACAGCTGAGGGGAGGAGCCTCTGTTCCCTCAGGAGGTTCATGTCCCAGAGGGAGGAGGCCCAGGACCCACTGGAGGGACTGGGAACCTCAGGGTCCAGGAGGAGCTGGAGGAAGTGTCTGGGGAGAGGGAAGTCTGGGAGTCCCTGTTTAGACTGAGGCCCCCACCACCCGCCCCGGATAAGAGGAAGAACACGGAGGGAAGTTTAACCCCTTTTCTGCCTGGTGGAGGAGGAGGGGGGAGGAAGAGGAGGAGGAGGAGGTGGAGGAGGAGGGGGAGGAGGAGGAGGAGGGGAGGAGAAGGAGGAGGAGGAGGAGGGGGGAGGAGGAGGAGGAGGAGAACGAGGAGGAGGAGGAGGAAGAGGAGGGAGGAGGGAGGAGGAGGAGGAGGGAGGAGGAGGAGGAGGAGGAGGAGGAGGGACGAGGAGGAGGAGGAGGGATGGAGGAGGAGGGAGGAGGAGGAGGAGGAGGAGGAGAAGGAGGAGGAGGAGGAGGGGGGAGGAGGAGGAGGAGGAGAAAGAGGAGGAGGAGGAGGAAGAGGAGGGAGGAGGGAGGAGGAGGAGGAGGGAGGAGGAGGAGGAGGCGGAGGAGAAAGAGGAGGAGGAGGAGGAAGAGGAGGGGGAGGAGGAGGAGGGAAGAGGAGGAGGAGGAGGGAGGAGGAGGAGGAGGGAGGAGGAGGAGGAGGGAAGAGGAGGAGGAGGAAGAGGTGGACGAGGAGGAAGAGGGGGAGGAGGAGGAGGAGGAGGAGGAGGGAAGAGGAGGAGGAGGGAGGAGGAGGAGGAAGAGGAGGAGGAGGAGGGAGGAGGAGGGAAGAGGAGGGAGGAGGAGGGAAAGGTGGAGGGAGGAGGAGGGAGGTGGAAGGAGGAGGAGGGAGGAGGAGGGAGGAGGAGGGAGTAGGAGGGAGGAGGAGGGAAGAGGAGGGAGGAGGAGGGAAAGGTGGAGGGAGGAGGAGGGAGGAGGAGGGAGGAGGAGGAGGAGGAGGAGGAGGAGGGAGGACGGAGGAGGAGGAGGAGGAGGAGGGAGGACGGAGGAGGACGAAGGAGGAGGAGGAGGAGGAGGAGGAGGGAGGAGGAGGAGGAAGAGGAGAAGGAGGAGGAGGAGGAGGAGGAGGAGGGAGGAGGAGGAAGAGGAGGAGGGAGGAGGAGGAGGTGGAGGGAGGAGGAGGGAGGTGGAAGGAGGTGGAGGGAGGAGGAGGAAGAGGTGGAGGGAGGAGGAGGGAGGTGGAAGGAGGTGGAGGGAGGAGGAGGGAGGTGGAGGGAGGAGGAGGGAGGAGGAGGGAGGTGGAGGGAGGAGGAGGAGGAGGAGGAAGAGGGAGGAGGAGGAGGAGGAGGAGGAGGGAAGAGGAGGAGGAGGAGGGAGGAGGAGGAGGGAGGAGGAGGGAAGAGGAGGAGGAGGGAGGAGGAGGAGGAGGAGGAGGAGGAAGAGGAGGAGGAAGAGGAGGAGGAGGAGGAGGAAGAGGAGGAGGAGGGAGGAGGAGGAGGAAGAGGAGGAGGAAGAGGAGGAGGAGGAAGAGGAGGATGAGGAGGAGGTGGAGGAGGAGGAGGGAAGAGGAGGAGGAGGAAGAGGAGGAGGAGGAGGAGGGAGGAGCAGGAGGAGGGGCCACACTTTGCCCCGGGGGGAGTTTGTGGCGTAACCAGAGGCGTCACAGCGGTTCTGGGTCAGGGCTGTGTGCAGCAGCGCCCCCCGCAGGCGGCTCGGCGTCAGTGCGCAGGAGGATCTGGTTCACTGGGCCAAAGTTTATCTCCAGACGCTCGAGTCACTCGTGTTACGGCTCCGGTTCAGCGCCGGTGTGAACCTCGTTATTGAGCAAGACACTTTCACACATTTCCTTTTTCAGACTCCTCCGTGTGTTTGTGCTTCCGGTTTGTCGCTGTGGACAGTTTCAGGACAGTTTCAAGGCAGTTTCAGGACAGTTTCAGGACAGTTTCAGGACAGTTTCAGGACAGTTTCCGGGCAGTTTCAGGACAGTTTCAGGGCAGTTTCAGGACAGTTTCAGGGCAGTTTCAGGGCAGTTTCAGGACAGTTTCAGGGCAGTTTCAGGGCAGTTTCAGGACAGTTTCAGGACAGTTTCAGGACAGTTTCAGGACAGTTTCAGGGCAGTTTCAGGACAGTTTCAGGACAGTTTCAGGGCAGTTTCAGGACAGTTTCAGGGCAGTTTCAGGACAGTTTCAGGGCAGTTTCAGGACAGTTTCAGGACAGTTTCAGGACAGTTTCAGGGCAGTTTCAGGACAGTTTCAGGACAGTTTCAGGACAGTTTCAGGACAGTTTCAGGACAGTTTCAGGGCAGTTTCAGGGCAGTTTCAGGGCAGTTTCAGGACAGTTTCAGGGCAGTTTCAGGGCAGTTTCAGGACAGTTTCAGGACAGTTTCAGGGCAGTTTCAGGACAGTTTCAGGACAGTTTCAGGGCAGTTTCAGGACAGTTTCAGGACTGTTTCAGGACAGTTTCAGGGCAGTTTCAGGGCAGTTTCAGGACAGTTTCAGGGCAGTTTCAGGACAGTTTCAGGGCAGTTTCAGGGCAGTTTCAGGACAGTTTCAGGACAGTTTCAGGGCAGTTTCAGGACAGTTTCAGGGCAGTTTCAGGACAGTTTCAGGGCAGTTTCAGGACAGTTTCAGGACAGTTTCAGGACAGTTTCAGGGCAGTTTCAGGACAGTTTCAGGACAGTTTCAGGACAGTTTCAGGACAGTTTCAGGGCAGTTTCAGGACAGTTTCAGGGCAGTTTCAGGACAGTTTCAGGGCAGTTTCAGGACAGTTTCAGGGCAGTTTCAGGACAGTTTCAGGACAGTTTCAGGACAGTTTCAGGGCAGTTTCAGGACAGTTTCAGGACAGTTTCAGGGCAGTTTCAGGACAGTTTCAGGACTGTTTCAGGACAGTTTCAGGGCAGTTTCAGGGCAGTTTCAGGACAGTTTCAGGACTGTTTCAGGACAGTTTCAGGGCAGTTTCAGGGCAGTTTCAGGACAGTTTCAGGACAGTTTCAGGACAGTTTCAGGGCAGTTTCAGGGCAGTTTCAGGACAGTTTCAGGACAGTTTCAGGACAGTTTCAGGGCCTCAGAGGAAACAGGAACAGTTGAAGCGTTGAATTCATGTTCCTGACAGGAGCAGAACAAAGGTGCACAAATCCACTCTGACAGGTGCACAAAGCAGAGGAGCCCCCCCCCTGCAGCCCCCCCCTGCAACCCCACTGCCCCCTCCCCCCCGTCCCCCATCAGCCCCCCCTGCAGACCCCCTGCCCTTCCCCCCCGTCCCCCATCAGCCCCCCCTGCAGACCCCCTGCCCCCCCCCCCCCTTCCCCCCCGTCCCCCCCGTCCCCCATCAGCCCCACTGCCCCCTCCCCCCCGTCCCCCATCAGCCCCCCTGCAGACCCGGGTTGGGATGATTGGGATAAAGAAAATTGTGCAGTTCTGGCTCAGTGTGAGTGCACTGCAAAAAGGCCCATCAAAAATAAGAAAAAATATCAATTTTGAAGTAAAAATTTCCTATTTTAAGTGAAATTTTCTGTCAGTGCAGTAAGAAATTTTCACTTACCAAATTTTCTTAAAACAATATGAAATATGAATCTTGTTCAGCAGAAAACACGAGTTTCAAGTGTTTATGGACAGATTTTTCCCCTTATTGGTTTGAGGAGGAAGTTAAAGAGGCTTAACCTGGACTGAGTTCATATAAAAAGTGCTTAGAATAAGTTGTAATATCGAGATAAGATAAATCAGGATGAATATCTTGAAACAAGTAAAAAAAAATCTCACCTTTTAAGTAAAAAAAATCTTAAAATTGGTCTTTTAAGATGAATCTGCTTAATTCAGGTCAGTTTAACTCTGCTAGAAAATCCTTTTTTGCAGTGTGCACAGACTTTCTGTATTTTAGCAAAACAAATGACCATATATCCGCCTATTTACTGTTCACGGGCATCCAGTTTGTCAAAAATAGGGACACTGGGACATTTCTTGTTTAAAACTGGGCCGAATAGAAGAGAATAGAAGAGAAAAACTTTATTGTCTGTCACACAAAAAGCGTTGGCAGAAATGTGTCTTTGGCTCAAACATCTCGAGCTCACAGACTAAAACAGACTAAAACACATTTCACTAAATACATTTCAATAATTTAAAATAGTGTTCATAAAAGTTCTTTGGAGACACGACAGCAGCTCCTCTTCACCTGTCGACCTCACGCTCCATCCTCCCCTCACTGAGAACGAGACCCCGACACACTGAACCGCTCCACCTGCACCTCCAACACTTACACCTGTCAGACAATGACTTAAACGTAGTGAAATGATCTCACTGCGTGGACTTTGTGAATGAGAGTCCGGGGCCCTCCGGAGGCCCTCCGGAGCCGACACGGGCTCAGGAGGAGGAGGAGGTGTTGTTTTGCTGCCCCCTGCTGTCAGGTCGTGCTCTGTCCCACTTCCCTGTTTGTTTGGAGAGTCTCAGAGTCCTCACGAGGTCCAGAGTGTGTGTGTGAGGGCTCCAGAGTGTGTGTGGGGGCTCCAGAGTGTGTGTGGGGCTCCAGAGTGTGTGTGTGGGGGCTCCAGAGTGTGTGTGGGGCTCCAGAGTGTGTGTGTGGGGCTCCAGAGTGTGTGGGGGCTCCAGAGTGTGTGTGGGGGCTCCAGAGTGTGTGGGGGCTCCAGAGTGTGTGTGGGGCTCCAGAGTGTGTGTGGGGGCTCCAGAGTGTGTGTGGGGGCTCCAGAGTGTGTGTGGGGCTCCAGAGTATGCGTGGGGGCTCCAAAGTGTGTGTGGGGGCTCCAGAGTGTGTGTGGGGGGGCTCCAGAGTGTGTGTGAGGGCTCCAGAGTGTGTGTGAGGGCTCCAGAGTGTGTGTGGAGGCTCCAGAGTGTGTGTGGGGGCTCCAGAGTGTGTGTGGAGGCTCCAGAGTGTGTGTGAGGGCTCCAGAGTGTGTGTGGGGGCTCCAGAGTGTGTGTGGGGGCTCCAGAGTGTGTTTGGAGGCTCCAGAGTGTGTGTGGGGGCTCCAGAGTGTGTGTGGAGGCTCCAGAGTGTGTTTGGAGGCTCCAGAGTGTGTGTGGGGGCTCCAGAGTGTGTGTGGAGGCTCCAGAGTGTGTGTGGTGATGCTTTAACCGGGAAAAAGTCCCATTGAGATTAAAAATGGTCCAAAGCAAAAATTTTCAGTCACAACAAAGAAAATCCAGTGAAATGAGCCGGATCACAGACGTGGAGAAACTCTCGTGTGTTTGTCACTTTTCTGAGCAGATCCTGAGCTGAGACCTTCTCCTGACGTCACCACGGATCACACGATATTCCACTTTAAAGAAGACGTTCTGCGTGTATTTGTTCCCGAAAACTAACAAACAAAAGCAGTGAGCAAATTTGAGACTAAACAGAACTCAGACAATCACCTCTGGGCAATGTCCAGGTCCAGATCCAGAGCTGCATTTTCCATGATTTACTCCAAGTTTTGCAGGAAAACGACGAGATGATGTGGGGAACCTGGCCCGATGTGGTCGAAATGGGAGCAGATTTGACCAGACTAAGATGTATTAACCTCCTAAGACTCGAACTCTTTCACAGCGTCACTGATTTCTCTTTGTTATTTGGGCTGATTTGGACCTGATGAGTTCAAAAACAAAGAATTATATTTTTACATGTTGTAGTTTCTGAGAGAAAAAAGTCCACATATTCAATTCAATTCAATGTTATTTCTCTAGGCCAGAATCACAACCAGAGTCGATAATCTGACACAGACGTCAACACACTGACACACACTGGGACATGGAGACAGTCAAACACATGGTCCCATCCTTGGTGCCAGATATGAAGTATAAAACATTCATTTTATGTTTTAATCATTTTGATGGAACACAATAAAGTCAGAATTGAATCATGATTTACAAAAACTTTTTATTAAGCGCCTGAATGACCCAAAACGTGTTGGGTTTACACGTGAACTCCAGGTCCTGGGAGGCTGCAGCAGATTTGTAGAGTTAAGGCAAAATAATTTCATCACAAATAAACAGTTCAAACAAATAAACAGAAATAATGATAATGATGCATTTTATTTATTTGGCGCCTTTCTGGACTCCCAGGGACGCCTTACAACAGCAGTTCTAGCGCTTTTCACAGACACACGTCCTCAAAGACGCTTTACTGAGCTTTATTAACAGAGCCTTGTTCATTCACTCCAGACCCGATGGTCGTGAGCTCCACCAACACTCACACACTTCACTTTCACACCTACAGTGCAGCTTTTGGGTTGAAAATAAGTCACTTAAATCAAACACAACACAACAGCAGCTTTTCCTCCCCTAACTGACAAAACCTGCTGTTATTCCCCCAGCAGGAAGTACCTCCCCCAGGTCAGTGTCATTTCAGCTTTCAGAAGTCTAAAGCTGAAGCTCTTCTGTTTCTCTTGGCGACTGGTAAAACCCACAGCCCCCGTCAGGTGCACTCTGGTCCTGCTGTGCCACCTTCTTTACCCCCACGGTGCCCACGGATTAACCCAAAGACAGAAAAGGTGCAGAGGTAAATAACAAATTTAACATGTTATGAAAGTGGAAAGGAGGAGGAGGAGGAGGAGAGAGTTTCCTTTACCGAACTCCATGAACTCACAAAATGGACTCTGTGTTTTTGAGGTGAAAAAAGATTTATTGCCGAACAGAGACCGAGACGGAGAAGGTCCAACACAGATGCACACAGATGAGACCTGAGGGCGTCTGTGGGGGGCACCGGGGGCGGGGCTTCTGTGAGTGTGGGTGGAGCTTCAGAGAGGTGGTCACAGGGGGCGTGGCTTATCTGAGGTGGTCATGGGCGGCGGGGCATGTGCGAGGCGTGGGTGGAGCTTCTAGAAGATGGTCATAGAGGGGTGGATCTTCTTGTTTAGGTGGTCATAGGGGGCGGGGCTGCGTCATAGGGGGGCGGGGCTGCGTCATATGGGGCGGTGCTGCGTCATAAGGGGGCGGGGCTGCGTCATAAGGGGGCGGGGCTGTGTCATAGGGGGCGGTGCTGCGTCATAAGGGGACGGGGCTGCGTCATAAGGGGGCGGGGCTGCGTCATAAGGGGGCGGGGCTGCATCATATGGTGCGGGGCTGCGTCATAAGGGGCGGGCTGCGTCATAAGGGGGCGGGCTGTGTCATAAGGGGCGGGCTGTGTCATAAGGGGCGGGGCTGCATCATATGGTGCGGGGCTGCGTCATAAGGGGGCGGGGCTGCGTCATAAGGGGGCGGGGCTGCGTCATAAGGGGGGCGGGGCTGTGTCATAAGGGGGCGGGGCAGTGTCATAATGGGGAGGGGCTGCGTCACAAGGGGGCGGGGCTGCGTAATAAGGGGGCGGGGCTGCGTCATAAGGGGGGCGGGGCTGTGTCATAAGGGGGCGGGGCTGCCTCATATGGGGGCGGGGCTGCGTCATAAGGGGGCGGGGCTGCGTCATAAGGGGGCGGGACTGCGTCATGGGGCGGGGCTGCGTCATAGGGGGGCGGGGCTGCGTCATATGGGGGCGGGGCTGCGTCATAAGGAGGCGGGGCTGCGTTATAGGGGGCGGGGCTGCGTCATAAGGGGGCAGGGCTGTGTGCGACCCCGTGCCACGCCCGCTCCAGCTCGTCCATCACGTGCAGGGGCCCCTCGTACATGTTGGTCTTTATGGCCCTCAGTTTGGCCTGGTACTCCTGAGGGAGGCCGTTCTGCGCCGCTCCCATCACCATCACCTGAGGGCACAGAACATCTTTGTCTTTCTGACAGAGACAAGAAAAGTCCGAGCAGTTCTTCAGGGCAAAGGTAGAAATAATTAAAGTCACTGTGAAAACCTCCCACACACATATCCCAGAGATACATTCACTTTCATAACAGGAAGACGTAAAAACTGCACTTCGGAAGCTCCATTTAGTGAAATAACGACTGTTGGTGAAAGCGTTTTGTCGTCTGTTTGTCCTGGTGTTTGTGGACCTGTGTCTCCTGCCTGATGACGGCAGATTAAACAGTTTGTGCTCAGGCTGGACTGAGGCTTTCAGGGTGGAACTGGCCTTTCTGAGGCAGCGGGAACTGAGCAGATCCTCCTGAGGGAAGAGGGACGATGTTCTGTGCTGATTTTATGTACGGAAGAAATAAAAATCACGAGAAATACAAACGCCCCAACAAAAAGAGCCACAGGACTCTATTTTCCCACAGACCAAGAGGAAGATTTACGACAGTGACATCGCTCCTGGCCACAAAACACTAAATTACTTTTAATACAGTATTTATGTTTTGATGAGTTTTATTGTGATTTCTTATTGTGTAAAGCACTTTGAATTGTGCTGGACAAATAAACTTGCTTTGCCTTCACTTACATTTCCAACTTTGTTCACTTCTCCGTTCTTTTACTTTTCACATTCTCCTCCAACTTTTCCCATTCACTTCCCGCAGTCACTTTTCGTTGTGTTGTGGCTTTCTGTTGTGTTGCTTCCATATTTATCCTCCTGGAGCATTTTCCCCTGAGCCCCAGAGCCCCACGCAGACACAGACGGTCGGTCGGTTTACAGAGACAGAACGACACGAGCAGCTTCTGAGAGACGTCGTTATTCCTGGAAACACTGAGGAAGTGAAGTCTCTGCTGGGCTTTCTTCACCGGCCCCGTGGTGCCGGTGCCTCAGGTCCTCCCTGATGTTCGCTCTCAGAAGCGGAAGTCTGAGCCCCGCACACCCCGTTTATCATGTTCAGAGGGAACGTGTTCAGACAGAAATACAGGAGCGACGTATGTTTATTGGCCCCATATGTAAACAGTCACGTTAAAGGTCCCGTTTCACACTGAACGGACTCCTGTGAGCTTTAAGTCCTGTTCTAATGTCGTTTCCTCGTCACAAACGGACCTGGAGTTGTGTTTGTTTCATTCACATGTTTGAGTGACTCTTTATTATTTGTCTGTCTCCATCTCCACAGCTCCAAACGCTCTGTTCCACCTCATGATGTCATTACAGGACAGTTTTAAAGGCAGCATCTGTTTTGTTTTACTCTAACATGCACTAAAATAACTTTACGCCGTTTCCTTTTCAATGAGGCTGAAACAACAGATTTGGCGTCAAATTTCAGGAATTCCAGAGGTGAAACGATCCAAATGTTTCCAGTGAAGGTGAACACGTGACGTCATGAACTGTTTTCTGTTTGAGAGAAGGACTTTAAATGAGAGAAGAAGCTTAAATCTGCAGGTTTTGTGCGTTAAACGTGTGTGAATGAAACAAAATATAACTCCAGGTCCGTTTGTGATGAGGAAACTTCATTAGAACATCAGAAAACGGTGTAATTTGGGCTCTTTAAACCCCAAACGAGTAAAAAAACGCCTCTTTAACAGTATTTTCTTTCAGTTTGGACATTTAAAACGGCACATGTCCCTCAGGTTTGCACCTCCTCCTCCTTCCCTCTGAAATCGCCTCTGAACATGTTCTGCCCGGGGCTGTGGGGGCCGCGGCCCCTCCCGCCCTGCGCTCACATCTGGAGCCGCGGGCCCCTGACCCCGTCCACGCTCGTCCAGAACCTTCTTTTGCACATGTAGCTCCGCACACACTTTGTCCGGGGCTTTTGTCTCTTTGTCGCGGCCTGAACCTGCCCCTCTGCCCCCAACAAATACACAAACCTGCCCCAGTGTGTGAGTGTGTGACCGAGCGCACACGTGTGAGAGGAAAACACAACGAGACACGACGAGACACAACGAAACACAACGAGACACAACGAGACACAACGAGACACAACGAGACACAACGAGACACAACGAGACACAACGAAAGACAACGAAAGACAACGAAACACAACGAGACACAACGAGACACAACGAGACACAACGAAACACAACGAGACACAACGAGACACAACGAAACACAACGAGACACAACGAAACACAACGAAACACAACGAGACACAACGAAACACAACGAGACACAACGAGACACAACGAAACACAACGAGACACAACGAGACACAACGAAACACAACGAGACACAACGAGACACAACGAAACACAACGAGACACAACGAAACACAACGAAACACAACAAGACACAACGAAACACAACGAGACACAACGAAACACAACGAGACACAATGAAACCCAACGAGACACGACGAGACACAACGAGACACAACGAGACACAACGAGACACAACGACACACAACGAGACACAACGAAACACAACGAGACACAACGAGACACAACGAAAGACAACGAAACACAACGAGACACAACGAGACACAACGAGACACAACGAGACACAACGAGACACAACGAAACACAACGAAACACAACGAAACACGACGAGACACAACGAAACACAACGAGACACAACGAAACACAACGAGACACAACGAAACACAACGAGACACAACGAGACACAACGAGACACAACGAGACACAACGAAACACAACGAGACACAACGAGACACAACGAAACACAACGAGACACAACGAGACACAACGAGACACAACGAAACACAACGAGACACAACGAGACACAACGACACACAACGAGACACAACGAAACACAACGAGACACAACGAGACACAACGAGACACAACGAGACACAACGAGACACAACGACACACAACGAGACACAACGAAACACAACGAGACACAACGAGACACAACGAAACACAACGAGACACGACAAGACACAACGAAAGACAACGAAAGACAACGAAACACAACGAAACACAACGAGACACGACAAGACACAACGAAAGACAACGAAAGACAACGAAACACAACGAGACACAACGAGACACAACGAAACACAACGAGACACGACGAGACACAACGAGACACAACGAAACACAACGAGACACAACGAAACACAACGAAACACAACGAAACACAACGAGACACGACGAAACACAACGAGACACGACGAAACACGACGAGACACAACGAGACACAACGAAAGACAACGAAACACAACGAAACACAACGAAACACAACGAGACACGACGAAACACAACGAGACACGACGAAACACGACGAGACACGACGAAACACAACGAGACACAAGGAAACACAACGAGACACAACGAGACACAAGGAAACACAACGAGACACAACGAGACACAAGGAAACACAACGAGACACAACGAGACACAACGGAACACAACGAGACACGACGAAACACAACGAGACACGACGAAAGACAACGAGACACAACGACACACAACGAGACACAACGAAAGACAACGAGACACAACGACACACAACGAGACACAATGAGACACAACGAGACACAACGAGACACGACGAAAGACAACGAGACACAACGACACACAACGAGACACAACGAAAGACAACGAGACACAACGACACACAACGAGACACAACGAGACACAACGAGACACAACGAGACACGACGAAACACAACGAGACACGACGAGACACGACGAAACACAACGAGACACAATGAGACACAACGAGACACAACGAGACACAATGAGACACAACGAAACACAACGAGACACGACGAAACACAACGAGACACGACGAAACACAACGAGACACAACGAGACACAACGAAAGACAACGAAACACAACGAAACACAACGAAACACAACGAGACACGACGAAACACAACGAGACACAATGAGACACAACGAAACACAACGAGACACGACGAAACACGACGAGACACGACGAAACACAACGAGACACAAGGAAACACAACGAGACACAACGAGACACAACGGAACACAACGAGACACGACGAAACACAACGAGACACAATGAGACACAACGAGACACAACGAGACACGACGAAAGACAACGAGACACAACGACACACAACGAGACACAACGAAAGACAACGAGACACAACGACACACAACGAGACACAACGAAACACAACGAAACACAACGAAACACAACGAGACACAACGAAACACAACGAAACACAACGAGACACAACGAAACACAACGAGACACAACGAAACACAACGAAACACAACGAGACACAACGAGACACAACGAGACACAACGAAACACAACGAGACACGACGAGACACGACGAAACACAACGAGACACAATGAGACACAACGAGACACAACGAGACACGACGAAACACAACGAGACACAACGAGACACAACGAAACACAACGAAACACAACGAAACACAACGAAACACAACACAAGTGCCGTGGCTCAGAACAGCAGGACTGTCGCACTTAAAGGGCCCGTGTCACTCTTTTCTGACCTGTGTGAGACCTTTTTTGTGTTTCATTCACGTTTTACACACAAACCCAGCAGATTTATTAGGGTGTCGAATTTGACGATACGATATGTCTCACGATGTCATAATCCAAATGAATCACGATATGTCCTGATAATAAAACAAAGCACGATATATCGTACTTATGTAGAATATCATGGTCAAGTGCACATTCACAAGAGCAAAACTGGTCAATTTTTAGACCATGAAAAGAAAATGTAACTTGAAATGTCTTTAAATCGATTCAGACAAAATTAATATGAGAAGCGTGTAATGAAGACTATCAAGCGGCCCAAATGAGTTTCGTCTGCAGAGTGACCGGGCGCTCCCGAGAGAGAGGGGGAGGAGCTCGGAGTAGAGCCGCTGCTCCTCCACGTGGAGTGGAGCAGCTGAGGGGAGGAGCATCTGTTCCTCAGGAGGTTCATGTCCCACTGGGAGGAGGAAGACCATAGACCGAGGACAAAGAGGACAAAGCTAAAGCGTTAGCCGCCGTGTGCCAAACAGGAAGTGCTCCAGGCGCCTCCTTCTGACCACTGGGATCTTCTGGCTCCTCTCTGGACCTCCTGCTGTGGCCTCATCATCTTAGTCTTAAAATGTTCGTATGAACCTGCGACACGGGATCCTGAATTTTTTCCCCTGTAACTCCTGTAACTGTGAACATCACGAGCCTCATGTGAGCGACGCTGATGCTGTGGGGACGTCACACTCACTGAGTCCACGTCTTTAAACAGTCTACGGGGAAGACCCAGGACACACTGGAGGGACTGTGTCTCTGTGCCTGGGAACATCTCGAGTTTTTGAGGAGGGAACAGAGTTAGAACACGACTTAAACCTCACAAGAGTCGGTTTTGTGTGATATTTGATTTTTAAGGGATGAATCTCCAGGAAACCGACCATCTGTGAGTGTGTGAGTTTGATGAGAAGGTCAAGTGTGTGTGTTCGTGTGTGTGTTCGTGTGTGTGTGTGTGTGTGTGTTCGTGTGTGTGTGTGTGTGTGTGTGTGTTGTTACCTTCAGGTACTGCGGGGACGGGGCGCGTACATGCAGCTGTTCATGTGTGTGTGTTCATGTGTGTGTGTTCATGTGTGTGTGTTCATGTGTGTGTGTGTTCGTGTGTGTGTGTGTGTGTTCGTGTGTGTGTGTGTGTGTGTTCCTGTGTGTGTGTGTGTGTGTGTGTTCGTGTGTGTTCGTGTGTGTGTTGTTACCTTCAGGTACTGTGGGGAGGGGGGCGCGTACACGCAGCTGTTCATGATGTAGGTTCTGCAGCTCAGGTCTCGTCCTGTGGTCCTCACTGAAAGTTCCACCGGGCTGTAGGCGCCCAGGGTCACGTTCTCCTGACTGCAGCACCACGGACAGCGTCAGCAGAGAAACCACACCCTCACCTGTTACACCCTCACCTGTCCACCTGTCACACTACAACCTGTCCACCTGTCCACACCCTCACCTGTCCACTCCATCACCTGTCCTCCCCTCACCTGTCCACTCCATCACCTGTCCACACCTTCACCTGTCCACACCATCATCTGTCCACTCCATCACCTGTCCACACCCTCACCTGTCCACTCCATCACCTGTCCTCCCCTCACCTGTCCACTCCATCACCTGTCCTCCCCTCACCTGTCCACTCCATCACCTGTCCACACCCTCACCTGTCCACTCCATCACCTGTCCTCCCCTCACCTGTCCACTCCATCACCTGTCCTCCCCTCACCTGTCCACTCCATCACCTGTCCACACCTTCACCTGTCCACACCATCATCTGTCCACTCCATCACCTGTCCACTCCATCACCTGTCCACACCCTCACCTGTCCACTCCATCATCTGTCCACACCCTCACCTGTCCACTCCATCACCTGTCCACTCCATCACCTGTCCACACCTTCACCTGTCCACACCATCATCTGTCCACTCCATCACCTGTCCACTCCATCACCTGTCCACTCCATCACCTGTCCTCCCCTCACCTGTCCACTCCATCACCTGTCCACACCCTCACCTGTCCACTCCATCACCTGTCCACACCCTCACCTGTCCACTCCATCACCTGTCCACACCCTCACCTGTCCACTCCATCACCTGTCCACACCCTCACCTGTCCACACCCTCACCTGTCCACTCCATCACCTGTCCACTCCATCACCTGTCCACTCCATCACCTGTCCACTCCATCATGTCTCACCCGTCCACATCCTCACCTGTCCACATCCTCACCTGTCCACACCCTCACCTGTCCCTCTCACCTGTCCACTCCCTCACCTGTCCACACCCTCACCTGTCACCCTCACCTGTCCCCCTCACCTGTCACCCTCACCTGTCACCCTCACCTGTCCAGGGACTCCAGGTCGTTGAGGCTGAGTCTCCAGACGACGCCCCAGACCTCGTCTCCAGGGCTGTGTTCAATTGTGGCCACGCCCCCGTGCCAACGCTCGCTCGCCCACCCTTTGTGGTTCCCGAACACCAACCTGAAGTCCTGCAGGGGGCACAGGGGGCACAGGGGGGAGAGGGGGCACAGGGGGCACAGGGGGTACAGGGGGCACGGGGGGAGAGGGGGCACAGGGGGCACAGGGGGTACAGGGGGCATGGGGGAGAGGGGGCACAGGGGGGAGAGGGGGTACAGGGGGTACAGGGGGCACAGGGGGTACAGGGGGCACGGGGGGCGAGGGAATACAGGGGGGAGAGGGGACACAGGGGGGAGAGGGGGCACAGGGGGCACAGGGGGCACAGGGGGGAGAGGGGGCACAGGGGGCACAGGGGGCACAGGGGGTACAGGGGGCACAGGGGGTACAGGGGGCACAGGGGGCACAGGGGGCACAGGGGGCACAGGGGGGAGAGGGGGCACAGGGGGGAGAAGGGGCACAGGGCGCACAGGGGGTACAGGGGATGAGGGGGCACAGGGGGGAGAGGGGGCACAGGGGGCACAGGGGGCACAGGGGGCACAGGGGGCACAGGGGGCACAGGGGGGAGAGGGGGCACAGGGGGGAGAAGGGGCACAGGGCGCACAGGGGGTACAGGGGATGAGGGGGCACAGGGGGCACAGGGGGCACAGGGGGCACAGGGGGCACAGGGGGCACAGGGGGTACAGGGGATGAGGGGGCACAGGGGGCACAGGGGGCACAGGGGGCACAGGGGTGTTTCTGATCAGTGCCAAAACATTTTCTCTCTCAGGTCCAGTTCACGTCACATCAAAACATTCTGACATAAACAGTAAATCAGACGTATTCCGCAAAATGGAGTTTTCAGATCTTTCTCCTGTTTGTTTCTTTTATGAAGTCGTTTTAGAGATATTCATATATAGAATATACATTATATATTTATATATTTATACAGCTGATTTAAAATCTCCACATTCTGACAGAATGAGCCACAGAATGAGCCACAGGAACAGGACGTGCTCGTACCTTGAGTCGGGCCACACAGTGCACGGTGGCAGACGGGTTCTTCAGCGTCAGACGCTCCTTCAGCAGGTTACTGCCGTAGGCGAAGTACAGGAAGGTGCTGGAGGGGGACATGGCTCTGGTGGAGGTGGTGGGTTCCGTAGTTCTGGTGATGCTGGTGGTGTTGTCCATGGATCCTCTGGTCTCCGTGGATCCTCTGGTCTCTGTGGATCCTCTGGTCTGTGGATCCTCTGGTCTGTGGATCCTCTGGTCTGTGGATCCTCTGGTCTCCATGGATCCTCTGGTCTCCGTGGATCCTCTGGTATGTGGATCCTCTGGTCTCTGTGGATCCTCTGGTCTCTGTGGATCCTCTGGTCTCTGTGGATCCTCTGGTCTCCGTGGATCCTCTGGTCTCTGTGGATCCTCTGGTCTGTGGATCCTCTGGTCTGTGGATCCTCTGGTCTGTGGATCCTCTGGTCTGTGGATCCTCTGGTCTCTGTGGATCCTCTGGTCTGTGGATCCTCTGGTCTCTGTGGATCCTCTGGTCTCTGTGGATCCTCTGGTCTGTGGATCCTCTGGTCTGTGGATCCTCTGGTCTCCGTGGATCCTCTGGTCTCCGTGGATCCTCTGGTCTGTGGATCCTCTGGTCTGTGGATCCTCTGGTCTCCGTGGATCCTCTGGTCTGTGGATCCTCTGGTCTGTGGATCCTCTGGTCTCCGTGGATCCTCTGGTCTGTGGATCCTCTGGTCTGTGGATTCTCTGGTCTCCGTGGATCCTCTGGTCTGTGGATCCTCTGGTCTCCGTGGATCCTCTGGTCTGTGGATCCTCTGGTCTGTGGATCCTCTGGTCTGTGGATTCTCTGGTCTCCGTGGATCCTCTGGTCTCTGTAGATCCTTTGGTCTCTGTGGATCCTCTGGTCTGTGGATCCTCTGGTCTCCGTGGATCCTCTGGTCTCCGTGCTGGTGGAACTGGGCGCTATGTGGACTGAGGGCAGTGGGCGTCTCTCTCTTTCACCTCTGTCTATTCACATGCAAATGAGCTGAGCCGAGTTCAGCTGCAGCACAAACGGCCTGAACCTGACACACACTCGTCCTGCGTTTGTGTCCAGGCCTCATGTGAAGCTCAGAACCTCCACAATCCTCCCTGAGCTGCAGAGGCTGCACTAGCACTGACTCATGATGCTGCAGGTGCTGGGATGCTCTTGGTTTGGTGTTGTTGATGATAAAATTGTGAAACAAAATGATTCTGCACTCAGTGAGTCAGTAAAGTCACATTTTCGTTGTGTTTTGGTCATTTTTAAGCAGCTTTTTTGTATTTTACCCAAACTAATGACCAGTTAAGCCTCTTTACTGTTGGCAGGGATCAGATTGGTCAAAATCTGGGACTTTTGTTGTCTAAATCTGCTGGGACTGTCCCGGGGAAACAGGACGTCTGGTCTCCTTAAACAGCCTTCGTTTATGAAGAGAAAACGTGCCTCGTTCTAAGACAAAATAAAATGTAAAGGAACTGCACTGATAACAAAGTGATGCAGATTTATTCTTAATTACAAAAAGATTGATAATAATATATTTTATTTGTAATGCAGTTTACATTTCAAGGAAATCTCAAAGTTCCACAGCAGGTAAATAAAACACAATAAAAACACACAGAAGAAACAATCACTACAGCCACAGAAAATGGTTTTCCTACAAAGACTCTTTTTTCAGACGATTATTTAATCGGAAAAGCAGAATGAGCTCCTCTCGTTTGGGTCACTGGTTCAGTGCTGGAATCCAGTTGGTTCAAACTTAAAATCAGGGAGTCCAGACCCAGTGTCCCCGGGACAGTCCCAGTCCAGACCCTGTGTCCCCGGGACAGTCCCGGTCCAGACCCTGTGTCCCCGGGACAGTCCCAGTCCAGACCCTGTGTCCCTGGGACAGTCCCGGTCCTGACCCCGTGTCCCCGGGACAGTCCCGGTCCAGACCCAGTGTCCCCGGGACAGTCCCAGTCCAGACCCTGTGTCCCCGGGACAGTCCCGGTCCAGACCCCGTGTCCCCGGGACAGTCCCGGTCCAGACCCCGTGTCCCCGGGACAGTCCCAGTCCAGACCCTGTGTCCCCGGGACAGTCCCGGTCCTGACCCCGTGTCCCCGGGACAGTCCCGGTCCAGACCCTGTGTCCCCGGGACAGTCCCGGTCCAGACCCTGTGTCCCCGGGACAGTCCCGGTCCAGACCCTGTGTCCCCGGGACAGTCCCGGTCCAGACCCAGTGTCCCCGGGACAGTCCCGGTCCAGACCCTGTGTCCCCGGGACAGTCCCGGTCCAGACCCCGTGTCCCCGGGACAGTCCCGGTCCAGACCCTGTGTCCCCGGTGCCAAAGATTTATGCAAAACCAGAGATTTGTCCCAGTTTTACACAAGAAATGTCCCAGTGTCCCTGTTTGGACCAGTCTGATCTAAACCAGGACTAAACCAGGACTAAACCAGGACTAAACCAGGACTAAACCAGGACTAAACCAGGACTGAACTAAGACCAAACCTGGACTATATCAGGACTAAACCGGGATTAAACTAAAACCAAACCAGGTCTAAACCAGGACTAGGACAGTTCTTGACTAATCTGATGCTGCCATCAGTAAACAGGAGCGTAAATTGTCGTTTGTTTTGCTAAAATTACAGAATCTGTGTTTGTGAATGAACAGAAAACATTTCGCGTCAGAAGCTCCTCAGGTCTGACCCGCGCTTTTCACTATTTTATTTACACCAAAGGTCCAAACCCTGAACCTAAAACGATTCTTGTGATTTCAGGACTCGTAAAATAACAGATGAAAACTTGTTTCTTCTGCGTTTGTGGCTTGTTTTGTTTATTGCCATGGAAACTAACTTATTTCTCTCCGCTCTGAGCCTCGCGGATGAGCTGTTTTCAGTGACCTTTGAGTTTCAAATGTCTTTTTAAAACGATTCGAACCATTAAACACTAAATTTAACACTAAATTTAACACTAATTCTGCTGTGACGCCACAAACGCGCGTGTTCCGTGGGATGCGGTGTTCTGTGAGCGCCCTCTGGCGGCCAAGGCAGAAGACACGGGTTTAGAGAGGGATGGAGAGAAGGAGGAGAGGAGGAAGGATGCAGAGGATGAAGAGGAAAGATGCAGTTGTTTTCTCACTCGTTTTCTCATTTTTCATCTCCTTGCTGCTCTCTCGTCTCCTCTCTCCTCTTTTGTCTCCTTCCTTTCCTCTTTTTTCTCCCACCTCTCCTCCTCTCTCTCCTTGCTCATTTCCTCTCTTGTCTTCTCCCTCCTCTCTTCTCTCTCGTCTCCTCCTGTCCTCGTTTGTCTCCTCTCTCTTCCTCGCTCCTTGTTTCCTCTCCTCTCCTTTTTTGTCTCCTCTTTTGTCTCCTTTCTTTCCTTTATTGTCTCCTCTCTCCTTGCTCACCTCCTCCTCTACTCTTTCTCTCACTTCCTATGTCTCCTCTCTCGGTTCCTCTCCTCACTCATCTCCTTTCTCCTCTCGTCTTCTCTCTTTCCTCCTCTCCTCTTCTTTTGTCTCCTTTCTCCTCTCTCCTCTCCTCTCTCTCCTCTGCTCTCCTCTCCTCTGTCTCCTCGCTCGCCTCAGTCTCCTCTCTCGCTTCCTCTCTCCTCTCCTCTCCTCTCCTCTCTCTCCTCGCTCGCCTCCTCTCTCCTCAGTCTCCTCTCTCCTCAGTCTCCTCTCTCCTCTCCTCTCCTCTGTCTCCTCGCTCGCTTCCTCGCTCCTCTCCTCTCTCGCCTCCTCGCTCTTGCGCCCTAAGCCCCTCCTCCTCGTGTGTCCTTCGCTTTTCTTCTCCGAGCGCAGCGACACTCGAACTTTCCGGAGGTGAAGCGGCTCCTTTTGTTTATTTACTTTTGTCTCTTTGTTTGTTTGTTTGTTACGTGACGCACGCGCACCGGAACCCGCCGCTTTTACGCGCGTCGAACCTGAAGCTCCGCGGCTGTTCGGAGCTGGAGACGCGGCTGGAGTTCGTCCTGAAGCGAAGATGCGGTGAACGCGGAGCTGCGTTTGGACTTTTCCCGGAGCTCGTCTGTCACCGGCACGAAAACGCACCCGGATTTACGGTAAAACTCAAATAAACGACGAGTCTGAAGCAAATTTATGGCACTGACACAAAAACGCTAAAGGATTCTCCCCCAAACTGTTCTAAATGCAGGTCTAATATCGTAAAATGCAATGATATCTTAATTCTGCATCGATAATGTCATAAAAGTTCTCAATTCCAACTGTTTACGTCTTAAATCTAATTGTTAATTGCAAGAAATGACAAAAGAAAAAGAAAAGAAACGCGAGGCAAGTTTATTTGTGCGGCACAATTCGCACACAAAGCGCTTTACAGAATAAATCAAACGTTAAAATCACAAAATAAACAAATCAAAACGTAAATGATCATCACAAAATGAACAGGAGAGACTTTAAATGAGAGAGTGCGGAGCGAAAAATGACCGAAAGGAGGAAAAAACTACGAATACGCGCGATAAATATTGACATTCCCCTAAAAAGGTGGTTCCTCCGTTCCGATTTGAAAGGATAAATCGCAGGTTTGAGGTTCCGTAATGTGGCTTTAATGAGGAACCGCGGGTTGAAAAACGAGACGCGAGAATCAAGAAAAATGAGCGAGACGCGCGGGGGATACGTGGCGCTGCGTCCCGAGACTCGAGAGGCACCGGAGTGTGTGTGTGAGTGTGTGTATAGTGTGTGTGTGTGTATATTATGCTATAGTGTATGTGCAGGTGTGTGTGTGTGTGTATAGTGTGTGTATAGTGTGTGTATAGTGTGTGTGTGTGTGTGTGTGTGTGTGTGTGTATAGTGTGTGTGTCCGTTGTCTCTCCTCTTTTGGAGATTCACTCTCGTTCGTCTCTTTTCGTTCTGGACTCTCAGGCCGTATTTGGTCACACGGAGCCGGAGCTCAGACCCACCAGACGAACCACAGCCTCCACTCAAGGTCCCAGTCCGGGTCTAGACCTGGTTTAGTCCTGGTTTAGACCTGGTTTAGACCTGGTTTAGACCTGGTTTAGTCCTGGTTTAGTCCTGGTTTAGTCCTGGTTCAGTCTCAGTTTCATCCTGGTTTAGTCCTGGTTTAGTCCTGGTTTAGTCCTGGTTTAGTCCTGGTTTAGACCTGGTTTAGACCTGGTTTAGTCCTGGTTTAGACCTGGTTTAGACCTGGTTTAGTCCTGGTTCAGACCTGGTTTAGACCTGGTTTAGTCCTGGTTTAGTCCTGGTTTAGTCCTGGTTCAGTCTCAGTTTCATCCTGGTTTAGTCCTGGTTTAGTCCTGGTTTAGACCTGGTTTAGACCTGGTTTAGACCTGGTTTAGTCCTGGTTTAGACCTGGTTTAGACCTGGTTTAGTCCTGGTTCAGACCTGGTTTAGACCTGGTTTAGTCCTGGTTCAGACCTGGTTTAGACCTGGTTTAGACCTGGTTTAGTCCTGGTTTAGACCTGGTTTAGACCTGGTTTAGACCTGGTTTAGACCTGGTTTAGTCCTGGTTTAGACCTGGTTTAGACCTGGTTTAGTCCTGGTTCAGACCTGGTTTAGTCCTGGTTTAGTCCTGGTTTAGTCCTGGTTTAGTCCTGGTTCAGTCCTGGTTCAGTCCTGGTTCAGTCCGGGTTCAGTCCTGGTTTAGTCCTGGTTCAGTCCTGGTTCAGTCCTGGTTCAGTCCTGGTTCAGTCCTGGTTTAGTCCTGGTTTAGTCCTGGTTCAGTCCTGGTTCAGTCCTGGTTCAGTCCTGGTTCAGTCCTGGTTTAGTCCTGGTTTAGTCCTGGTTCAGTCCTGGTTCAGTCCTGGTTCAGTCCTGGTTCAGTCCTGGTTCAGTCCTGGTTTAGTCCTGGTTTAGTCCTGGTTTAGTCCTGGTTCAGTCCTGGTTCAGTCCTGGTTTAGTCCTGGTTTAGTCCTGGTTCAGTCCTGGTTCAGTCCTGGTTCAGTCCTGGTTCAGTCCTGGTTTAGTCCTGGTTTAGTCCTGGTTCAGTCCTGGTTCAGTCCTGGTTCAGTCCTGGTTTAGTCCTGGTTCAGTCCTGGTTTAGTCCTGGTTCAGTCCTGGTTCAGTCCTGGTTCAGTCCTGGTTTAGTCCTGGTTTAGTCCTGGTTCAGTCCTGGTTTAGTCCTGGTTCAGTCCTGGTTCAGTCCTGGTTTAGTCCTGGTTTAGTCCTGGTTTAGTCCTGGTTCAGTCCTGGTTCAGTCCTGGTTCAGTCCTGGTTTAGTCCTGGTTCAGTCCTGGTTCAGTCCTGGTTCAGTCCTGGTTCAGTCCTGGTTCAGTCCTGGTTTAGTCCTGGTTTAGTCCTGGTTCAGTCCTGGTTCAGTCCTGGTTTAGTCCTGGTTTAGTCCTGGTTCAGTCCTGGTTCAGTCCTGGTTCAGTCCTGGTTCAGTCCTGGTTCAGTCCTGGTTTAGTCCTGGTTCAGTCCGGGTTCAGTCCTGGTTTAGTCCTGGTTCAGTCCTGGTTTAGTCCTGGTTCAGTCCTGGTTCAGTCCTGGTTCAGTCCTGGTTTAGTCCTGGTTCAGTCCTGGTTTAGTCCTGGTTCAGTCCTGGTTCAGTCCTGGTTCAGTCCTGGTTTAGTCCTGGTTCAGTCCTGGTTTAGTCCTGGTTCAGTCCTGGTTCAGTCCTGGTTCAGTCCTGGTTCAGTCCTGGTTTAGTCCTGGTTCAGTCCTGGTTTAGTCCTGGTTCAGTCCTGGTTCAGTCCTGGTTCAGTCCTGGTTCAGTCCTGGTTTAGTCCTGGTTCAGTCCTGGTTTAGTCCTGGTTCAGTCCTGGTTCAGTCCTGGTTTAGTCCTGGTTCAGTCCTGGTTCAGTCCTGGTTTAGTCCTGGTTCAGTCCTGGTTTAGTCCTGGTTCAGTCCGGGTTCAGTCCTGGTTTAGTCCTGGTTCAGTCCTGGTTTAGTCCTGGTTCAGTCCTGGTTCAGTCCTGGTTCAGTCCTGGTTTAGTCCTGGTTCAGTCCTGGTTTAGTCCTGGTTCAGTCCTGGTTTAGTCCTGGTTCAGTCCTGGTTCAGTCCTGGTTCAGTCCTGGTTTAGTCCTGGTTCAGTCCTGGTTTAGTCCTGGTTCAGTCCTGGTTCAGTCCTGGTTCAGTCCTGGTTCAGTCCTGGTTTAGTCCTGGTTCAGTCCTGGTTTAGTCCTGGTTCAGTCCTGGTTCAGTCCTGGTTCAGTCCTGGTTCAGTCCTGGTTTAGTCCTGGTTCAGTCCTGGTTTAGTCCTGGTTCAGTCCTGGTTCAGTCCTGGTTCAGTCCTGGTTCAGTCCTGGTTTAGTCCTGGTTTAGTCCTGGTTCAGTCCTGGTTTAGTCCTGGTTCAGTCCTGGTTCAGTCCTGGTTCAGTCCTGGTTCAGTCCTGGTTTAGTCCTGGTTTAGTCCTGGTTCAGTCCTGGTTTAGTCCTGGTTCAGTCCTGGTTTAGTCCTGGTTCAGTCCTGGTTCAGTCCTGGTTCAGTCCTGGTTTAGTCCTGGTTCAGTCCTGGTTTAGTCCTGGTTCAGTCCTGGTTCAGTCCTGGTTCAGTCCTGGTTCAGTCCTGGTTTAGTCCTGGTTCAGTCCTGGTTTAGTCCTGGTTCAGTCCTGGTTCAGTCCTGGTTTAGTCCTGGTTCAGTCCTGGTTTAGTCCTGGTTCAGTCCTGGTTCAGTCCTGGTTTAGTCCTGGTTCAGTCCTGGTTTAGTCCTGGTTTAGTCCTGGTTCAGTCCTGGTTCAGTCCTTTGTGTTTTGGGGATAATTTGATGTTTCGTTCTGAATGTTTCAGAAGCAGCTGTTACAGACGGAGCTGTTCCCACCCTCCCTCCTCCCCCCTCTCTCTCCCATCCCCTCTCTCTCCCCCTCTCTCTCCCCCTCCTCTCTCTCTCTCCTCCTCTCTCTCCCATCCCCTCTCTCTCCCCCTCTCTCTCCCCCTCCTCTCTCTCTCTCCTCCTCTCTCTCCCCCTCCTCTCTCTCTCTCTTCTGCTTCTCCTCTATCTCTCTCTCCTGTTACACTCTCTCCTTCTCCCTCTTCCCCTTCTCTCCTCTGTCTCTCCCCACACCCTCTCTCTCTTCTATTTATCTCCTCTCTCTCTATCTCTCTCCCTCTCTTCTCTACACTCCCCTCATCCCTCTCTCCTCTTGTCTCTCTTTTCTGCCTCTTCCCCTTCTCTCCTCTTCTCTATCTCTCTTTTTGTCTCTATCTTTTTACCTCTTTCCCTATTTACCCTTTTTCTTCTGTCTCTCTCTCCCCTCTCTCTTCTGTCTCTTTTCTCTCTCTCTTGTCTTTCTCTCTCTCCTCTGTCACCGCCTCTTTCTCCCTCTCTCTTCTGTCTCTCCTCATCCCTCTCTCCTCATCCCTCTCTCCTCATCCCTCTCTCCTCTGTCACTGCCTCTACAGGTGCTGGTTCGGTGCTGGTGCTTCTGCCGATTATCTAAGAACCGGTTCTTTTTTCCACCAGCTCAGAGCCGGAGGAGAGCTCTAGCGTCACTATAACCTCACCTCTAGTGTTCTGCGTCACCGGTTCTTGTTTCTGGCCCAGACTTTAGTTGGTTCTGAGTTGGAACCAGTTCTTGCCAGGTTTATTTGTGTGGAAAAAGAAAGAACTGGTTTGAGATTTGGCACTGGCTCCGAACCAGTGCTGGAACTGCCCTGGTGGAAAAGATGTGTGTGGACCAAAAAGTGAACCAACAGAAAAAGAACTCAGTCGGTTTTGTGTTCACATTGTGAGTTTATTCCAAAGAGGAACCGGGTTCTTTCAGGTTCTTTCTGCTCCACCTGAGCTCTGATGGGCCCCAGTCCCTTCAGGTCCAAACCTCGTCCAGGTATCGCAGTCTTCATCCTTATTTTCTGTATTCGTATTTGCGTCGGCGTCGACCAGAACAACGACCACTAAACCAGGTCTGAACCAGGTCTGAACCAGGTCTAAACCAGGTCTAAACCAGGTCTAAACCAGGTCTGAACCAGGTCTGAACCAGGTCTAAACCAGGTCTGAACCAGGTCTGAACCAGGTCTGAACCAGGTCTAAACCAGGTCTAAACCAGGTCTGAACCAGGTCTAAACCAGGTCTGAACCAGGTCTAAACCAGGTCTAAACCAGGTCTGAACCAGGTCTGAACCAGGTCTAAACCAGGTCTAAACCAGGTCTGAACCAGGTCTAAACCAGGTCTGAACCAGGTCTAAACCAGGTCTAAACCAGGACTAAACCAGGTCTAAACCAGGTCTGAACCAGGTCTAAACCAGGTCTGAACCAGGTCTAAACCAGGTCTAAACCAGGTCTAAACCAGGTCTGAACCAGGTCTAAACCAGGTCTAAACCAGGTCTGAACCAGGTCTAAACCAGGTCTGAACCAGGTCTAAACCAGGTCTAAACCAGGACTAAACCAGGTCTAAACCAGGTCTGAACCAGGTCTGAACCAGGTCTAAACCAGGTCTAAACCAGGTCTGAACCAGGTCTGAACCAGGACTAAACCAGGTCTAAACCAGGTCTGAACCAGGTCTGAACCAGGACTAAACCAGGTCTAAACCAGGTCTGAACCAGGACTAAACCAGGTCTAAACCAGGTCTGAACCAGGTCTGAACCAGGTCTAAACCAGGTCTAAACCAGGTCTGAACCAGGTCTGAACCAGGTCTAAACCAGGTCTAAACCAGGTCTGAACCAGGTCTAAACCAGGTCTGAACCAGGTCTAAACCAGGTCTAAACCAGGACTAAACCAGGTCTAAACCAGGTCTGAACCAGGTCTAAACCAGGTCTGAACCAGGTCTAAACCAGGTCTAAACCAGGTCTAAACCAGGTCTGAACCAGGTCTAAACCAGGTCTAAACCAGGTCTGAACCAGGTCTAAACCAGGTCTGAACCAGGTCTAAACCAGGTCTAAACCAGGACTAAACCAGGTCTAAACCAGGTCTGAACCAGGTCTGAACCAGGTCTAAACCAGGTCTAAACCAGGTCTGAACCAGGTCTGAACCAGGTCTAAACCAGGTCTAAACCAGGTCTGAACCAGGTCTAAACCAGGTCTGAACCAGGTCTAAACCAGGTCTAAACCAGGACTAAACCAGGTCTAAACCAGGTCTGAACCAGGTCTGAACCAGGTCTAAACCAGGTCTAAACCAGGTCTGAACCAGGTCTAAACCAGGTCTGAACCAGGTCTAAACCAGGTCTAAACCAGGTCTAAACCAGGTCTGAACCAGGTCTGAACCAGGTCTAAACCAGGTCTGAACCAGGTCTAAACCAGGTCTGAACCAGGACTAAACCAGGTCTAAACCAGGTCTGAACCAGGTCTGAACCAGGACTAAACCAGGTCTGAACCAGGTCTGAACCAGGACTAAACCAGGTCTAAACCAGGTCTGAACCAGGTCTGAACCAGGTCTAAACCAGGTCTGAACCAGGTCTAAACCAGGTCTGAACCAGGACTAAACCAGGTCTAAACCAGGTCTGAACCAGGTCTGAACCAGGACTAAACCAGGTCTGAACCAGGTCTGAACCAGGACTAAACCAGGTCTGAACCAGGTCTAAACCAGGTCTGAACCAGGTCTAAACCAGGTCTGAACCAGGACTAAACCAGGTCTAAACCAGGTCTGAACCAGGTCTGAACCAGGACTAAACCAGGTCTGAACCAGGTCTGAACCAGGACTAAACCAGGTCTGAACCAGGTCTAAACCAGGTCTAAACCAGGTCTAAAACAGGTCTAAACCAGGTCTAAAACAGGTCTGAACCAGGACTGAACCAGGACTAAACCAGGTCTGAACCAGGTCTGAACCAGGACTAAACCAGGTCTGAACCAGGTCTAAACCATGTCTAAACCAGGTCTAAAACAGGTCTAAACCAGGTCTAAACCAGGTCTGAACCAGGTCTAAACCAGGTCTAAACCAGGTCTAAAACAGGTCTAAACCAGGTCTAAAACAGGTCTAAACCAGGTCTAAACCAGGTCTGAACCAGGTCTAAACCAGGTCTAAACCAGGTCTAAAACAGGTCTAAACCAGGTCTAAAACAGGTCCGCTCCCCCCGTGCACATCGTCCTCCGTGCGCTGTGTGGGCCTCTCCCCTCCACCCTCGGTCCGTGAAATATTGTCCCAAATAAAGCCGGTCCATGGCACAAAAACGGTTTGGATCCACCGGGTCACAGAACATTGAAAAAGACGAAGAAAACCTGGTGCTTTGTGTTCACCCGGCACAGATCAGGTGAACCGTACCGGCACAGATCAGGTGAACCGTACCGGCACAGATCAGGTGAACCGTACCGGCACAGATCAGGTGAACCGCACCGGCACAGATCAGGTGAACCGTACCGGCACAGATCAGGTGAACCGCAGCACAGATCAGGTGAACCGTACCGGCACAGATCAGGTGAACCGTACCGGCACAGATCAGGTGAACCGTACCGGCACAGATCAGGTGAACCGTACCGGCACAGATCAGGTGAACCGTACCGGCACAGATCAGGTGAACCGTACCGGCACAGATCAGGTGAACCGTACCGGCACAGATCAGGTGAACCGTACCGGCACAGATCAGGTGAACCGTACCGGCACAGATCAGGTGAACCGTACCGCAGACTTTTTAGTCTCAAAACACAGGACAGTGACAATGAGAATGTGAAAAGTCTGAACGGCACAGACCTGCTGTCCTGAACAAATAAGTCTGAAGTTTGTGACCACATAAAGCGTGACCAGTTCAGACCTGTAATGCAGCGGTTTACGTCACTTACCTGGGTAGCTGTGGTCATACTGAACTGGCCCACGGGCCTGGACATCTATAGCCTGTCCGTCCATGGGAGTGGATCCCTCCTTCACTGTAGTTCTCCCCGAGGTTTCTTCTTTTTCCCAGGACCCTGGGTTTTTTGGAGTTTTTCCTTGCTGAGAAGGAGGGTCTAAGGACAGGGGATGACTGGACCATGTTTCATTTGCTGCTTTACATGAATGTTGTTTATTCCTGTTTTGATATGTCTGTGTGTATGTTTTACTCATCCATATCTTGGAACGGCCTTAGAGGAAACTGGTGTTGTGATTTTGGGCGCTACAAAAATAAATTGAATTGAAATTGAATTGAACTTAAGACGCTTCAAAAAAAACTTTGAAAATATTCATTAATAAATAAATGACACAGTCCTGACCTGTTCTGAAGTCGCTGCAAACTCGCCCGTCGTCTGTTTCTGCGCCTCCTGTTTTTAGCCGGAGTTTGTCGATCCACTTTTGTCGTCTTTTTTCTGTACTCTTTGGGTGTATGAAAAACGTGTTTCTGTCGATTTGAGCGGCTGCAGCGACCACAGACTTTACAGAGTTCAGGCGTTTAGGTGCAGAGTCAGTGGAGGTAAACGGGGTTCTGTGTCTTTACTTCCTGAGCCCAGCTGAATGTTGTGACTGTTTTGTGTCTTCATGTTTTTAAAGTGCTTCATGGAGCCACTGGAGCCTGACTGACTGAACATGAGTTACGTTAAACGTTTCAGTTGAATCTGTCTTCTTATAAACTCATCGTCTCCCGGCACAGTTCTCGTCTTTGTCGTTTTTCTTCAGACACAGTTGGACGTTTCCTGAGTATTTTTAGAACAGTTTTGTTGATCTGTGCCGCCCCACAGAGGAGAAGTGTTTACCTGAGCCGGAACCACACACAGAACTCCACACAGACACTGGACCTGGAGCTGTGGCCTGTCCCAGGGGGAGTGACTGACAGGAGGGTGAACCAATCAGAGAGGGTCCTTTCACATCACAAACAAACACGGCTGCTTACAGGTGTGAAAGACTGAGATCTAAACACTTAAATCTATCAGAAAATCACCTAAAAGTAGTGAAATGCTCTGTCCCGTCTCAGGCGACGTTTACACGACGACGGTCTGAACAGAAGAGGCAAAAGTGGCGTCGTGTCTTTACTTTTTATTCGTATTAAGTGTTTTCAGGAGGAAATCTGTGCAAACGGTGACGCAGAAGTGTGTGGACCGGAGCAGGTCTGGGCAGAAGTGTGTGGACTGGAGCAGGTCTGGGCAGAAGTGTGTGGACCGGAGCAGGTCTGGGCAGAAGTGTGTGGACTGGAGCAGGTCTGGGCAGAAGTGTGTGGACTGGAGCAGGTCTGGGCTCTGGTGCTGGGATCTGATCTGTTTGTTTCTGTGATGTAAACGTGATCAGATCTGACCAGAGTTTTGCGTCTCGGGCAGAGCGGATTCAACTTTTCCACTCTGGACGGTGGTTTGGGTTCAGATTTTTGTGTTTTTAAGCCCCCAAAAACGCCGTCACCGTATAAACGAAAGGCACTTCTGAGCGAGCAGGTCCGTAATACATCTAAAAACAAGATGAATAACCTGATGTAAGTTTTAAAATCTTGAGAAATTTGCCGTGAAACTGCGACTTCTCTGAGGTAAAGACGTTTTATATCACGTTCTGAATGTTACGGGAAGTTTCTGTGTTTGACGTGAGCCACGTGAGCGTCTGTGTTCGGAGGTTTTTCACGCTCTGTGTGTTCCGAAACCTCCTGGATTTGAGCAGAAGGTATAAAAAAAGAAAAGTGCGGGAACTGCGACAACATCCAGACTTTTATGTCCGACGGCAGATTCTGTTTTTCCACAGTGATAAAAGTTCAAACGCGCCGAGACTTTCTGCCCGAAAACGCCCAGCGAACTGTGTCATTACATCAGTGCAGCAGATCTGACAGGATCGACACTGAGAGCCGATACCAGGATCGGATCAGTGCGTCCGCTGCTTTAATCGAACTAGTATCGAAACTGGATCGATACTAAAAAAAGTCCCAGTGACAGAACGGAGCAGAACCTGAAAGTGTTTAGAACAAGTGTAAGAGCAAAGAGACTAGAGCACACCCATGGACCTGGTGTAGACCTGGTGTAGACCTGGTGTAGACCTGGTGTAGACCTGGTGTAGACCTGGTGTAGACCTGGTGTAGACCTGGTTTAGACCTGGTGTAGACCTGGTTTAGACCTGGTGTAGACCTGGTGTAGACCTGGTTTAGACCTGGTGTAGACCTGGTTTAGACCTGGTGTAGACCTGGTGTAGACCTGGTTTAGACCTGGTGTAGACCTGGTTTAGACCTGGTGTAGACCTGGTGTAGACCTGGTTTAGACCTGGTGTAGACCTGGTTTAGACCTGGTTTAGACCTGGTGTAGACCTGGTGTAGACCTGGTTTAGACCTGGTGTAGACCTGGTTTAGACCTGGTGTAGACCTGGTGTAGACCTGGTTTAGACCTGGTTTAGACCTGGTTTAGACCTGGTTCAGACCTGGTTCAGACCTGGACTCTGAGGATCACACAGATCTCAGGACACATGGGAACAGAATAGAAAGTTCTACCATTTAATGTGGGATCAGTGTTGAGTTTTGCTGTGACTGGCTGAGAGTCAAAGGTGATTTTTCGTGCACACCGGACTTCTTCTCTCCTCCTCCTCCTCCTTCTCCTCCTCCTCCTCCTCCACCTCCACCTCCTCCTCCTCCTCCTCGTCCTCCTCGTCCTCCTCCTCCTCCTCCTCCTCCTCCTCCTCCCCCTCCTCCTCCTCCTGCTCCTCTTTACCGTCGTCCCTCGGACCCTCTGGGCTCTGGAGACTCGTCTCTGGTCGTTCTTCCTTCACATGGTCGAGTTTTGTGCTTTTAAACGCCACATTTTTCTTCTTATTGAAAAAAGGTGGAGGAGGCTCCAGCTGTGAGGAGCTCTGTGCAGAGGAGCAGGAGCTTCTTCACTCTTCTGGGTTTAGGCCTGTGCAGAGGAGCAGGAGCTTCTTCACTCTTCTGCGTTCAGGCCTGTGCAGAGGAGCAGGAGCTTCTTCACTCTTCTGTGTTCAGGCCTTTCCTTTTGTGCCTTTCCTTTTGTGCCTTTCCTTTTGTGCCTTTCCTTTTGTGCCTTTCCTTTTGTGCTTCTGCTCGGTTTAAAGCCACAGGACTGGTGTTTATATTTTATTTTGGATGTTTTTACTGCACTGAACACGTGCTTACTGTGAGCTCGCCTCTCCACAAACCCGACTCATTTAGCCTGGTGTCTTCCTGCTTGTTTCCATGGAAATGCTCTTCAGTTCTTTGGCTGTAGTGTTCCGCAGTGCGGCATTAACGTATCACCATGGAGAAGTGTGGTTTTAACTTTCTGTGTCCATGGAGTCAGAAAGTTCCACACTGCAGCTTTAGTCCAGGCTTTAAATCGTCTCATTCCAGCGTTTCTCCAGGTTCTCGTCGTTTCTTCCCTCTGAAGTTTTATTTGGAGTGATTCATGTTTGAGGATCTTTAATCTCTGATTTTCAAGACCCCATTTTAATGAAGGTTTCATTAATCAGTGCGTTTACAGCTCATTGTTCATTCTCCTCTGTGGTGTAAGAGGCTCCAGTCTGCACCATCAGCCCCTCCGACCTCCACCACCCACATACTACACTTTCATACAGTGGGGCCAGTGGCAAAAACTGTCGTTGTGTCCTTAGGCACATCACCCACATTGCCTAGTATGAAAGTGGTGTGTGCGTGAATGTTGGTGGTGGTCGGAGGGGCCGATGGTGCAGATTGGAGCCTCGCTTCCGTCAGTCTGCCCCAGGGCAGCTGTGGCTACAACAGTAGTTTACACCACCGGGTCTGGAGTGAATGCTGTAAAGCGTCTTTGAGTGTCCTGAAAAGCGCTGTATAAAATTGATGCTTTATTATTATTATACTGGGCAGTGTGGGTGAAGTGTCCTGCCTCAGGACACAAGGACAGTGTTTGTGAGTGGCGCCCCCCTGTGGCCCGTGGAATTCCCAGTGTCTCCGAGTCCTGCCCAGGACCTGCTGAGCTCTGATCAGGATATTTGGGTTATTGTTACAGCCCAAGATTTAAATTCTGCTAAATTCTGGATAAACCCGT